>JAYGXS010000007.1:6878161-6890179 GCA_036362985.1 Ligula intestinalis | reverse complement strand
ACTACTACTACTACTACTACTACTACTACTACTACTACTACTACTACGCCCCAAATAGCGTTCCACTCGAGGCTCAAACTTGCGATGTTTTTTGATCAGAATCTAACGCTCTAACACATGAGCCGCGAGCTCGCTGTCTTGCCAGTTTAGATCGGTGAAAGTTCATCAACGACTATCAACAAGGATTTATTATTAGTGTAAATATACTCCTGTAGACGACAGGATGCCTGAAAACCTCTGGCTTCTCAGTTAGCGGTAGCATAGAATATTCTGCAAAATGGCATGGATTCGGGAGCCGTGCGTTTCCATTAAAGATAACAGGGTGTTTCCAAAGATTGTAGGAAAGAGTAGCAAAAACTAGTGCCCCTCCTTCTACAAAATTTCGGCAAAATTTTGTCGTGATCACGCGGGTTTTAAGCAATTAACGACTATGCTCACCTTCTTCTCGAACGTGGTTATCAGCAAACAGAAACATGTACTGTTTCTTGTTCTCCGCCATTCCCGAATAGAGGCTCTTCAGATCCTCGCAGAACTCCGGCATGCCGTAACTCTTGCTGAGACTGATCTCGAAGGGTGAGAGGCCGGCAATGAAGGCAGCCAGTTTGGCCAGCACCTTCTTGCCGGAGCCCGAGACGCCGACTAACAGAGCATGACTGCCCTCCAGTCGCAAAATGCGGTGAATAATGCTCAGATGTGCAAGAGCGTCGTTGAACAGGACGAGGTCCATCGTGCCCTCGGTTTCATTGTAAGCCAACAATAACTGCAGGAGGGGGAGATATATGAAATCTAACATACATGGCTACTCGCTTGTTATAAGTAATACAACAATATGCGAAAGTATTATTCTTGTAAATCGGTTTATTGGCGATACCGATTGGCAAAAGCCAGTAGGTGGGACTGAACGACAGGAGCAGAACGGGGTAAAAACTCATTAGGCATTGTTTGGAAATTCTAGAAGTCTGGATGCCATTTGAGGGGCTTTAAGGCGAAAAACTGTCGCCCTTGGCAGGATAGTATATTCGAAATAAGACCAGGAGGCTGATGAGAATACTTGAAGCGAGACAGGGAAAACCCGTCGTGGTTATTATCAGTATCCTAAGGGTCACTGAAGGAGGATACTGCAAGGGTTAAGAGCCCACGATACGCCTCCTTGTTCTTATAAGTTCCTTGTGATAGGGATGACTTCTAGGGTTACCTTAACAGGACACGAGAACAGGAACCGCCCGTTATAAGGTGTCTGCGTCACATTCTAGGGTAAGGTTTATGATTAGGATTCTCAGCTTTGAATTGGGGTTAAGAACAGAGTTAAGGCTAGCGCTAACGTAAGTTAGAAGTAGTATTAACTTTAGAGTTAGAGTCTAGGGCAGGGCTAGGATGAAGATAACAGTTTACTCTTTAGGTCTATGCTCGGGTTAGGACACGTGAATATTTAATTTTCCCGGAATTCTGCAAGAATTCCCATTTTACGATGGAAAGTCGTATTAGCCTAATTACACGCCTCCCTGTCCCGCGGACCATATAAACACTGCACATAATTGAACATTTGATTATCCATGTCCTTGCTCCGGCATGAAGATGAATGACCGAAAAAATTGTTTGCCATCTCAGTGGTCCTTGTCTCCCTAATTTCTACAGTCTTCTTCAATAAGTCTTGTAACTAGTATGCCTGCCGATGCTGAACACATGCGGATATAAGACAATATAAGTATTTTCATCACCTTTAACCATTATCGCTCACATAGCTGATACTCATGAGCGTTGCATTGATCAGGCAAAACCCCTTCGAAATTATGGGTTTCAGGTAAAAGGTGTGGGGAAACATGGTCATAAAGTGGAGGATAAAGAAGGGTGCTTTGAGTTCATAACGAATCTTAGCGATATCATTATGCTGAAAGCCAGCGTGGGCTTATGAGCCTTCAGAGTGCTTGTTCCTTCAAGGTAGAATGAGGATAACTGTCAGTAGGGCCTAACACGCGATCCATAACTCAGACTGTCCTGAGGACACTAGAACAAAGGAATCGGGCAGGCCGCCAGTGCATGCAGAGCGGACAAAGAGAGCGACCTTGAAAGGCCAGCATGTGAGCACGAAAGGACAACCACGGGCCGGGGTCTGCCATCCGTGAGGTCATGCCTAGCTAGGGGCAAAGCGCACGCACCAAGCGTCACCTAAGGATACGAAGGCTGCCTGTAGAGGCCACTTGTGGAGAACCAATAGGGAACAATGACTACTGGCACTTTAATAGTGAGGCTACGAGCAGAAGGGCTTTCTGCTGCTGGCAGACACGGAAATCTGTTACCGAGACACGCTGCCGACGAACCGAGTTTCTGCTGCTATTGACAAGACTTGCTGTTGGCCGAGACGAGCTACCAACGACAGAGGACACGCTGCTGACGGGCACACAGTAGACAACGTTCGGGTATAAGCAGAACTAGTGACAGTAGAGTACTATCTGCTATCCGGTTCTGCCTTCTCTTCCTAACACGTAAATGGGGGCATAACCGGTGTTGACACGGGAACATACAAGGTTATAACAATAACCATGGCCGCTAAGTCCCTTTTGGTGAGAACGGCTCGTAAAAGAGTCTTCGTCCATCGATCAAAGTACAGTGAAACTTCGGTTAACGAGTTTCATCCGTTCCGACACCGAGTTCGTCATGAGAAACGCTGGTATTGCGAAACGTGGCCAATAAAACGGCATCAGTTTACTGATTGGCTGCAGATGACCAAGGACGCACGTCCTGGTAGCAACTCAACGGCAGACATGGGCACACACGCACACGCTGAAAAATCTTTAACTGAGCTGAAGCTCGTCAATCGAAACAAATTTTCTGCCTGTGGCTCGCTTGTTACCTGAAATGCTCGTAGGTGGGGCCGCTCGTCACCCGAGGCTCCACTATACGAGGAATTCAGGCGCAGAGCTGTCAGTCTCGTGAGTGGAGTGGGGATGGGGAGGAGCATAAAGACACATACCTCTTCGGCGACAGCTTTGCATACGTCATAGTCCTGAATATCTTCGTAGAATTTGGTCTCCTCTTCAAGCGCTGCTGACCAATAATCACCAAAAATTAGCGGATCCATGAGAGCATACGCAATATCGTCCGGGAAGTACTTGTCCATCGTTTCGTGTAGAATACCCTAAAAAAGATATGGAGTATACACTGGGTCACAAACTTTTGTTTGACAGAGATGCGGAAAGAACAGGTAAGTGATTCGTTTGGTCGTGGGTTGCATATTCTCCTGTCAATGGACAACTTTTTGAGCCTTTTAATGTGTTTGAGAACGAATGCGAAATCGCGTAATTTAGAGAGTAGGACAAAACAGAACTGACCGAGTTCCGCAGTATGACAGTTCAGCCGCCTCCGGCTCCGAAGATGTCCACCATGTGCCCCACAACAGTATCAACGCAGGGACGGGGACTTTCGCCGCATCCTTTTTAACTGGGATACAATTTCGTCGTTGCATAAATTACTACTAACATAAATGAGTAGTGTTTATGTTGTATGTACGGCTGTCATACTTGGGGCTTACATCCCTTTTGTGCGAGTATTTAGTAAATTTGACCACGAAACTTCGACGATGCCCGCCTTCCGCTGCAATACAGGGTGAACACAGGGACGGTAAATTCAGCTTTTTTAGCGATAGTAGGCTTGCATAGCATCCACCACACTTTCCTCTCCGCACACACGACAGTTCCCCCGTCGATTTCGACGATGGGCACCACGCGCTCCAACAAGCCGCAGCAAACACTGAATCAAGCCGCAGCGTACACAGAGGCAAGCTGGGCATGCAACACGAAAGCGACAGCAGCAGGAGCAACGCAGAGAACTGGCGCGAGGGAAAACAGGAGTTTAGGCAGACTCGCGCAGAATCTACCCACTCGCTCGCCACTCCCACATCCGTTTCCGGTGTAAAGACAAAGTCAATAAGACCGGGAATGAAGGAGGGTGTAGACGGCTGGCACGATAAACACTCAGCACGCGCACACTTGACACAGCCATCTCGCTAGGTATGCTCCCGACAGCGCGGGAGCGCCATAAAGGCCACATTAAGAGGGAGCCATTGCAGCCTGACTCTCAGTCCTCCCTCTCTTCCCGTACGCACACACAGACACACGCGTACAGAAGGAGCAGCTACGTGGGGGCCCGAGTTTTCCCGTCAGTTGGCAGACCCTCCAAGCCACGGCTTTTAGCGCACCGTGATAGATTCAGACGCATTCAGATTTATTATAGTGAGGGAAGAAACGCGCCGAGGTCGACCTCACTCTCTCCCCCACCGCATAGTGACCACCTAGCTTTTCGGGCACCCGCAGTGGGGCCTGAAACCCAGTGGGAGCGCGAGCGCAGTCACCAACAGGGAATCAGAAGTGAGAGAAAGTGCCAGCGCCTTCCAGGCCGCAGGGACCGTGGTTGGCTGAGGACTGGCGTTGCATATGCATACAGACCATTGGATCTCAGAAGGGTGAGAGCAGCCCTGCATGAAGCCTGGGCCAACACCCTCCTGAGGGGGGTAACCAGTCAGTCAACGACTGAAAGGCACTACCCATGCTCCGTTGCCGGTCGGCGTCCGTGGGCGAGGCTGAAAGGAGAGCAAGACACACACACACCTGGGCCCGGTGTCATGACAGAGTCAAGGAAATCAGAGGCGCGATCAGATCCAGGTGTCTCGCATGGCATGAACCCGTTCCTCGGCGTGATTGGACAACCAATCACAGGTGCCGTAAATTGTGCCAATAGTCGATCCCTCACGGTGGCTAACATTAGCACATACCAAGGCCTGTCTCACCAGGTCTGGTCAATCATCTCCTTGAGGTTGCCTCACGCAAAGGCCGCTTTGTAGGCGCTTGTGACGACTCCCCGCTCTGACACTTAGGAAGCCGGCTTCGCAGCTGGAGGCACGCCTGTCCGAGGGTCAACATCCTCGAATCTAATCGCCACTTCTTCTGTACAGAATAAACTTTTCGTTCTACTTCCTCCCCTTACCACAAGAAACCGGACCTAAAGATCGTAGTGGAAAGTGTTCTACTTAGTAACCTAACCTTCTGCGATACTAGTACCGGAGCGACCATTTATGCATGCTAAAGCAAGTAATTGGTGCTATCAACCGGGTAGGGTGTTGAATTGATTAGGTCCACACGAAGTGCATTTCTGCTTGTTTGTTGTTTCCGGCCTCCGCAAAAGCCAATCACAGGCTGACTCATACAGGACCTCATGTGACGGCTGCCGAGCAGGCATCACTTCAGACGCCGATGGCTTGCTTGCGGTTATGTGGTCGTTTGACAGTCAATTTCCTCTTGCCTTTTCTCCGCTTCCTTCTGTACAGAATAAACTTGTTCTTCCATTCTGGTCTTCGCTTGATTTCTCCTCTCCGAAGGAAACGGGCCTGAAGATTGCAGCCACCAGGGTTTACATTACTCGACCTCCTGTGATAGTTTGAGGAGTTAATACTCTTTTTGTAGACCGAATTAAGCCAACTCACCATGACAGTGTTTCTGTCAGTATCATTAATAAGACGATCATAATAAGAGCGCAGGGCCTCATGACGCCAGAGACGAAGAATTTTCTTTGGCCCCTTGAAACGATCAGGAGAGGCCTGACACATTCCCTGGAAGAGACGAGAAATGTCTCGAAGATTGAAGGTATAGTGGAATTTGGCCGGTGTCGGTAGCATCTTCTCTTTGATGATACTGGAAAATAAGAGTACATAAAAGAGGGCTCTTAGAAGAAGTCCCTCTAGGCCAAACAACTATGGCAATTTAGAGCAAAAAAGTGGACTTACAAGTACGATTCAATGCTCATTTGTGTGAGACCCTCAGCCATACTCTGAAGCTTCTTAGAGAAGCCGTTTGAAAAGTAGCCCGAGATAATGCTGCCAAAGATTTTGGTTAAACTGTCCGCCGAGGGTTGGAGGCAGTAGAACAGGGAGAAGAAGGAAGTGAATCTGGGATCTAGAGAGCGTCGACCACCTCCAGGCGGACCCATGCCACCCATATAGGTCATGTCTTTCAGCGATCGCCACACCAAGTCCTTGCCCTGTTCGAATAACCCACCGCGACCTAGTATCATCCGCATCAGAGCAATGGGCTGCTGGGTGCCGTATGTATCCTCCTAGAGGGCAAATTAGGATGCAAAGGACGTTTTTGAATATCTATTGACCGGATATCCGCAGTTTCGGACATTGACGATTCAATAACGCCTTTATAATGCCACACAAATTAGGCTTGACCCAACCATCTAACTGTCTATAGAATCACTTACGCTGTAATCGGTTGGGCCCTATTCTTCTCCGTACGCTTCTTCAGTGCCAGGCCACAGATCTGGATGCTTTCTTTCTCGGTCAGGTAAAATTTAAACCATTAAATCACGGCCGATAAAAACGTAGAGGCGAGTTTTAGGGGGAGGCAGTTCCGAAAAAGGAGATGTGATCGCTGGAATATGAGTTTTAGTGGCCGGATGTTTCGGATTCTCGCTCTGGCCCATCATCAGATAGAAACGTTTATCTTCAACTGTCTCTGACGATGGGTTCGAGTGCAAATCGGAAGCATCGAGCCAATAAGTTTTCAGTCATCGTCAAATCTTGGGCGGTTCACACACAAGCGAAACAGTAAGTTCATAAGGAGTAGGCCATTTTACTCTATGATAGGTGATGAAACTCATCGCATATCGTGACCACAAGCTAAGTGAGTGCTGCAAGTTTTTTTTCTATAAATCGCCAGTTTAGGGTTTGAGGCGTGTGATAAGAACCTGATATAGAGGATATAATATAGAGGTTTATGAATTTTACCGAAGAGGGTTTCCATATGAAGAGTACTAAAAAATAGATGTCGGAGTAATACCAAGGTACCGGAAAGAGGATACCTCATTGGGCAGGATATCTAAGGATTCAGGACTCGGAGAAGGTCACAAACGCACTGAACGGACTTCTGGTTATTCAGTAGAAGACTATGGGCTAAAGATCATACTGAGACGTGGTCCAGGCCATATTTGAGTAACTAGAGGTGCGACTGGCATTTGAGAGGATGACCAACAAACATGAACATCACTTGACCTATTTTTCTCACTTTATACCCCTCCTAGTTGATCTGAACTACAATAATAAAATCATGTACACACCATGCACCGTTTTGAAGGAAGGAAAATCAAAAGTAGATATTGTGACTCATCTAACGACGAATGTTTGTGCTATCGACGATTGCAATCTTTGGCCATATGCATCGTTTGTGATCTTCAATTGTCATGTGTTTTGCCTGCTCAATTTTATTCCCGGGGCATGGGGAGATTCCGAAGAAGAAGATGCGATCACTGGAACAAGGACTTTATTTTCCTGACGTTTCGGATTCCGTCGGGAATCCTTAGTCATAGGTAATCGTAAACAGGTCTGAGACATGCGCAGATAAGGGGAGATTCTTTTGCTGAAAATCAGCACATACCTGGGGCATGTTCAGGTCATCAATGAAGACAATGAGTTTCTTGCCAGGCATTGGACCATAAACACCCTTTGACCGCTTTTCAACGTTCGCATTCAAGCTTCGAAGGACATCCTTTGCTGTCGTCCGGGAGGAGAAGTTAATTACCAGCGAGGTGGTAGTCTCCGGATTCAAACTTTGAATGGTGGCCAGAGCTGTTGCCGTCTTGCTGGTTCCCGTGTCGCCGACAATCAGAATCGGCCGATTCAGCTGCAAGACAGAGAGGCAGTGGGGTGTAGGAGTTAGATGCTCAGATGCAGTTATTTGCGCATATCTGAAGAGAGAGGTGGTGGCTTACCAGGAAGTTCTCTTTCAAGATCCATTCCAGCCGCACCGTCTCCACGGTGGGTACCAGAATCTCGGGATATGGTAGGTCATTTCGGTAGACATATTCTGGAACAAGACGACGCCAGGCTACCCACTTGAACTCCTCCAAGTCAAACATATAGTCCAGAAGATGAGGGAAATGACTTGGAATAACACCTGTTAGGAGGGGAGGGGGGTAAGTAAGGAATATCAATGTTTGCAGCTAGTATTGCCACACACAAAGTGGTTTGTAAGCTCTCCAGGCGAGGCTCGTCTCTAGTGAGAGCCGCAGGCGTCGGCTATGTGTGTCCCCTGTTGCCCCTCGACAGTAGGAACTCGAACACCACACAAACCAAGTCATTTAAAAACAATGCTACTCACTGTTTGTCAATACTATTTTAATAGTGATCATTTTAGACGTGCGTGTACAGATGCATATGACGCACCAGCATGTAATCAGTAGGGTTTTCAAAGGCATTGCCTATTACCATTACCAAATAAACTGAAACTGAAATGTGCGAGGGGTCGACAAACGATAGTTTCTAAATCACAAGTCGAAGAAAGCAGGTTAGGGGGAAAAGGGTAACAATAAAGGTACCCTTAGTCCTGTGGTTAACTTTAGTTCTATTCGTTTTACTTTAGTTTAAGATCAGATTAGTTTCTGGTTTAATATCTAGTTTATTCGTTTACTTCTAGGTTATTTTTATTTTAGTAAGATACCACCACTTAAGATACTCCTAGCCCCTAGCCCCTAGTCCCGTGTTTACTTTTAGTTTTATTACTTTTACTTAACTGTTAGTGTAGTTTATTTTTTATTTAGTTGATTTTAGTTATAAATCGCAAAAGTTAGACAAGTATACTGCAGTAACTACTATAAAATAAACTAAACTAAGCTAAAGTTAGCAAAACTAAAGTGCACTAAAGCTAAAATTAAACTGACACGTTTTGGAAAATTCCTCTTGAAAATATCAGAAGATAAATTGACGAACATATGTTTGTTTTCGATAAATTCTCATCAGGCCTGTACATTTATATCGCACGTTACTAAATAAATTATGCATTTTGGTTGGAAAAAAATGCGGTTGTCAGGTTTTTTTGGGGGAGGGGGTGGGATAATCGGGGTCAAAAATCTGATCAGCATTAAGGGGTACCGGTAGCCGAGAAAGGTCATAAGCTGTGAACTGTTAGATAAGTGACTTTCGGCCACGGTACCTGCACGGCGTTACGAAGTTCTTTTTGACGCACAGGATTGGGCGGCGTAGCCTGATGGCGGTCACTTCTGGCGTAACCAACAAACGCTGTCGAAGAAATTTTGAATAGCTTGAGGGCAACTTGTTCATCACTCAGAAGGCCTCTCTGGCATCCACGCGATGGTCTGAGCTTATCAGGTGCACTAGAATGGAACTATTTATATCCTTTATTTGGCCCTTCCCTAACATGGAAGGTGTTCCGTACCCTGTTGGCCAGAAGCCGGCTCGTGCGACCAATGTATTCTGCCCCACGGGAGCAGGTGAATGAATAGGTGCACAGCGAGGCGGTCTGGGCTGGCAGTTTGTCCTTGATCTCTCCGCATAGGATGGGAGTAGTCGAGGACAGTACATGGGAGTTGACTGCTGGAGAGGTGGTTGCTGCAGCTTGACTCAGGTACCTCCTTAGAAGTTCGCTTGGTCAGTCCCCCGTAGCGCTGATCACATATTTGACCCCAATTACTCCCTCCACCCGACCGATCTGGATAGTTTATTTAGTTAAGGACGATATTAATGCGAAGGCCTGACGTGACTTTATCGAAAACAAACGTATGTTCGCCAATTTATCTTCTAAATTAATAAATAAGAAACTAAAAATTCATTATACTAATAGTAACGGTCCAATAAGACCGAATTCTGGGGCTATGGGTATCTAAAGTGGTAAACCAACTTTATTGCTATCGGAAAAGCGCTTACTGAGACCAGAGAGCGTACAGAAAACGCAACAAAGAGCTGCCACCAGTTGTTTTGTAAGATTTAACAAAACCGAAATTCATTCACTCGAGCTTTGTTCAGTTGCGGCCGATTGGTGAAAAGATAAATATCGATTTGTGTCACAGTGTTGGTAATAGTTGTGACACGGGAGTACGCGGTGCCTGACATGTGAAGGCAGCAGGGTTCGGCGTCAGTACTGAACATGTGAACAGGCAGCTATGTGGAAAACATGTATATCGTACTACCGTGTTAAGACATTAGCTACCTAGGAACAGGATACCATATTATGTGCGTCTCGTTATTACAAATTTACCTAAACATGCAAATTTATTTCAAAGGTTATTGCGCACAATCTATGCATGTTTAGCCAGCGTGGGGTACACTCTAAAGTCAAATTGGCTTGATTACGGTGATCTACTTTACCCCGAGTTTGCTAGGAAGAATTTGCAAGTAGTATAGTGCAGAAGACTAAATACACCAATGTGGCGTGTACCGGGGTTCACAGAGGGCATGCCCTCGCCCTCGTCCAGGTTGGGCAGTCCGGAGAGGGTCTTGATGGCCTCATCGACGATATACTGATCTTCCAGCTTCAGTGGTCCTGCCATAGTCCAAATGAGACAGTGCATGAAGATGGCTTCAATCACCTCGGGCGTGTCAAAACCCATTTTCTCCGGCTTCATCTCAGTCAGCGTAGTGGCCGCACTCGGCGCCGGTGAAGGTGGCGGCTTCCCCCCGCCTCCGGTCTTTTCCCCATCCTCCGGCACCTCCTGCTGAGCCAGAACCTTCTTCAGCAACTCGGCCGAAGAGTCCCGCTGGGCCTGATTAACTATGCTGGCCAAGGTTGGCAGAGTGCCGGGATTGTCAGTGCCCGGTGCGGCACCATCCTCGAATTGGCCGCCCAGCAAACTACAGAACTGGATCATGGTGTGCATGGAACTGGTGGGAATGACTTGTAGCATGGGTCCACTGGGCGTACCCCCACCTCCGCCACTACCGCCTCCCGGGCCACCACCTCCGCCTCCCGAATGATCACTGTCGTCGTCTGCATCCTGTTTGCCACCACCACCACGGCCTGGAGCACCACGAGGCATGATACCTTCGTAGATGAGGTCCATGAGCGCGGGAATAAACTTCCTGAAGTGTACCCACAAGGCACTGCGCAGTTCTAACGAAGGCAGGCTCTCAAGCTGAAGCAGAGGAAAAAACGAGGTAACAGTCTCGTTTCGGGCTCACTCGTGCAAACGATACCCCAGCGTTCTGTAACATGGGACCGGTGGTAGAAGGGGTTAACTTGGAGGGGGAGGGCAGATCAGGGCAAAAAATAATTGAAGCAGTAGAATGCTTGAGAGTAGAAAATAATAATATAACTCCTCAGCCTAGCCGTAACCACGACCTTAACTCTAACCTTAATTGAATCTTACTTGCCCTGTATTATGAGCGGTCCTTGCACCTAGACCCTGTCGCGGTGGCCGTGTAGTGTCTCCACCTTCAGCGTTACGCCATGCACGAGGTCTTGTAATTGCAAATGTCGACCTACTTTTAGGACAACAGCATGCTCCGCATAAACGCTTGCCTTGGGCGGCACACTAACGCGCGCGAACTAGGTTGCCTCCCCCATCTGGTCAATCGCCTTTCAAGGTTGATGACTGCAAAAGCTACCGCCAGACTCATAGACTTCGGACCAAACTCCCTCGGGGCTGGACGTGCGGTCCGACAGTCAGCTTCCTCCTACCTATTCCCCAATCCCTCTGTGCAGAATAAACTACCGCTACCACTCTGGTCTCCCACTTCTTCTCCTTTCCTCAAGGAGCCGGGTCTGAAGGTCGTAGTGGCAGGGGTTTTACATATTAACCTAACCCCCTGAGATAGCCATATAAGTAATCCTCACCCTGAATTGCTTGAGATCTTCTGCTTTAACGTCTTAAAAGGATTTAATGAAAAACTGTATGCAAGAAACTCTGAGCCATGAAACCGGCTACGGAAAAAGGGGATCTAAAGACTCCTACCCAGGCTTCCCAATAGGCTGTGTATGGAAGGTTCTTCGGATCTACGTAGACCATTCCGCATCGCGACACCGTGGCTGGAGACGCGTATTTAAGGTCGCCAACTTCAAAGAGGAGAGCGCAGTGTGGCATCAGTTTGATGCGCTCTCCGTTCACCAGAGTCAACAACTTGTTGTCATCCATCACTGAGTTCATGTTCTCAATCCAGAGGGCATCCACGTCACCGTCGAAGACGAGGTAGCGTCTCTCGTTCTGGTCTGTGGGTTGATTGATGTTTCGGAAAAT
>JAYGXS010000007.1:6838907-6873037 GCA_036362985.1 Ligula intestinalis | reverse complement strand
TTCTTCGCATGCTTTTCATCTATATTTTTAGTTCAATAAAACAATAAAAAGTGGCTACTACTGTTCCACACTTAGCATCGAAGGTAAAGGTGGCCAAGTATGTGTTCATTTTTCTGGTCTTTCGGAGTCTTTTTATTTTATATCATGCATAACATGAAAGCTGCAGAGCTTGAAGATCTAAGGTGGGGGTTAGCCAGTAATGAAGCCCTTCCCTCCTCTTGTGCTAGCTCGAGTTTGTTGGGTGTACGGCAATTGCAAAGTTTACCAGATTCTCTCTCTCTCTCTCCATTCAGCCTCGCCCACGGACACCAACCGGCAACGGAGCATGGGTAGTGCCTTTCAGTCGATGAATGATTGGTTACCCCTCTCAGGAGGATGTTGGCCCAGGCTTCGTGCAGGGCTGCTCTCACCCTTCTGAGACCGAATGTCTGTATGCATATGCAATGCCAGTTCTCGGCCAAACACGGTCCCTGTGGCCTGATAGGCGCTGACACTTTCTCTCGGTTCTGATTCCCTGTTGGTGCATGTGTTCATGCTCCCACTGGATTTCAGGCCCCACCTCAGGTGTTCGAGCAGCTAGGCGGTCACTATACGGTGGGAAAGAGAGTGAGGTCGACCCTCGGCGCGTTTCTCTCTTCACGATAATAAATCGGAATGCGCTTGAACCTATCACGGTGCGCTAAAAGCCGTGGCTTGGAGGGTTTGCCAACTGATGGGAAAACTGGGGCCTCCTACGTTGCTGCTCCTCTTGTGCGCGGGTGCTTGTGTGTGCGTGTAGGAGGAGGAGAATTGAGAAACAGGCTGCAATGGCTCCTTCTTAATACGGCCTTTATGGCGCTCCCGCGAAGGTGGGAGCATACCTAGCGAGTTGGCTGTGTCAAGTGTGCGCGTGTTGAGTGATTACCGAGCCAGCTATCTACACCCTCCCTCATCCCCGGTCTTATTGACTTTGTATTTACACTGGATATGGAGGTGGGAGTGGCGAGCGAGTGGGTAGATTCTCCGCGAGTCTGCTTAAACTATTGTTTTCTCTCGCGGTAGTTACTACGTTGCCTCAGCTTTTTGTAGCCTTCGTGTTGCTTGCCCAGGTTGCCTCTGTGTATGTTGCGGCTTGCTTTAGCGTCTGCTGCGGCTGTTGGAGCGCGTGGTGCCCATCGTCGAAATCGACAGGGAACTGTCGGGTGTACGCCAAATCGCACATCTGTTTATTCCTGCATTCATGTGTTTTCAGGTTGTACAGACTACCTACGAAGTTTCAAACTAAGGTAGCGAACCAATGTTGACCCTGCAACCTCCTAAAACTCGATCGTACATAAATTGTCTTCTGTCGATTCGCTAAAACAACCGGCATATGTAAATGCAAACTTGGTTTCAATGAACTCTTAAGGTTGTACTGTGTTTTTTAGAAGAGGAAGATGCGATCACTGGAACAAGAGTTTTATTTGCCTGACGTTTCGGATTCCGTCAGGAATCCTTAGTCATAGGTAATCGTAAACAAGTCAGGCAAATAAAAACTCTTGTTCCAGTGATCGCATCTTCGTCTTCTGAACTGCTTCCTGGGACTCGAATATTCGCTACTATTGTGTTTTTTAATTATGACCTGGGTTTTATAGACTTTGACTAGGCGTTCGACTGAAACATTCCACCTGTTCATTCACCCTCAGTCGGCAAATTATGCACAGGACGCAACATCATCATCATCATCATCATCATCATCATCATCATCAGCAGCAGCAGCAGCAAGCACAGAAACCAGAGTCCGTTTCACAGCTATTGATAAACCAGCTCCTCCTTTTTTGCTAACATGTTAATAAACTTGCTTTCAGCGTAAAACACAAGAAAGTGGAATCTATCTAAGAAGGGTACCTGTCTCGGATGAAATGTTCTATGATGTCTTTGGCGTGGACATCGAGGATGAGCACCGTCTCCAACTTCTTCATCACGTTGGCCGTCACCTTCCCACGCACCATTTGCACAATCTGGTTGATTTGGTCAATCAGCTTCTTACTGAAGTCCTTCAGGGCCCTTCGCTGGCCCATTTTCATCCGTTTGAAAACGTCCTCCGTCTCCCAGGTAAACCAGATTTGCGTGGCCGCAAGCACAACCATGCCCTGACGAAAAGAAATAAAAAGAGAGAGGAAACTTTAGATGCGATTTCAGTGCGGGGACAGGAGCAACTAATATATTGCAAAAAATCCACCCTTTGCCTGTGGGTAGTCGCAAAAACCATGGTTGCTGGCGGTTTAGTTGCTGAATATGAAAGTTATGTATAAACGCCGCAATACTGTTTGGCTTGTCAGTCGCTCTTTAAGAGAAATATCGTCGAGTGAACACGTGCGAGTAGTTGGGTGTTGCTCATCAGATTCCATGCCAAGACTGTCGATATAGTCGTATCTTACTGCAGGCACAGACAACGGAGGCCAAAATGGCCATTTCTGGTTTATTAGCCGATGTCAGTAAATCGTGCCAACCCCAAGTGGTGCATCACCCGTGCCTCCCACAAGCGATATTTTGTGATCCGAGACTAACGCTCTAATCATTGGGCCACGAGCTCGTTGTCTTGTCGGTTTAGGTCGGGAGATGAACATTCATCAACGAGTGTCAATATCTCCCGACCTAAACCAACAAGACCACGACCTCGTGGCCCAATAGTTAGAGTGTTAGACTCTGATCGAAAAGGTCGTGTGTTCGAGCCTCTGGTGATGCACCACGCTGGGTTGAGTGTGACTGGCTAACGACGACTAATCAGTCAGAAATGGCTGCTCCTTTCTCCCCGTTTCTTTAACCGGCAATACTATCTGCCCAGACTACTAGCCACTACGGCTGCTGTTAGGGCCCGAGAAACGAGACCTAAGGCAGAGCAGGACGAGTGAGTTCCGTGAGTCGTCAGTGAACGTGCATCAACGACTGCCGTTAAAGTTATACAAGCGCACTCGGTCGCGTAAAAGCACTTAGCACTCGACTACATGAGAGGTGATCCGCTGTCACACAAACCTTCGTCCCCCTCGAGGCAAGCTATAAATTCAGTTGGGCTGACAGGTTAAGAGCTGCTTAGGGCCTATACCTCGATTGCAACTCCTTAAACCGGCGTATCGATTCACCAGTGGGGTACAAAAGCGTCGGGGTCAACAATGTTGGGTATGAAGTAGTCCAGCCGGATAATAGATGATAGAACGTATCCCAATAGTTATAAACTAGAAGTTAAGATAAGGCGTGGAGGGCCAGAGTGTTATGGATAAGTTAATTGAGCATAGAAGGCGTAGAATGTGAATAATAGGTAAGTGCCTCCCAGACAAGTGCAGTCCAACCACGAGCGGGCCAGAGTCCAGAGTCGCATTCTGGTGGATGTAGGCGTCGAGTCTGGATGTCTGCAACCGACCCTAAGGTCCTCGGCTCCGGGAGTGTCTGGGCGTAAGCAATCCCCACCGTAAGGTCCTTCGTGAACTGGCCTTGAAACGTTAATGGCCAGCCAGGACCAGACACGTGTGACCCTGTTCGGAGGTTTGACAGCGTCTGGCGCGCACGGGCTGGTGGACACGAGAGCCAGACGCGCGGGCCATGCCCCACAGGCATGTGAGCAAAGCATGGCTTAGAATACGAGGTCGCTACACACCCCCGATCTATGGCGCACAATCCCGTTCTCCGCTAAAGATGCACACATTCATCGCTCAGTGAGCCACTACAAAAGTCGGACATTTTTCTCTGACTTTAAACCTTCGTAGCATACACGCTCGTGTTGTAGACCGGAGACTTCTTTTTTCAACACTAACAGGGGACGTGGACCATAGACCCTCGGGTTGGTGAGGTATCTTCGTGGATTCGAGGACAGAACTCCTTATCCACACAGCCCGGTTCAGTGTTCCCGGGGCTATTATGGCAAGTGAAGTCATAGTAGACGAGGGGCAGTACTAGTCACAATATAATACTGCTATGTCTTGCGACTTTATTAAAAATAACTGATATGACAGCTGGACAGCTGGCAAAGCCTGAAAGGGTTAACGCGCGCGGTGCTCTACTGTTTAATTGGCAGACTCTAGAACCTGGTGACTGGCCTTGAATAAAAGCCTTTCTACTAGCTGCTATCTGTGAAGTTTTTGAACCCACACTTACGCAAAGGGCAGGCCTGGTATATGGAGTCTGAAAACTATTCCGATTATGAACCCTGCCTTCTTACCTGCACCAAGGAACACGGACATGCGCCTTAACCACCTCCTACCGTGTGGTTAAAATGACCCCAATCCGCGCGACTGCTTGCATGTGCACATGCATTACTGACTGCTTACCCAGCCTGGCCAATCACCTTCAAGGCTGACTTACATAACAACCACTCTGTCGACGCTGTGATGACTGCTACGCTCACACACCGCAGAAACTGCCTCGCTCAAGTGCAGAGGCACGCTCGTTTGACGGTCAACTTTCTCCAGTATAATATGCACTCCCTCTGTTCAATACATACTATTCCACTCACCTAGCGTCTCACTTCTCTCTCCATACGTAAGCAGAACTGAAAATCGCAGAGATCAAGGGGTTTCTTAAGTAATTTAATCCACTGTGATATGCTTTCTCAAAGATGCAAACTTAAGCTCTTAATCGAAGATCAGCTTCCTATTGGATCCACGTGCACTGCACTTACCTTAAAAAATATTCTAAACATTATTAAGTAATCTTTATTGTTAGGACGGCCGAGCACGTGAGCCACCGCCCTTGTTATCCAGACAGACAGACATCCTGAGATCACGCCGGACAAAAACGCGCGAACAAAGGACGCAACAGGCCAGTCCGGTGCATACAGAACGGGCCAAGTCACACGACCTTAAACGACAGAAACCACGCGAAGAGGCAAAGGCATTACGCGCACGCGAGACCGCTGTCATGCCGAGGTCACGCCTGGCCAGGTGCAAAGCACGCGTACAGCCACTCGTGGAGAGACAATGGGGAGCAATGACTACTGCCCCTTAAATAGTGAGGCTGCGAGCAGACCGCGACTCTGGTGCTGGAGACGCTGCCGACGACCCGAGACTGCTGCCGAGACGAGACCGACCACAGAAGACAAGCTACTGGACACATAGGAAACAGAGCTGATGTACTAGTACAACTGACAGTAGAGTACTATCTGCTAGCCTGTTCTGCCTTCTCTTCCTAACACGGAACTGGGGTACATAACCGGTGTTGGCACAGGAACACACAATGTTACAACATAGATAATTATTGTTCCCAGACGATGGTTGCACTTTATTAGGAGGACGTCGGACAGACTTGATGAAACATGACTTGGTTAGGTGCACTAGAAACGGATGATACAATATCATTGTCAGTCCCCAAACTGTCCCAGAAATGCCTGCTTCAGTGCTTCGAGTGAGTAGACGATTGGGGACAGACTGACAACTGATCCGATGCGGTGGCCAAACCCATGCCGGAAAAGTTCAGTTTACACGGTTCATGCGTAGACAGAAGTTAAGGAGAGGCACAACTGATTCTTTCCGTTTGTGAACTTGGAGGGAAGACTGATCCTGGTAAAAAAGTGCAACATCAAACGAAAGAAAACCTACCAGGTAGTCAAGCATCCAGTCGACACGGATCTTCCGGTCGCAATAGTAGAAAAGGGCCCGCTTTGTGATGAGTCGATTGGTCTTTCTCATTTCCGCCTCCTTCGCTAGAAGCCATTCCTCTACTTTTCCAGCCACGTAGACAGGCTAAAATAAGACAACAAAATCAATAAAATGTGTAAATGATTGGCGGAAACCTACGCAAGCCTCAGGCAAAATCGAAAGAAGAGGATGAGCTAGGGACCGAAGAGTCGAACGTAGACATCACCCAACATCGGGACCGATAAAATTGTAATAGATGATTTTAGCTCTACAGGCCATTATTTTAAGACCTGTTGGGGACAAGGAGGATGGCGGTTACTCGGCGCACCGCCTTGAATTAACTGTGGGGTGCCTTCGAGTCTGTTGGCCATGGGGCAACAACGCTCAACGTTGGCTGCTCAGGCACCAATCCTGAAACTCGCATTTTTGCCGCTTTCGTGTGACGCCGAAGGCGATTGGCTGTCAGTACGCCGTAACATGACATCGATCGCGTCCGCGAGAGCGTTGTAGAGAGACTGACAGGCAAGGAACAGGACTGAACCCAGGCGGGTGAGCGAAAGACGGACAGGCCTCGCACGCCCCAGTGAAAGGGTCAGTCGAAAAATGACTACGTGCCGCACGCTTTACGGTGCGGCCCACATGACAGAATCGATAGCAAAACTTCTTTGGTTGGGTCAGTCTGGTTCAGTTTTTCCCTGAACGGAAAACACTCGGATGAAAACGGTAGGAAGAGGGAGATTAGTTGGCCTATGGGGGCGAGGTTGAGAGTTTCCCGCCACCGCAATTTCATTTAAATTGGTTCTCCACCTACAGGTGTTGACACAAAAACTTATTCTTTGTGTGTTTTTGCAGACTTTCTATTGCGGGCTTGTTCTTAAATATGCACCAGGGTCGCATCACACCTACACATCAGCCTGTTGTCTACGGTTTTAGCAAGAGAGATTCGACGAAGTTGTTTACTAACTGCTGCTGAAGAAGCCCATGCTATTTGCACAGTGAAACCGAGAGATTCGGGGAGGTTGTTTATTAACTCCTACCGAAGAAACCCATGCTAGTTACATAGCAGAACATTATGCAGGGATGGTGTTTTTTTTAAATTTGAATATACCGCCTACTGTAAAGCACTTAAATCGAACAGCAGAAATAAGATACTTGAGCACTCTATGTAGGTAATATAACCTTGACTCATACCAGCGTCGAAAATACGTTTAATAGCATAGTGAGAAATAGAATAAAATGGGCTAACTTTAAATTTCTTTCCGCTTATGGCAGGAATGCGTAGAGAGGATGTTTGGACCACACATGCGGTCCTTCTGTGGGATAAAGACAAACGCTTGGAGAACAGACAATTCCAATAAGATCGATATTTTCAGCTATAAGAAACGGTTCCTTCTATTGATCTTCTAGTAGTACATTGAAAGGGACGGGATTTAATATTTTTGTTCTGCCTGAGTCTATTCATATTCATGTATATCATATGTTTTTCAGTAGATTTTTTCAGAAACGAATGAGCAGTACCTTCTCAAACGGCATCACCTCGCCTTCGGAGGAGACCATTGCGGTTATCAATGTGTCGTGACCCTCCTGTGCAAACTGGTATCCACCGATATTGTCAAACATCTGAAATCAGGATAAAATAACTGTAAGATCTGCTACTGCAGAGGCTGGTCGGCAGATTTAAAGCATAAATTTAATAAATTGGAATGGGCATTTCCGGGGACAAAACAGGTGATTATTTCACTGCATTGTTATCGTCATCCATCTTGCAAGGATACTGCATCAGAGATTATTTGTGTCTTACTGCTAAATCCGACACCGCGAGCTGGATCTGCCGAATTCACCTGGAGGGAATACGTATGGCTTATTATAGGTCCTGAATTCGAAAACAGTCATTATGATTCACCCTTCGGAACAACCACATTGCGCGTCCAAGATTGCGTGGTCCTACAGGAATGAATCCAACGACCACCAGACCACCTCATCCTCCCGTACTTCAACTGCGCTCACTGACTGTCTCTTGTCCGACGGGCATAAATCGCCTGCGCAATCGAAAATTGTGAAATGCAGCCAGGATACCCGGGCAAGCCTTCAGTAAATCCAGTTTAGCGGCGATACGTTTTCGATTATTCATCACGCCCTCTATCACGATGCGAGACAGTGACGAACACGAACTAGTTATTGCACTCATTTCCCTATTCTCTGGCATTTTGATATGAATAGAATCTGAGGTATTATTTTGTTTGTGTACCGATCTATCTCTTAGGATGAACCCATCCTGGGTTAATGCTTTTGCGAGTCAGATCAACCGATTGTGTTCCGCAAAGCTACTGATAATTGATATGTTACTAGCCAACTGTCAGTAATACATCTTTTTTATGTTTTCTTAGCAGTATTCCGGCATAGACAGGCAATACCGCAGGATAGCTATTTCGGGCAATTGGCCCTCAGCAGCTACGGGCAGCCAACTCTAGTGTAGAAGCTGAAATTGCCGCCGCACCCGAGTTTCGAACTCGCGCCTCGCCGGTCAGGGGCAGACGTCCTAACCATTGAGCCATCGAGCTCGATGTCTAGCCGGTTGTAGATCGGGAGTATATATTATTTGTTTGTGCACCGATCTATTCCTCAGGTGCTCAAACTAATACTATGTATCCTGAGGAATAGATCAGTGCACAAACAAATAATTCAATACATCTGTTTAATTTATACAGCATGGCTCACTATGAAGCAATTTTATTTCGGCTTACACGTATTTCATAAGGTATTATTTGTATTTTCTAAAAGGTGATATTAGGGGTCGCGTCGATCGGATTTATATATTTTTTTCTTGAAGTTTTTTGATAAAGATAAATGCAAATGCTACTTTGTGCAGGTATTTATTTAAAAAAATAAAAAGAAACAACCTCAGGTCAGTCACGCTATACGAGAATACTGATACTTATTGTCATTCAGGTGTGTAAACCATGTGCAATATAAAATATAGTCTATTATTTTACTGCAATTTTTTTATATTTGGCTTTCCTTTACTACTGTTTGCACATTTTAAAGCTTATATCCGCGTGATCAGTGGAATCGGAAAAGTAGACCTTTTGTGTTTAGAACAGCAAACAGGGATTTTTTTATTTTCTTATAAGTAAAATTAGACAACAAAATTTAACACTGTCATCATTCACAAAAACCCAGTTCAGTCAAACACATTGGGACAAAAACATTGACTGAACTGCATCATTCCTAGCTACTCATAATATAATATTTGATTTTTATTCTTTTACTACTGCTTAGACATATCAAAACGTATTTACGTGCCTCTTCCTCTCAATATATACCCGAAAGCACATGAATCGCTTTAAAAAACGACAAAAGGTATTATTTTCTTTACTAGTAAATAACGTAAGTCAACACCCTCAAAATACTGTTGTTGCTTAAATTATTCAGTTCAGTTAACAAACAATACTGAAAACATATTTGTGACTACAGGTTTTAGGTAAAAACTAACAGTTGAAGTGTCATCATCTTTAGCTAACAACTGTATAGTATTTTGGGAAAGAATCTTTCTAATCATTTGCTGCATATCGCTAAGAAGTTGAGGCTTGTTTCACTTGTGTGGGTAATGTTACATCCTAATGCATTAAACAGTTCCATCTGCATGATTTTACCAAACACAAATCCATAGTGGGATGCCAGCCAATCAGAATAAGTATACAAACCAGAACAGCAAGCATTGTTTTATTTCATTTGCATGTGTTGTTGCGTATAATTATTAATGGAATTATTTTCCACTCTGTAAATTGCAAGAAAGTTTAAAAACAATATAGATATAAGAATCGCATTGACTATGTCTGAAAATTTTCATTAAGAAACCACATTTGTATAGCTCTTATTGAAATTTTGCTTCGTTAAGGAATGTAAAAGATTAAATTTGAAACAAGGCTAAAAACCAAAGCAACCATATTATTAAGCAGGTTGCTAGTTGGAAAATAATTTTGAATTGGCTTGCATGCAGTGGGAACATGAATTCTGTTAACCCATGGCATATAACGAGAGGGTAGTGAACGTACCCAGTAATATAAGGAACAAGCCGGATTGTTTCATATTGTCTCCTTAGAAGTATATGGAAGTCAGCGGATTTCACGGCCTTTTATTGCAGTAAGGATAGAGCACTATCGGTTATTTCTGTGCGTCGCATGACCTGTCAAACCGATTGAGTGATCGAGCGCGTTTGTGAACTAACCGACTTAAAAATCCGAAAAAAACACTTCAACTGGTCCCAAATCCTTTCGCCCAATTGCCTGCTCTTCTGCCCTCCTCAAACTTGCAGAACGAACAGCTATGGCATCATTAAGCCATTTTCATCCAATTTTTCTGATTTCTTGCAGTTTGCGTGTAAGGCTAGACGTATTACACTAGATGATGTTGCTCTGGTAGTCCATTTTGCTCATAGAAACTTGAATAAGGGATGCTGTGCATACGCATGTGCTTTTCTCGACTACTCTTCAGCCGTCAACATGATCCCGAGAAATCTTCTTATTAATAAAACCTCTGCATGTGGGTCTCCTGGCTGGGCCGTCTCTTGGCTTGGGGACTATTTTACTTCCCGCACCCAATTCGTTCAGAGCGGGAAGCTAAAATCGACCATCCTTCCCAACAAGTGTGGAGTTCCGCAGGGGTCTATATTATCCCCTCATTTTTTTCCTCCATACTGATGGCCTACGATCCCCAAACGCATGTTTGTTTGCCAAGTAGGCAGACGATATGGTTGTCGGCCATCGTCTCAGAAGCCAGACCCATCTCCAAATACTAAAGCATGGACTTAACCATGTCACAGCATGGTCGTCAGACAATGGCCTTTTACTTCGTGAGCAGAAGTCAGTCCAGTTTTTCTTTGTGCCGCGACCCTCTCAAAGTCCTGAAACCATTGACTTTCTGCCCAACAAGGTATCCTCCTTCCCATACCTTTGTGTAACACTAGCTTCTAACCTCTCATTTACTCTTGATATTGAAGACCTTTTTATTAAAATCCGCAAACTTTTATATTATATCCGCCGCTTGCGTTCTTAACGCACCTCACAATCCCTCATCTGGCATTTTATAGACGCTTGTTTCCTCCCTCTCATTATTTACTGCTCTCCAGTAACCTTTTAGATACTACTCAAAAAAGACTTTATTATTATTAAACGTATTCTCCACATGCTCTCTTTAGCTGCCGGCTATTCCTATGCTTTTTAGCTGACCTTATAATTCAGCGACATTTCAAATCGATCAAGAATTTCGTGGACCGTATTCTAAGCGATGACACTCACCCTCTCCACTCCGAACTAATGGCTGCGAAGTCTTCTCGTACGACGCGCCGAAACATCTGACATATGACATATCGTACATCCGCTTACCAGAACTCGATACTCCCATTCTTAGCACGCTTCCTCACGTGTAGAGAAACGGAAATTGAAAAGCTGAAGGCAAACATGACTCCATAACTGATGTGGTAACCCTGTCGACTTCGTACTTTGAGTTTTCTGTGATATTTGACCGTTTACTCTTGCGTTTTTGGAACCTATAAATTACTTTAGTTCTTGTTCTCCGTGAATGGAGCCATTTTTTAGCTGAAAGTTTGACATTATCATCAAAATAAAGTTCTCATCATCATCATCATTAACCGTGGGTATACTGATGCCTTTTGACATGGCCCGCTGTTCTTAGTGGACGTGCATTTGCCTTTGTTACCTAGCACGTGATGTAGCACTCATTTCACAAAAACGTCCGTGCTAGGGAGGAGTGCCTGTATTATGCCTTAACATGCTTGCAGTTTATCAACTTAATTGCATGTCTGTATAGGAGCACCTTACAGTCAGCTATATGTCAAATAATTATTAATCACAGAAAAAGAGATAATTTGACAAACAAATAAATAGTAGGGATCTTTGAAGCAAAGCTTAGTACTGAAGTGTATCACAAAATTGGCGTGGCGTTACAAGACATTATTTGAGAATGCCTTATTGAGAAGGGTTAAGGCTACTAACAGTATTGCGAGTCCTGCAAGCAACTGGCCTAAGTTTGCAAATGTTTAATTAGTTATCCCATACCAGTGAGAATGCATTTATGGAAACTTATAAATAATAATAAGCAGCATTAGCCATAAAAAGTACTTAAGAGAACAAATAAGTGTTTTTTTAAATAAAGAAAAATGTCTTGAGTCAAAATATTTTGAATATATAGTAGTTAGTGGTTTACGATTTAACGAATATTGTGGAGTAAAGGTGCTCATCCTTTCGCTCGTTTTAAGTGTCTTCATTGATAAGTTAATAAATTGTGCTTCTGTTCGACGTTTATATCAAACCCTTAAGAATAAGAACTAACTAATCAGCATTTACCGAAAAGAAGTAGCTTTTGGCTATAAGTTCTTATGAAGATGGTCATGTAGGTCATATGTGGAAATGCTTCAAAATCGCAAATCGTTTTGTCGACCATACACAATTTCTGCTAGATAAAGCGCTTATTTGTAATCCAGTAATACATTGGTTACTTAAAGTTAGCGAGTAACATAATTCTTTCGTTGAGTAAAGTGGAAGTGTCCACAGCTCGCCAGACGAAACAAGCCAGGGTTGGTGAATCCTGGACCAGATCGGAGTACACCTATGCATTAATTTACATCCCGATCGAAAAACTGGCAAGACGTGGACCCGGTGGCTCAGTGGATAGGACGGTCGTCTCTAGCCCACTGGTCCCGGGTTCAAAACTCGAGTGTAGCGGCAGTTTCTGCGGCTATACTGGAGTCAGGTAACTGTAACCGGCGATGGGTAATGACCCAGAAATACGCGTATCTCACAGTCCTTACTTTTGCCAGTAATACATTGGTTACTCCTAATTCTACTCGCTTTGGAGGAGATGGGAGGTCTTTCCTAGTATACAGAATACAGCTCTTCATGCTCCATTGACTGGAACCTATCTTGGCAATAGAAGTAAAGTCAGTATAGAACTAATCAAGTGAAAGAATGTCTAATTTTTTGGATCAAAGGAGGTTGTAAACTGTAGCCACAAGATAAGCTGTACCGCCTACCTTGACAATATGTTCCTGGATTGCTTGGGCCTCCTTACCACCAAGAATGCTTAGCACATTGTCGTCGGATATGAAATAGAAGCGCGGGAAAGCATTACGTTTCGCATCCAAGTAGTCGTTGAGAGCCTTTTGGCAGTACTCTAACTCATTCTGGATCTGACGCAGACTGTCGAGTTTTCGGTCTGCCAAACAGCACTTCATGATGAATTGTACGTTCTGAGCACTATTCATGATCTATTAATAGATGTAAAAGTGACAGAATGATTAGCAGACATTGATTGTTTTCCCCAGTTGCCGAGCTCTTATGCCAATTGTTTGCAGAATATCAGCTCAGTCCTTTCATTGAGTGAGGATGTGGGCGCTATCACTGCCAACCTGGATACTCTTTCTGAGGATGTATCTGGTAAATAAGTACTTTCGAATCAGGATTTTATCAGACATCAGTAGCCATTGATTCCCCAAACCTAGGTCCTCGTGGCTTGGACATATCGCGTACAGACAAGGCACCTTGTATGGGAGTGGCGCACGCTGATGAGAAAAATGGTGGAGGGAGGCTCGACTGAGATTTTCTGAATACGGTGGGAGAAGGACGAACCGCCAGTCCGTCTCTGCCTTTTCGGCTGGACACTGAAATAGGTAACCGAGCACAATACTTGGGGTCCTTACGCTAATTCCCAGTAGATTAGGGTAAGTCTTCAGGTTAGTCCAGCGCATCTATCATGCGGTCCGTTTAGGAGGCACTGCGGCCGATTTAGGGGGCACACTCAGACGAAGGGTTTCATACAACGTCGGCCACTGCTCGTCAGAAACTGGTTGACGGGCTCGGAGAGACCGCTAGCGCATGCAGAAAGGACGAACGAGCGCACCTGGTTCTAGAACTAACTTCCTCATGGCAAATAGGTGTATCAGTTAATAAAACGGATCTAACAAGCTTGGTTTATCACTGTGCGCTAACAGCTGTTGGGATAATTCGACCCTATTGAGGTTCAAGCTGCAGTGGCCCCTTCTTCATTTAGCCTCGGTGGAGCTTTCACTTACACAATCTCTTAAACTAATATACTTAGAACTGGTTCATGTGGAGCTAGGAATGGGGTGGTGGGACACTAGAAAACGGGCTGTTTATCTTTATCAGACACTGCTCCTACGTCCATCTTCGGTTGTCAAAATGCAGCAGCAGTAATCCGGTACGACAGTGGAAGGACTTCAGTGTTAGGAGTAGGTCTAACAGACTCGTTATCACGCTCTCTTTATGGCTTGTTTTAGGGTGCATTATCGATCGGCACGGGCCGTGCGCGTATTGAGATCGCACAAACCGCCGGCCGGGATTAGTTCTCTGCCCTACCACTTGGAGGAGCCAGAAAACCAGTCTGCATGCTATCTCTCAAGGACACAATCTGATTGGTCCGATTGAACAAGACTTAATTTGAGAGAGACCCTAGGTAGACAGATCTGCCGGATGTTTTTAACCAATGAGCGTGCGGCATGACCGCCCAATCTAATGGTGGACGTTATTACGTCTTTATTTGTCAAGAAAATGCCCAAAAACTCGTAGAGAACAGTTTTAAGTTTTTTCGTACGTAAATAGTGGGTGTGCGCTGCGCCTCGCGCCGCGGACTAAACTAAACTAACTCCAGGACGGTAAGTTAGACCACAGGTAACTTGAAGTAGACGACCTCCTAACCACCATTTCCTTCATCTTAAAAACTAAAAAAACAATCTAAAATAATATAATAATGAATACTGTGCGTAAAAAAGTTGGGAGACCCCTGCTAGTCCGTTTGTAGGTCTTTCTGTATTTTGATTGGCTACACGTTCATCCGCTCATTTTTTCAAATACTCACTCACTTAATTTGACGGCCACAGCTATGCTTGGGGCAAACAGATACAGTTTTTATCCTAATTATTTCAGTAACCCGGTCTTTTCCTGAACTCTGGATATGCGCTTACCTTACGGAAATTCTTATCAAGGGCCTCAAACCGTTTGGCCTCCTGCGGCAGTTGATTTGCAATATCGCCTCCCATGAAGATCGCCTCGAGGTACATCCATTTCTGTTGAACAATGACCCACATCTGAAAGGAAGTACTGGAGTTTGTAGTCAAATGTGCATATACGCTGCTGCTACGCGCGGTATCTTTTAAGTGCTATCTGTATATATAGACAGCTTGTTAAGGTACTAACACAAGCGAGACAGCTGTTCAATGGTTATTACGGATCGTCCGTAGGCTACGGGCCCCTCTTGAAATTCATAAAATGACGTGCATAAATGTATCAAATAGGGACGCCATCCTTATTATTGCGGTTATGATCTTGTTCAGTCAATTGTTTGGGTGAATGCTGAACACGTAAACAACGGCTAATAAACCAGAAATGGCCATTCCAGTCTCTATTTTCTTTGTTGGCAATGCTATTTTGCACCAACCTACACGTACCTCAACCGTGTCGCTAATGGTGCTGAGGTCCTTCTCCCACTGTCGGACAATGTTAATGAAGGGTGCGGCATTTCGACTGCTGCCGACGGATTGCAGATTCATCATATTGTCTTCCAGTAGCTTGGTCGGCTCGTCCAGATTGCTTAGCGTTGGACATGGATCGCCCTTGCATTTGGTGTAGAGGTTGAAAGTGAACTTCAGCTCGTTCCAGGTGTTCTTAATGTCCTCGAGATTCTGTAGGCAGACAAATTATAATTAAAACATTATTTTCACGGAAGAAATTTGAACAAGGCAAAGATCACGAGATTATCAGGATTTATTGACGTCATATAATTTCACAATTAATGGGCAACGACTGTTTGCAGATGAAAAAGAAGTCGAGGAATAAGATGAGGTCCATAAATCCTGCTTAGCTCGTGATTTTTGCCTTGTTCAAGAAAATTATAGCCAGACATGTCAACATGCGCGATACAGCTAATTCTTAAACCGGAAGAGGGCTTACCTTCTCTATCACCAATTCTCTCTGGGCATTGGCCACAATGAGGGAAATCACGTCGGAGTACTGATGCAGCTGCATTGCGAAAACGCCCTCCAATGTGAAGGTCAGTGGGTCAATGTCAAAACTGATACCCGTCTTTTCCATCAGTTGTTTCCAATGTCTGTAAATGGATTCGGGGATGGGGCGGACATTTGCACACTGCAAGTATTATAGCAATAATTTTAACTCGAAACCAAAAAATAGATTAATGCTTGATCAGGCTAAATCCCCTCACTTAAGCGCGGGCTGGCCACATAATTTGGACTCTCTACCCCCTTCGAAGAATCGCAAGTAGAATTTCGAGCATTAGAAAAGTATCAGTTTTATTAAGGGATAGATAGGCGAATGCCTTTGAGATCCCTATTGGTAACAAGATAGCCAAAAATATACAGATACAAACGAAAAATGTAAAAAATTAATAAATTACATGCGAGGAGGTGAAGAACGAATAGCTATCGGGTAGTTTAAATAGTAATAAAAATGGTTACTCTCTTAGTGTTAGTAGTATAATAAGTATGCATATAGTTCTTCTTTGGTTTAGTGTGTGGCTGGAGAGGGAGGTGTTTGGTGCATGTCCAGTTTACTCTTAAATGTTTTCACACAGGTGGAGGAGACAAACTCTCCGGGAGAGCGCTTCACGCAGCAACCACTCTGTTACTGAAGAAAACAGCAAGAGTTTATTAACGCTTGTGGTCTCTTTGCTCTACATAGTGAAACCGTATGCCCTGTTGAAACAGATTTTGACGGATGGTTTCCGATAGAGCTTTGCTATGTGCTTTACAATAACGTCACTGTTGGCACAAAGCAGATCATATCAATTGCTAAAATAGAACGGATTTTTTTTGTTGATGGCAAAATGAAATGCAGATGCACGGGAGAGCTACACAGGAAAAACACGCGAATAACTTAAGTGAAACTAAAACTGATGAAAGTTAAGTTGGTCACCCATCTTAGATACCCCTAGCCCCAGAATCATGTATTATGGGACCAGTGGCATTATTTTATTTCTTAGTTTATTATTTGGTTTCTTAGTTCAGTTTTGGTCTTAGTGCAGTTTAGTTTTTTAGTTTTGTTAAGTTTAGTTTAGTATGTAGTAGTTATTTAAGTATATTTATCTAGGTATCTAACTAAACTTAAACTCAAATTAAACTAGCAAACGAAATAATAAACGTAAAGTTGCGAAAATTCCCATCAGAGAATTCAGAAGAGTGTCTGGCGAGCATACGTAGCTTTCGATCGAAAGCTACGTATGCTCGCCAAACACTCTTCTGAATAAACTTAAAATAAACCTAAAACTCAACTAAAACTAATGCAACTAAAAGTAACCACAGGACTACGGTTATGTAAGTTTGGCGGCTAACATAACGTTTACCTTTAAATTTTTGCCGAAACCGGCAAACGGGTCGCCACGAAACTGTACGTGCATGAACGCGCCGTGCGAAGGAAGGACAAGCTACCCTTGGACGCCGCCCACACATCCTCGCCAGAGCACGGCTTCGCTTTCGAACACGTGCGAATACTAAGCCAGTCGGACGACTGAGTCTCAGGCCTACTGCAAGAAGCATGGCACTCGCACGCGGGCTCTATTCATAGGGATATCGATCTCCCAGATGCTTATCTCGCATTGCGCGAGCAATGGCAGGGCTCAAGGTCACTCGCGGCGGAGCGAACAACGAAAACTCAAGGTCACCCCCGTCAGAGTTGACTTAGTCACCCAATGAGCTGTACGTTTTCATTCATTGACAATGGCCTCGTGTGAGAGTCCGAAACGTCGGGCAAATAAAATACTGGTCCCAGAGAACGTTCTTCCGCCTTCTAGAATTGTTTTGTTTTGTTTTTTGTTCCATTGGTTGGTATCCTGAAGGTTGCCCATTTAAAATTCGGTACTAGGAGCCAGCTGTCTTGTCAGATTGATCTAAAAGTGCCCTTTTCTAGTATATGACATTGTGTGTACTTTCTTATTTTTCGAGGAAGTGCCAACTAAGAAAAGAAGATTATACAAATCATTCCGGAATTTTAACCTGTCACGCAGGGCTTCGTCTTTGAGGTAAACAATGAGCTGCAGCGACTCCTGGAAGTTTCGCATTTCCGTAAAGAGCTTCCTTGCACATGGCAGCGTTCGAACCTTCCTCGGGTTTTTCTTGAATTCCTCCAGGAAGCCCACCATGCCCTCCATGATCTCGCCGATTTTAACATCTCTCCACAGAATGAGAGACCAGTCTTGGCGCGATGTCTAAAATGTGAAAATTGTGTCATGCTGACTGAAGTGCAAATTTTGAACTTCCATCAAAAAATGCGACAAGTGTGTCAGATACACATTTAGGAATCATTCGGCGTAACCGAAGTAGACCATGTTCCTCATTTAGAAATAAAGAGAGAGAGCGAGAGAGAGAGAGAGAGAGAGAGAGAGAGAGAGAGAGAGAGAGAGAGAGATACCAAGGACACTAGAGCGGGCATTTAAGTTAATACTTGAAGCTGACTTTTATCGAGCAAGAAGCAACAGCAGTTAGAGAAATGTCTGACTTTCCGAACTCTTTATGTACCTTCTGCCTCGAGTACAGTTCGTAGATGGGTTTCAGCTTGAGCAGTTCTAGACGAATCTCCTTGAGTTCTGGATAAGAGGAGATTGGTAGATCTAGAAGTCTTTCGCTGCTAAGCAGGTCCAGTCTTTCGACCTCCAGCGCTTCACTTTCCTTGATGAATGCAGATAGGCTTGTGACGCCCCTGTCCAAATCGTTGGCCTCCCCACCAGGACCGGCTTTTTTGTATCTGAAATTGCACAAGAAAAGTGTTTCACCGTAATATACTACGCCATGACAGTGTTCGTCAGACGAAAAGAGCATAAGCTGATCTGTGAGGCGGGGGATGGCAGATTATCACAAGTGGCTGCCCACACGTCTACGCAACAGGTCACCATTTTAACTTCGCAATCGCACCAAACTTATCGCCCAGATCAGAAGCTATAGACATGATGGGAATAAATTGAACCCTGGTCCATGGGTGGGAACTCAACCAATCGATGTATCGATTCGCCGCCGACGTACAGAGCCCTGCTGAGCCACATCCGGTCTGGCGTTACCGATGTTTTATTAGCCCCTACCCCCTATAACTGGTGTTTATTCCGTTGCCTTTGGTATCTCTTACGATAGACTCTCGTAAGTGTTCCATGGTTCAGATGTGTGATGACAGGATCCCAGCGAGCAGACAGCTTTCTTCTTTATTCATTTCTCACTCCACATGGACCAAGCTTTATTAAATCGGATCAATGAGAGTTGACGTACGGCAAGGCTAAGGAATCAGCGTACCAACACCATCATATCGGAGGACCGAATCATCAGGGGATTGCAAACCTCCAAAGCTAAAACTTAAAGGTGAGCATAGCAGCTCATATCCGCTTCTATCTCTCTTGCGGTCCTCGTGAACGGTTTAGGCATTCCTCCATGAACAGCACATGCTCTCACTGTAAATTGAAAACCAGTTTTAGAATTCAGCAGGCATTTGGGTGTTCAAGCCTCCCTTCGAGGTCCAATAGGTATGTTGGTAGGAGTAGATTGGTGGCTACTGAATGGTTACGAAACTCACTCGTTCCGTTTTTTTTGGGATTCATTTTCGAACCCTGCCAGTAGCCGCTCAGTGGCTAGTAACGTCTTCCGCTGTTGCTGTTAGTTTTGGACAAAAACAGACTTCCAGCAAATTTCCTGAGTCCCAGTTCTCCAGTATGAAATTACCTAGCCTACTCTGTGTTTCCTCAAGTACTATGCACCTATCTCTAGGCAAAACGCCGCCAGAATAAACTATTCAAACCTCAAAAGCAGATGTACATCAGAACCGCCAAACAGCGAGCAACTTGGAGCTTGGAATCCGCACCATCCGGAGACCTCACTTTCTACATTTTCTAGAACACAATATTTACAGTCCTTGATGAAAGCTCACTGACCTCTAACGGAACTCACCTTTCCCTCTCTACCTTTGATCTCATTTCTCGGATCCTGACAGCAGCCGTAGTGGCTAGTAGCCTGGCTATGACTGGCTGATGACGGCTAATAAACCGGAAATCGCCCCTGCCATCTCCCTTATCTCTGCCGGTAATACTATCTGCCTAAGCCTACTAGCCGCTACGGCTGCTGGCAGGGCCTGAGAAATGAAACCCAAGGCAAATGAATTTCGTTAGCAATCGGTGAACGTGTGGGAGCCTGCCTCGCCGACTCACGCTGGCTTCGTTGCCAAGATCCGTGCAAGTTCAGGGTCTACGCGCGCCGGCTCAACGCCTACGCACTGTGTCTGCCAACAGCTACGAGAGGTCCGGCAATGTCCTAACTTGTCCCTGCTCCTCCGCTTGTCGCGGCGCAGTGCGCGCATTGGCTCCAGCCAATAGATGCGCGCCTGTCCACCTGGCTGAGTTTACCGCCCAGCCGTCTCGGTCCCACAGCACCGAACACAGAATTTGCCGTACTGACTCGGCGTGCATAATTCCGCCTGTGTACTCTCTATTTTCTGACAGTCAAACTCCTGTCCTTCTACACCGTCTTGCTTGACTTGTGATTTGGGGGAACCTTCTGTTTGTGGACATCACAACTTGCGACAAAAGTTCATCAAAGAATGTCAATATCTTCCGACCTAAAACAGCAGGATAACGAGCTCGCAGTGACTCAATGGCTAGGGCGTTAAATGCTGAACGAAAAGATCGCGGGTTCGAGCCTTGAGTGGTGCACTACTTGGGATTGGGTATGGCTGGATGACGACGGCTAATAAACCAGAAATGGTCATCCAGTCTGCCCTGTCTTTGTCAGCAAAACTGTCTGCCTAATATTTACAGTACCTGTGGACTCTACAACAGGAAGTCCGCATCGGAAATATCTGCTTATCGTTTAACTACTTTGTAATAGTCAATGTCTTAACTGTTTCTACAAAACAGTAGTCAGGTTCGTAGTAAAAGCGACAAAAAAGTACAAAACAGAGGATGTCTGTGTGTGAACAGGCCTCACGTACTTGTCACAGAACGCAATCACACGTTTCCTGAAATCCTTCACCACATCCACGATACCAACGGCAAATTGTGCCTTCATGGGGGCAACATTTTCGGCCAACTGGTAGGACTTCTGCATAATGGCATTCCAACGACGTCTCAGTGTGATGGGTGAAATCCACTCGGACTCTGTGATTTGTGACAGAAAATCTGGGTCTCCGTACTGGCGAATAATACGGTACCGTTCGGCCATCTCGATGACGGTTTCATCAATAATTTCGCAGAGACCACCACGCAATTCCGTCATGATGCTCAGCAGTTCCTTCATTTGAGGCAGCGTGACTGGACGCTTCTTCAGAACCTCACGTTTGGCCTAGAAAATAAGTGGTAAAGAGAAATCGACGGCAGATACTCAAGATGATCATCAAACGGCAGATAACTCTATGATTACGATAAGGATTACTCTTACTGTGCGTAAAGAGTAGAGGTCCAGATACCATATCGCGTTCCTCATCTCCCGAAGAGGAAGAAGAGGAGGCCAATTCTTGGACCGAGTTATGGTTATGCTGACATTTCAAAAATATGCTCGTTATCATCTGCAGAGTGTCGGCCTTTAATTAGTGCACCTTATATTGTAAGCGTGCCCAATGCGCATGCATTCGTTCGCCTGTTGGCCGTTGATTGGTTGTGGCCTATCCCCTGTTGACCAATGGCAGGCTCGCGTCCACTTCGCGGCTGACGCGGTTGACGCTACGTTGTTATTGTTGTTGTTGTTGTACTAGCTTACTCTCTTAACCTAGTTTGCCAGCAATACATGGTATAAAATTTTTAAGAAAGATGAAGGGATAAAGATGGAGGAATAAAGAATAAAGAGGAAGGTATAAAATGCTTGGGAAAGATGTAGGAATTCGGCGACTTTGTCTGGGCGAAACCATAGGTCCTCTGGTGTGAGGTCCGTAGGGTTGGCCGGGCAGTCGAAGAGGCAGTAGGCAGTCAGGACAATTGTCTGTGACGCTGTCGAAGCATGAGGTGAGACGGCATTTGAATGAATTCAGCAGCGTGGAGAAGCTGGAACGCAGCTGGGATAGTCGTGTTCTGGCGTTTCTGGACAGGTTGGCCCTACGTTCTCTGGCCATGACGTCGAAGACCGGCAAATAAGCGTTGAGGACTCTGTTAGGATTATAGCTGCTGATGGCTTGCTCGACAGTTTCGGTGTGGATACGCTTAACGAGGTCCGATATCGGTAGATTAGTGGGGTACACCGAAGCATGTGGGTGGTACGCGTCTATGGTAGATTGCTTCATGCGTCTAGCAGGTGGAGGGCGTGTTAAGAGATGATTACCCGGATGTTCTGGGTTATGGGACTGCGCAATGTAGATTTTTGTCTGCATGATTGAGTGAACCTTCAGAGGCAGGACCTGAGTTTCCTGATAGAGGTGATCTACATTGGTCATGTTAACACAGCCCGTGGCGATGCGGAGAGCAGCGTTCTCAACGCGTTGGACTTTCGCCCAGCTGGTATCGCTTAACAGTGGGGCGAAGATGGCTGATGCATGCTCAGTCGTTGCCTTGCCTGTTGCCCGGTATGTCGTGACTAACGTCTCAGTGTCCTGGCCCTAAGAAGAACCTGCCAATGCTTTTAGGGTGTTGAGCCTGGCTTTGGCTTTGCTGGCTTGGATGTCAGCATGGCGGTGTAGAGCCAGCGTCGGGTCGAGAGTGAGGCCTAGGAGTTTAGGATACTGACATAAAGAAATGTCATTGCCGTCCACCATGGGACTTGTATTCGTTGGGGTCCAGCGTAAACAGAGTTACTGAGGACTTGGGCGCGGATAGCTTCAGTTGCTTATCGTCTAGGTGCCGAACTAAACTGGGGATGTAGTTATTTAAGGCATCGGCAGCCATGCGATAGTTAGGGTAAGAGGACAGCAGGGTGATGTTATCAGCGTAAGACACCATTTCGACTTCAGGGGGGATTCGGGAGGTCAGCCAGGTAGATTTGGAATAGCGTTGGCGAAATGACAGAACCTTGAGGAAATCCTGTCCTAGAGTTACGGGCTTTGGATAGCGTGCCAGAAAATTCGACTCGCGTTTGTCTGCCACGGAGATAGCATTTCAGCCATCTGCAGAGTTCGTTCGGTAGAGACGAATCCATGAGAGATGTCATCAAGGCGTCAATGTTAACCGAATCAAAAGCTTTAGTAAGGTCGAGGGCGGGCATAAATGTTCTGTCCGCAGGTTTCTTTTTGTTGAAACCTAATGCAACGCGGTCCGTGACACGTTGTAGGGCTGACGACGTAGAGTGGAAAGCTCTGAAACCGTGTTGGTGCTCTTGGAGATTGGCATGTCTATTAAGCGAGGGGAGAATAAGACGCTCAAGTATTTTCACGGCTGGGCTGAGAAGCGAGATCGGGCGGTAACTTTCAGAGACAGGTTGACGCTACGTTAGCATGCACGTCGGCATACCCTTAATCAGACGGGGAATGGATCGATTTTTGCTGTTCTTTCGAAGCGTTCTCTGCCTCGCGGGCGCCTCGTTGGTCACGTGACTCTAGAGCGCTGCCCCCTTCCTCCGCGGTCGTCGGCTGTCAGTCCGGCGTAACTTCTTTCCTCCGCTGTGTAACGGGCCAACCCGACCCACTGGGTCTAGGGGTTGTTTGAATGTTTTCAAGGTCGGTCTTTTTTTCGATTTTCGTATTTTTCAGGACCGAGCCGGATCACGCTCCGGATTGACCTCCTTCAATTCACGTGCCGGATCGCTATTGCTTCGCGTCACTCCATTTTCCTACGCTTCTCATTGTTTACATATCGGTCCATTAAATCTATCTCCATATCTGATCCCTTCGTTCTCATTCCTTCTGTGTTTCCCGATGTCTGAGAATAAGAAAGTTTCGTCTGCCCTACACGCTGAGGTTAATCGTCTTTTAGAAGAAATATCTAGTCTATCTGCTGAGAGTCGACGTCCTCCTTTGTTATCAGTTCACGCGTCGGATTCGTCAAGGCCACAGGTAGTACGAAATACTACAGCTGTATTGCCTCGTTCTGAGCGGACGTAAACCATGTGCGGAGGCGGGCTCTTACTCTACGGCTCGGCTGAGTCTATCCGTCTGACGAGAGGGAAGCCGAGGAGCCATCCAAGTCAGCCTCGAGGGGGGGGGGGGGGGGGGGGAAACGCGAGCTCGCCATTGGTCGATAGTTGAGAGGCCATAATTAACTAAAGGCCGATGGGGACACGAACGCACGCGCACTGGTCATGGTAACAATAAGAGGCTGGCCGCGAGGCACATTAATTCAAGGCCTGTGAAAGAGAAAGCCCTAAATTATGAAGATGAAAACGAGTTTGTTTTTGAAACCCCAGGATAAATATAACTCGGTCAACAAATTTATCCCCTCCTTTTATTTTTCTTCGGGAGATGATGAACGCGATTACTTCTACGTATGTTACGACTGATACTAGCCCTTACAAGCGAACATGCGAGTCCCAGGAAGTAAATGAGTAGCCCTGTCGGTGCTTGATATTACGCATCACTCTGATACCAGTTCCGCCAGTGATGTGCATCTGGGAATGAAAACGGCCATCCTTGGACATCTACCTCAGGACTTTTGCTCCAGAATGAAAAATGAACAGCTGGGTAGGTATTACACACCTCGACTACAAAGTTAGTATGAAACTTTGTGTGCAAATACGGTAGTGTAAGTCAAGGAACCTGAGCTTACTTTACCTCGTTTATTACGCTTGGTGAACAACGTGCGGGGCTGCATAAATTGTTGTTTCTGCAAATATTTTTCTAATTTTAATCATCACTGTCTGCATTTATTCATGTAATGGCTCCTCCTTTATGTGAGGTTATACTGGTTGTACGAGTCCGCGCCTATTCAAGTCAATAAGAGATCACCTCCCGGCATAGTGACTGAGAAAAAATTGACGTTACGAGCATAAACAGCGCCAGTTGCGTGAACCAGAATGTTTATTTTCTAAAGCCCGCTGGGAAGACACAACCACCCAAAAAGCCAGATATAAAATAAACCTCTCCCAGTGAACCCTCTTGATTCTTCCGATCTACCACCTGAAAATCGTATTTTACTACTATTTCTTCCTGCTAAGTGGACCTGAATCCCTGGAGCTAGAGGTACTTTTGTGCTAATTACGCCCCCTTCTTGTGAGCACTTATCGTACAACGCTTCTGTCGCGATTCCGAGACAAGCGGGTAATCCTAAGACTAGGCGAAAATAAATAGAGATTGCAAGTTAAGAGATTTCTTTAATAGAGTCACTTCAACCGGGAAGTGATTGATACTCCCTCCTTCCTACTTGTCCTCAAACCGTCAATTTTTTGGCAACAATTTACTGAGACAATTTTACGGTGAAGCGTTTATCTGGTACTGCACAGTTTCGATCTGCCTCACTGTCGAAAGGGTCCTACTTATAAGTTGTAGCGCAAATCCACGGTCCTTCCCAACATCTTTAGGTACTGACACCCTTAGACATCCTGCCCAATGAGGTAACCGCTTTTCCATACCGTGGTGTTACTCCGACATCTTATCTTGCATTTACTCTTCACATTGAGACCCTCTTTATTAATATTCGTAATGCCTACATTATATCCGTCGGTTACGCTCATAACACACACCTTAAGTCCTAATCTGGTGATTTATAGATGCCTGCATCCTCCCCCTGATTCTCTGCTGCCCTCTGATCACTTTTTTAACCTTGCTTTAAAAGACTTGGTGATTTATAAATGTATCCTCTGAATGCTCTCTTCAGCTACCGGTGTTTCTATGCTGTTAGCTGATATAGTAGTCAAGCCATTTGCTGCATGCATTCTTGATGAAGTTGCTAATCTATTTCAATCTAAATCAATACCTGCTATTTTTATGTCCTCCTGTGCTGTACGCCGGAACTTCCGATATATATCTTGCCGTATATCTTTTTATCAGCATTCTGTTCTCTCATTCGCAGCAGGCTGCTTTACATATAAACAGATGGAAATCCAGAAGCAGGACATTAGACCTCTCTCCATCATAGATGTGGCGGATTTCATGCAAACCATTAGATTGTTGAGTATTTTATTAGCCTATCCCTTGATCTCAGAGAATGGAGCTCTTTTTCGCTAAAAATTTCGGATGTTCATCAGCAAAAAAAAGAGTATTTTTTCTCTCTCTGTCATAATTGAACTTATGGATGTGCTTCGAAAGCCAGCAACTGAGACAGTCGTGAGAAACGGGAGAAACACATACATAGACGTACCTGCATCATCTTCGTGGTGTTTGAGTTCAGGCTCTGAGCACCCTCCAGCAGGAAGCGGAGATATACGCGTATCCAGTCACGCAGATTAGTCATCACGCAAGTGTAGAAAGAGCCGAGCCTCAGGGCCAGGGCTCCCGCATAGACAATACGTAGCGGACCCAACAGACGACCCAGGCTTATAGCCCAGTTTTTAAGAGTCATAATCCGTATTTCGTAGTCACGCGTGCTGCGGTATTTCTTGTGTGCCCACTTCTCAACCACATTTTGCTGCAAAAAGAACATACGCATGAATTTGACAGTTAAGTTCGGAAGCCAATTATTATATAGATGTATTATCTGCGGTTTTCTAAATGACCATGACAATATGAAACAATAAAACAAAACAAGCTTACTATAAGGAAATAAGTAGGTAGTCATGTATATTAAACTACAGAGTGTTCCTTACCAGGAGTCGTTGCCGACCTAATTCTCAGGTCAACAGCCTGCTTCGTATAACACTGACACTTTCATATGGCCTCTGTTCACGACCCCCTCCCCCGTTCGCGCTGATGTTTCACACCAATCCTGGGGCTACATGAATTGGCTCGTGAAATCATATGAAAGCGGAGCCACCCCCTTCCTCACTAACACACTATTGTTGAATTTGTGTCGTTCCCTTGTATAGACTCCCTTTGCTCTTGACTTGGTGCGTCCATTATTGAGGTTTATGCTTTGGTATTTTTGCTTCATTGTACCGTACTACCTTGATAGTTGTTATCATTTGGTTTGAAGTACGCGTGACCGCTATATACAGAGTCAGAGAAGTCAAAAATGCGATACAATGGCCTCTACGACACCCCTCTTAGTTGGGATCGGAGCCGATTGTTTTTCTGTTCCGATAACATCCAGGTCCAGCGTTCATGGACCAGGCTTAGCTTTGTCAGTCTCTGCGCCCCATGCTATTTTGCCTGTCTGTCTTGAAACCGGGTTAAAAAGTATGAGGATAAGAAAGTGCGGTAAAGGCGGTGCAAACCTACTATCAATCTGAAACTAGCTCTCGCGTAAGTCACCGTCTCTACGCCCAGCATGATGTAAGGTTCACAGTGGAGACCGTCGGAAACAACTGTTATTTGTCCCAGTAGAGCATGTCTATGCGTGCGCTTTGGTGGGCTCGGTAAACGCATGTGATAACCCTTGGCCATTCTTGTATTTATCCACAACATTGCCGTTCATTTCTTTCGAAACAACTTTCTATACTGATTCCATTTGTTACGCGGTTCCCTACCTTTCATTTATCGCTACTTGTTTAAGTTCGTGTACTGACTGTTACGCGCTAAACTTAAACTAGTGTGAATTATGTTATCAACAGCAGACATTTTACCCACTGTTGTTGTTCTTCACTACTTGGCGTAGGGGTATCGTGTTCGGCTTGTCTTGAATTGTTCTTAGCGTGCGATCGCAGCATCGATCGTTTTAAATCGCAAACGTCTATCCAGTAACCAGGTTGTCAGACGTAGTCAGCTGTGAAATACTGCGTCACGGGACGTATCAATATCAGTGAATCGATAAACGAATAGGTTCTCACATCAACTGCCAAAAATCAATGAGCTAAGTAAGGGCGGCTCTATCTATGACTAAGCAAAGTGGTTATACACCTGAAGTTCCGCCAAGGAAATTGAACTACCTCAGTTCGATAAGCCTCTCAATTCCCCGATGCCGGTTGAGGCCGAACGTTTCACTCGGACGAAAACATGGTATATTTCGATGAGACTTCGATATTCACGTCTAGCCCGCCGAATCTGACACAGGAAGTCCTACGCAAACGACTTAAGCCCATAAAAAGGCTCAGAATCCACTGAAAATTGAACACCGCATGAAGCTGCCCCAATTTTGCCAAAAAACGTACTTTACCTTTGCTGGAGAAACAGATAAAAGGACTTCAAATGGATTTCTGATTTTTGGTTCACTGGTAAAACTGGTTCTATAAAGGCTAACAGATACTGCCTTCACTCAACATGCATTTGACGTCGTTGCATTGACGATACGTTTGTTGTCATTAAAAAGGCATGCTGGAAAACTTCAATAACTTACTTAGTAGAATCTCCTCTGACATAAAATGCAAGAGGGAAGAATACGAAGAGCAGCAGCTGCCTTTCCTTGATATTCTCGTCAAGCGATAACTCAAAAGTGAAATTGAGACTATGGTTTACAGGCATACAACGAACACCATCCAACTTCTCAGCTTCTACAGCAACCCATTTATGCAGAATGGCTATTTGGAGGCGTGTATAAGCTGATGCTTGCGGATCCGACCTCAGAGGACCCAAACAGAAGAGCCATCGAGGATATGGCACGCTCTGTCATAAATCTGGACGCCTAAGAAGGGACTGAGCGCATCGCTTCTGGGATAGGTGCTGGAATTGCACACGGACCCAGAGTTACTACGGGCAATAGGCTGATTCAAATCGAGGAACGACTAAAGCCCCTGGAGTAATCTGAGAGAGTGCATCACATCCCATAGCTATCCTTGTAACAACACGGTTCAACTGCGCATACATGAACATAAGCTGGTTGTGCGACGGGACGATGAATTATCGCAAGTTCCTAGGCCCAGCTACGAAACCAGTCATGATTTAAACTCAAATTACGGCTCATTAGACGAGACCCAGCCATACATTCAAATTTGATGAGGGTGAAATTCTCACAGGAGGTGACGATCGGGTGAGCTGAGAATTACTTGAGTCATGGTTCACGGGCCTCCAATCCATAAACAACTGCATTGAGTTGTCCAGTCCATATTCGGTGCTGAGACTCAAGTTGGCCTAAGCAAGTCACCACTTGGGGAACGGACAGGCCACCGCGTCATCCTATACCAACACCGGAGGGCCAGATGGCCGAGCAATCATCACGCCCGAGTCCAACACGCGTGATGAGAATTCAGCAGGTCAGAGCCCGCACGAAGGCAGTAATTACTGCATCCTATAAATACTGCAAACTCCTGTGCATACGCTACCCTATCTGCCACTGATTTCTGATTATGTCTCTGATGACGAATCCGCGCCAGATCTCGAAACGTCGGGTGAATCAAAGTATTGTCCTAGCGATCGAGTCGTTGTCTTCCCAACGGGTTAAACTTCGCTGCCATCAAGATAATCGCATCACGCCGGTGTTTCTACTGCGTGAGACGCCGACACCTTGCTGCACTCTGATCGATCCAGATTGTCGCCATGTCTTGCTCAGGGTAGCCTCATTTGCCAACCTCGTTCGTGGACAGACAGTTGTCGAGACGACTAAGGCGCACACGCGCGTGCACTCAGCTCTTATCGGCGGTATATGCGCATGTAATCCCCTCCCCCCCTCTCCCCCAGGTGCGTCTTTATTTATGAGAGCGCACCCCGAGCAACGCCTGCCGTGACCTGATCTGGCCCCCCTGTTGGTCCAGTGTTTCTACCACGCGGCTCGTTAGGGGGCGCCACCAGGACCAACCCACACTGCGCGCTGTCAGCACCAGTCCCGGGGGAAGTTGCCTGTCGGCCTATCAAGACTGAGTGTGATCACCCTGTCCGGGACGCCTGCGGAGATGTGTCAAGCCCAAGAAACTCACCTTATCCTGATGCCAAAGAACGGCATAGAGCGCCAGCCTCCGAAGGAATTCCATGACGACCCGATTCAGCTTGATGACCCTCTCTTTAAAGGTTGCGTCGGGTTCATGAATCTGCGAACAGCGCTCTAACTCCTGGGCGAAGTTATAACTGACTGTGTTCTCGCCCTCTCCACGAGACACTGGACAAGTTATGCAGGTGCCTCGCATCCATCGAACGAAGAACCGAGTACTGTCAGAGGAAAAAGGGATTTGGGAGGGGGAGGGGGAGTTAATTCAAAATCAGATTGGAAAGGGGATTAGGCAGGCTATGTAAATAGGAAACGAGTAATAGCGCATTGTGCCTTCGCTCTCCATCTCTCTCATTTCTTATCTTCCCCCTATCTATTTCTCTTCCCTTGTGCTCTGCTCATCTCTGATTTTTTTTTCATTTGCAGCGCTGCACTCATCCGAACTCAGGAGGCTGAAGGATAGGCAGTGACCTGCTGCTGGCGGTGGGGAAGCGAGTGTAACCGACCTTTGGACACCGCAGCTGGTCCAGTGTGTCTTGTTGTGTGCAATGGCTGGTTTCCGAGCAGCTAGGTGGTCGCTAGACGGTGGGGGAGAGAGCGAGGTCGACCCTCAGTGCGTTTCTCTCCTCTCTATACTAAAGCTGAATGCGCTTGAATCTATCACGCTGCGCTAAAAGCCATGGCTTGGAGGGTTTTGCCAACTGATGGGAGAACTTGGGACACCTACGTTACTGCTGCGCTTGTACGCGTGTGTTTGCGTGTGCGTATGGGAGGAGAAGGAGGAGGACTGAGAGTCAGGCTGCAATGGCTCTCTCTTAATGTGGCCGTTGTGGCACTGCCGCGCACGCGAAAGCATACCTAGCACGTTGGCTGTGTCAAGTGTGCGCGTGTTGAGCGAAAATCGCGCCAGCCATCTACATCCTCCCTCATCCTCGGTTTTATTAACTTTGTCTTTACACCGGAAACGGAGGTGGGAGTGGCGAGCGAGTGGGCAGATTCTCCGAAAGTCTGCTCTAATTCCTGCTTTCGTTCGCGGTAGTTCACTGCGTTGCTTCTGCCTGCTGTAGCCTTCGTGTTGCTTGCCCAGCTTGCCTCATTGTCTGCTTCGGCTTGCTTCAGTGGTTGCTGCGGCTTGGTGGAGCGCGTGGTGCCCATCGTCGCAATAGAGGGGGGAACTTTTAGTGGCTGTCTGCGGGCTGGGAGTCAGATGTGGCCTGTCTGGCGCTCCCTGCCAGGAGCGCTTAACTAGCGAGACGTGCTGTTTGGTATGCGTGTTGAGTGTTTGTCGCGCCAGCCGTCTGCGCCCTCCCGCATGTCTGGCTTTCTTAACTCTGTCTTGACGCCCGTTCCCTGTGTGGGAACCTGCCGCTGCTGACTCACGCTGTCTACCTTTGTTCGCCATGCACTTGGCAACCGCTGTGAGAAGCCGTACGCTTCCCCGTCTGGCCGCCACAAGCCCTGCGCAAGTTCCAGCCAATCGACGAGCGCCTGTCCACCTGTTTGTCTGCACTTTCACAATAAGCTCATTCCGCAGGCAAGGCAACACATTTTGCCGGACTGGTTCGACGTAAAGAACTCAGCTTTGCACTGTCTATTTTCTGGCAGTAAACTTCTGTGCACCAACACCGTCTTGCTTGACTTGTGATTTAGGAGAACCTTCATTTTTTTTACACTACTATTTGCGACGGAGGTAGTCACGGAGTGGGGTAGACCCGGCGAGTTTGCCTTCACTATAGTCAGCCACAGTCACCGCTTGTTTCAATTTGCTGAAGCTCGTAGTAAAATGTCGTCGAAATCGACGGTCGAACTATCGTTTATCTCTACACAATTGTTAGCCATCAAAATAAAGTGTAAACTGCGTGCAGCCGGGAGGTTTTTGTCGTCCAAGGTAAGTAAATAACAAATCTAACGATGTCAAGTCATACGATGGAAAACAGAGTGACCGTAGAAGATATAGCCATCAAAACTACCAAAAAGAAGCTACTAGGAGAGTTTCAGGGAAAAGTTCAGAAGAAAAAGAAGCGATTTCTGCTAATTAAATTGTTCCAGCAACGCATTCATCTTTTTCTATTCTTTTTTGTTTTCTTCTACTTCTTTAAGACCACCAAATTATTATCGAGGTGTAGTTGTCTAAACCCCCCCAACAGTTTCCTTAGTCACCTTTCGAAGTTTCGCTCTGTATAATTTTCAATCTCATTAAGAAATTTCGATCGAGCGAAACTCCTTGCGGGTAGTCACCAAAAATGTGTGACATGAACGGGCACTTAACTGAACCAGTTTCTATGTAGTCTATGTGTTTCGGTTTTACATAAGGTGCGATGTTTTTATGCAATGTTCGCTAACTTGCTAGGACTCCTGCAACAGCAATGGATTTAAAGATGCAAAACGCTCCATTCATCACTGACTAAGCCCGTTTGAAAAAAAGTTTCCTGTTCTATGGATCGCCATCAGGCCTACATTGTAAAATATGCTGCAGTGTACTCAAACTTATTCGCGCATGCCCTCCCCATAGACGTCCTGCCGCACTAAGCCTATCGATCTCATGCTCTATCCTCATCGCCCGATTAACCAGGGCACTACACATCTTCGCTGGTTCGTCAAGTTCACACGAAGCATACTTAGTCCATGGTATCTTTTTAAAGATTTTGCAAAAATGCACGTTTAGCTCAAAGACTCAACAAACGACTACATTAGAGCGATGTGGGGTGCGACCTTACTAGTTTAAGACTGAAGTTGATGAATTTTCATCACATATAAATCAATATTATGGACAATCTGTCTGAGGGAGGGATATCCGAAAAGCTGGATTAAGCGTACAAATCGAAGCTTACTGCATACTACTTAAATAGTCATGTTTTTAGAGAATACGCATTTTTAACAGCTCAAAAGGAAGCTCATTAAAAAGCTGGGATGCTTTCGTGGCTTAAATGACTTGAGATTAGGCTGCACGACAAACAGTATTACAACCCTATTTAATATCGTGTTACGAGTGATTATCAAAGTTGGCATTTTGCACGACTTATTGCCGTACTGTAAGTAATTCTTAACCTCGAGTATTTTCATTACGAATCGCTTTGGCTGACGTTTTGGCCCAGAAAATACCATTAAAAACAAAATCAAACCTTTCAGTACAGCGACGGATGGTTTGATTCATCCACTTGTAGAGATCTGAAGTTGTGGGATATAGAACCACATCGGAGTTCATCAGAAGCACCTCAATATGGAAGAGCGGTTTGAAACCGGCAAGGGAATCAACGAACCGCCACGTATTTTCAAGAACCATCTTTAAACATACAAAGGAAGAAAAGGAATATGCATAATGATCCGTGGGAATCCGTCGTTCATCAAACTTCTGCCTAAAAGTAAATGCTAAATTTGCGGAATTTACTAATCTAACTCCAGAACGGTAAGTTGGACCTCGGGTAAGTTGAAGTAGACGACCACCTAACCACCATTTTCATTTTTCAGGGATTTCAGGAAACCTACAATTGGATAATCGGGTTTTTTTGCAATACGTTAAGCGATAATACTGATTAGTAAAATCTGCAGATATAAATCAATAACATTTAAAAATACAATAAAATAAAAATGCACATAGCAGTTATTAAAGTATATTCCACTGTCTATCCTAATTCCCACCCCTCAAACCATATTACCACCGTTTCCGTAGGAGAAAATGCTGGGACTTGGGATTACTGAGGTGCACTATATAAACTACTGTTGCCGAGCCATCATCGTATGGATGGATTCCATACACAGCAGTAGATTCATGGCTCTTGATAAAGCCACCGAGTTTGTCCTAACTGGGTCAAATGAATTATTCAAATCTACCAGAATCCCCTATTAAGAATTTAAAAAGCAAAATATTAGTAAGTTGTTTAAAAGGATCTTTGGGGAAGTTACGTAACCGCTGGCCAAGCCAAGCTCGGGGCCTGCAGGAGGTTCTTCTGCGCGCACAGGACCGGCTTCCTCAAACGGATCGCGGTTGCTTCTGCTGTTGCCAGCAAACGCTGACCCAGGGGCTTTGGGTAGTTTGGCGAGACCTTGTAAATTACCTTAAAGGCTTCGATAGGGTACATGCACAACCATTCCGCTCTTACACTTGATGTTTAAAAGGAGTTTACTCACGTTCACTAACGCTTCCAGTATGAGCTGCTCACACATCTGATAGACGACCGCCATCTTCTTGCAACGGTTTGTATTTGTATCGTAGAGTGCTTCCTCAAGTTTGCTGAGGGAGTTTTTCAACATGCTCTGCACTGTAGTGGCTAGTTCTTCCATGTCCGTTTCGCGCGTACTTTCTGCATAGTCCATGTACTCCTAGCATGTAAAACAAAACGTTTTGATAATCTTCTGTTGCAAATGCGGGAACGGTATCAGAACGTAAAGAAAAAAGTGGTTTGGCTTCAGTGTTCCTTACTTTGGCTGAAACAATGTACTCCTTGGAGATTTGTTTGAACAACTTCAAGGCTGATATGGTCGCACAAACCTTGTTCAGGGTAGCCCGGTTTCTATCTAGCTCCTTTAGCTGATATTCCAGTAATTTGATTTTCTAAAACGTGAAATTTCTTGCGTCGGATTTCAAGTAAGTTTTACCTTCTCTGCCTGTTCGAGAAAATCATCGATGGCAAGACTGTCCCAGTTGAGGTAATTCACGCCCCTATCGAACCATATTGTGATATCTCTGAGGGTTTCGTCCAAAAGAGAAGCCTGAAAGAGAAG
>JAYGXS010000007.1:6744668-6827442 GCA_036362985.1 Ligula intestinalis | reverse complement strand
TCATCATCATCATCATCATCATCATCCCCGCAGCCGGACTGCAGTCAAACTATTCTCCTATCCTTCTGCGCAGAATACACTTTTCCTAACATTCTGGCTCTCCCACCGTCTGAAGGTCGCAGCTGCTGGGGTTTAACTCACTTAACCCTTGCGATATTGGTGATCCCGATGTGACCTGAACACGCAAACTTCTGATGGGGCCTGCTGTTCCTGCGTATTTTTGACTTTCCGACGCATCCCTTCATATTTCGTGGCTTTCTGACATGCCCCTGTAAATTTTGCGGTCTGCACTTGCGATTTCTAATGTGGTTGAGCTCAATCATTTTCAAACCTCCCTCGCCTTCAGTTTTATATTTTCCTTTGTCATCTTATGTGACCGCGAGATGAAAGTTTTATGGGTGCCAGCGCCCATATCTTCCAGGCCCAGGTTCCTTGACAGAAGTCTTGGGAAGGCCAGAGTGTTATGAATAGTGTATTCTGCACAGAAGGATGGGAAAAATAGTTTTGACTTTCGGAGGACTGCATTCCGGCTGCGACGGTGTCAGTTCCGGAGTGACGAGAGCGTCGAGAATCACCGGACAGGCATTGTGGCCGTCCGCCACAAAGGTGGACTAAGAGTTTAAGTCGCACCTGTTCGTCGTTTGCAAGTGTAGCGGGAGTTTTGAGTAAAAGCGATGGGTCAATACCTACCAGTAACAATAAAGTTGGTGGCCCACCCGAGGTAACCCTTGCGCCTAGTCATGTGGTTTCTTTTAATTTCATTAGCGTTCGTTTAGCTTTTATTCCATCATTTAGTTTATTAGTTTATTCATAAGTTTAGTCTAGTTTTTAAATTTATCAGATAATGCCAACTTTAGCTACATATACTTGAGTAACTACCATACACTTAAATATACTAACAGAACTTACCTTAACTAAATAAAACTAACAAAGATGAAAACCAAACTAAAGTAATACTAAAAGTAAACTTATTAACTTAGCAATAAAGTAAAAAAACTAAACTAATATCACCAGTCCCGTAAAACAGAATTTTGAGGAAAGGGGTATCTCAGTTGGGTGACCAAATTTACCATTACTCTTGTTGAGAATTAGGGCAGGAACCCCAGAATTGGGGGGCTATCTTTCGAGAGTCTTGCCAAACTAAGTTCAAACATGTGAATTTAGAAAGGGTTCGCAAGAGCCGTCGCATGATTGATGCCCCCTGTGCATTTTCAGCAGAGCAGTCAGGTACTCGACAAGTTCTTGATCCTCTCCTATGCTTTATGAATGTTACGAGTCTTTTTCGAAAAGAGGTGAGCATTAAAATATCGCTTTGATATGATACAAATTCCATATGGTTTCAAAACACTAGAAATCAATGAAAATATGGATTCAGTTTCAAACTAACACAAAGAAGTAAACTTTTCAAATTTAACTAGAGTAAGTATGCTTAAACTTCGAAGTTCAGCAGAACATAAATTTCCACAAGACTAGTGCAAGAATTGAAGGCATAGGGAAATAAAACTGAATCAGGATAGACAGCTTGGTTGACAAATTCGCCTTAAAAGACAGCAGCTTACGATATATGAGCAATGTATGGCAATAAATATACAAATAAACTTGTGCCCATGCTCCGTACTAGTTTGCCCTACATCAGCACACCAGTTATATGTTCATTTTAAACCACATTAAGGAATTGCTGGAGGTTTTTAATTAGTTTCGATGCACAGTGTAAGCTCCAGACTCACCACGAAGTAACAGTAGGAGCTTGCTAATTATGATGCCCATCTTAAGAGACTTAAAAAAACAATTGAAAATAATGGCTTCCTTGCCTCTGTGTCTTAATTCAAGCGTAAATCAGTAGCCATCTTCAATAGCAGTTCATTATTAGAATAATATACCGCTTCTAGTGACACACCAAGTAAAGAAAGTGTGGATAGGATATCTGAAGCAAAAAAGTTTTTTAACAATTCCAGATGGATTATCAATTCATTTTAGATTCATTATCTATAACCGGGTGGTTCGCAAGTGGAACAAATATAATATACAGAGTTAAATTTCTGCCCAATGAAACCGGCATTAATTGGCCGAGTATTGAGAAGGTGAACGGAGCTATACCTTTCAGAGCACATCAGATGAAATTAAGACAGCCGCCAAAATCATTCGTAAAACTCCACAGCATTCCCGTGCATTGAAAAGTGCAGCAAATACATTGGAAAACATTTGCGTGGGCTATCACACCACGCCACCACGCATAAACATGTCAGACACGAAGATGGTCACAAAAGAAGGAGAAAAATAAGAAGAAGAAGAAGAAGAAGAAGGAGGAGGAGGAGAAGAAGAAGAAGAAGAAGAAGAAGAAGAAAAAGAAAAAGAAAAAGAAAAAGAAAAAGAAGAAGAAGAAGGCCACTTACAGTTTTCCACGCCAACGGTCTCTCTCTAATGGAACAGCCGTCCCTGTATCACGCCCTTTTATTGCACCCAGACAGACAGACATCGAGAGGCGAGTTGAGAGTGATGACCAGTAGGGATGAGTTATGACGATGGCCTAGCACGCACGCACGAACGCATGCGGCGGAGGGCAGAGACAGGCACGTGCGTGCGGGGAAAAGACCACCACCACCACCACCACCACCACGTATAGAAAAGCTCAGTCTGGGTTTTCCCAAGCAGACAAAAACAAAGTCACGCCAGAGTCAGAAAAACACGTGTGAGCCGATGAGCACACTGAACTGGTATGCACGCTGTGGGGAAACACTTATTATCTTGGGGTGTTAGGCGGGGGGGGGAGCTAAAAGAAAGCTGATCTTTCTGTACCTATTTGGCAAACCTGTGCCCGGGCGGGGGGAGGGAGGGTATTAGCTGACAAGTGCTAGCAATGCGTTAGCTAGCCGCGTGAATCTTTCACGACAGAAGGATTTGCATTTTCCGTGAGCTGTTCAAGACTTTTGGGTAAGGATATGCTTTGGGCACAGAAGGTGAAGTAAAGAACACAATTGGACAGAACAACCAGACTGGAATACGCATCAAGGTGTATTATTTCCGAAAATCAAAGCTCCTTCCCAACAATTGCGGAGTTCTTTAGGGCCCTTTTCTTATCTCCTCATTGCTTTTCCCTCCACATTGAAGACAAACGATCGCCAAATTAATGTTTGTGTGTAAACATATGCTGATGCTGATGGTTTTTGGTCATCTCCTCAAAAGTTAGACACATCTTCAGGTGAAATTGATCCGACAAAGTAAAGGGAGATTGGAATGTCTATTTCCGGCTTGTTAGATGTCATCAGCCAGTCATATCCAATCTTAAGGGTTGGAACTCCCGAGATTTAAACCTGGAGCCTTTGGTCATTGAGTTCAACACTTTACTACGGCACCACAGGCTCCTTGCTTTGTCGGTTGACATTGGCAATATGGTGAATATATGTGCTTCGACGATCTCGTAGACGTACTGAAAGATGGCCTGGATCGCGTCTCAGCATATGCATTAGCCAATGACCTTCTGTTGAATAAACAGAAGTCAGTGTTTTTTCGATTGAAGCGCTTTCCCAGTACTCAATCCCTAGACATCCTCTCCAATGAGGTATCCTCGTTCTGGTACCTTGGCATTACTCTGATATTTAATCTTTCATTTGCTCTTCATTAAAATTCTGAAACCTCGATATTATACCCTTCGGTTACGTTCATATCACACACCTCGAGCCCTCATCTGGCGAAGTGCAAATGTCTGCATTCTTCTCTTCATTTTCTAATGCCTCACTTTAACATAACCTATTGATTTTTAAACTTATCTTTCGAATGCTCTCGTCAGAGGCCAGTGCTTCTTAGGCCTTTAGCTGGTACGATAAGCCAGCGATATTTTAAAATGATCAAGTGCTTTGCTGATCGCATTCTCGATAAGGGTTACTTATTCACTTTACTCTGAACTAATGGCTGCGACATCTTCCTGTACTACGTGCCGAGGCTTCCAGCACATGTACTGTCGTACATTGGCATATCAGTACTCCGTACTCCAATTCCTAGTACATGTAAAAAACGGTAAATCCAGAAGCTTAGATTAAACCTGTGTCCATAATTAATGTGGAGGCTTTCATGTGGACCCCTAGATTTTTGAGCATTTTAGTAGCCTTTCCCTTAGCCTTAGTGAAAGGAGCTATTTTGCTGAAGATTTTGGATAGTCACCTTCAAAGAAAAGCGTATTTCTCTCTTGCTCTCTCCCTCATTGATTTGAGCATGACACGTTTAGCGGAATGAATCGGAAATGGCAGACTTTGCAGAAGTTCTGTGATAGTTAGAACGTGACAAAATTATTCTGTCTTCATAAGCTCAGCAGACCTAACATAGAGATGAAGATTGATGACTATGTTACGCCGCTCGTGCGAAGATTACTAGTTAAGGAATTTCAAAAAAATAGATCCAGATGTTTACGACGATGGATGAAACTTTATTCACTGTGACAGACAAACTAAGCTCAATAACAAATTCCAACACCCGCCATCTTGGCAATCCCAGCATACCCTCTCTTGCGTGATAATTGTACCCTTCACCGGTAATTATTGGAGTAAACTCTGGAGGTGAGCATCCGAGGTCACTCGGGCATGAACACTGAACTGCAGACTTTAAATTAGTAGACATGCTGGCCTTCGTGGGATTTGGCAGACGAGCCAAAGGACATTTCATTTTTCTAACATCACGTTTAAGAGCATGTTAGCGTTCATCAGCAGACATGCACTAAAATGGCTTGGCAATACGCTTCCAAGTCATTACTTGCTCAATTACATCATCCACGTTCGATGTTGGCGTGATAATTAGGCGCAACCGTTAGGCTTGCTGTTTTATCCCTGTGTGTTCGTGTGTGTTCGTGTGTCAACACCTGCTATGTCTCCCGGTTGCGTGTTAGGAAGCGAAGGCAGAACTGGAAAGCAGATAGTACTTAACTGTCACTAGTTCAGCTTGTACCCGACCGTTGTCTACTGTGTGCCCGTCAGCAGCGTGTCCTCTGTCGTCGGTAGCTCGTCTCGGCCAACAGCAAGTCTTGTCAATAGCAGCAGAATATCGGGTCATCGGCAGCGTGTCTCGGTAACAGAGTTCCGTGTCTCCCAGCAGCAGAATGCCCTTCTGTTCGCAGCTTTGCTATTTAAACCCCAGTAGTCATTGTTTCCTACTGGCACTCCACGGGTGGTCTCTACAGGCAGCCATCGTGTCCTCAGGTGACGCTTGGTGCGCGCGCTTTGCCCCTGGTGAGGCATGACCTCGCGGATGGCAGACCCCAGCCCGTGGTTGTCCTTTCATGCTCGCGTGTTGGCCTTTAAAGGTCGCTCCCTTTGCCCGCTCTGCATGCATCGGTGGCCTGTCCGATTCCCTTGTTCTAGTGCCTTCAGGACAGCCCGAGTTATGACTCGCGTTTTGGGCCCTCCTAACACTTGCTGTTATCGGCATTATTGCACCCTCACAAAGTGAATGACTTTCTTGTTCAGACAAAGTCTTGGTACGGAAAATGGGAAAGGTACGTCATTGTGCTTTTGCGGGTCTGAGAACTATGACTCGAGCAGCTCGTGGCACATGCGGTTTTCACCTCGTATGAGGAGTTCGTCTTCGTTAACCTTGTAAGCATGGCTGAGTCTTGTGGGGCGTGTTGTGGCCTGGGTGCTATCATCTTTTCTCCGCACAACAGCTGCGTTCTCAGCCATTTTTGTCCTGGTTTAATTTGTCAGTTTCTCCGACCTATTTGTTTTGTCCATAACTGCACCATGTCCGGTAAACGTTTTCACTCGTTTCTTGCCGTGGCAATGGGTATTTCGACCCCATGACCCGTCGCCTGAGGGTTACAAACAACAACATGCATTGGTTTGATGATGAGTTTAAGCCAAAATTTCGAAACGTCAGGCAAATAAACTTCTTGTTCTAGCGATCGCATTAGTTCTACTTCAGAACTGCTTCCTGGAAATCGTCTGTTCGTTTCTATCAGTACAGTTGCTTTGCCAACATTGCTTAGCAGACATTTCGTAAAGGTGTATGGGTAAATGGAAAGCGTTAAGCATCGTTCTTTCATTTTGAGGACGAGTTAGGGAACACACAAAGTTTAGTCTCTATAGGTTTTCTGTCCAAGGAAACAATACAGCGTTTAGATAACGAGGAAGAAATATGGGTAATTGTGCTCACCGATTGTGTTGCAGGATCTTCACCTCCTCTTGTAGTTTGGAGGAGATTATGGACAAACAGGAAAAGGACCAGGTGATCATTGCCGCTGTTATCAACTGGCCACAGACGATCGCACCTCTGCAGCACCTGAAAGAAGACCTCGTGTGCTGTTGCTTAGACATCGATAGCTTTAACCATGGGATCACGAGTTAGTGGTCCTATCAGCTGTAATCGGGTAAGGCGGCCCATACGGATCGTATTAGGGGACGTACTCATCCCCTTGTGTCTTGCGGTTCGGTCTAAAGCCCTCACAGACGATCGCATGCTGATTAGTAGTATTTGCAGATTATGAGCTACCGACAGAGATAGGGGTGATCGTCATGGCCATTTCTGGCTTATAAGCCATGATTAGGCAGCCACACAAAACCTCGGCTTTTGAGTACCTGGAATTTGAGTCCGATATCTCTTTTGGTAGTCCATTGGCTGCATATACTACCTATTACAGTTTGATGGACTGGGAGGGCCCTAGACTGAGCCTCGAGGACCAAAGGGATCAGAGTGTCCTCCAGTCTGACCAATGAGCGTCGCTCTAGCGTAAATAATATCTACGACCACAACCTGCGGCAGTTCGACCCCGCAACCAGTAACTCCGCTGCCGTTGACACAGATTATCTTCACCTGCCAAGCCTCGCACAGCCCGCACATGCTAACCTTTGCCCACGCACGTGACTCGATCTCATGCTTGCGGTGCTGTGATGCCGATAGATATGCAGTGGAGCCGCGTTTGATGGGCAACCCCAGATACGAGCACTTTGGGTAACAAGAAAGCCACGATTGACGAGCTTCCGCTCAGTTAACGGTTTGTCAGACCGGGTGTGTGCCTGTGTCCGTCGTTGAGTGATAAGCTGTTGATACAGTAGTCCCCGGTTATTAAACCCACCTCGAGCCCAAACCAAATTGGGCTAAAAAAGCGGTGTGCGCATTAACCGGAGAGTCCTAGTTCTTGATTAGCAAACGCGGGATAGGCACTATACATTACATACGTACTGTATTATGTGTAGAGCTCGATTATGTACGCGAAAATAATGCTGTTTTTCTGTATTTTACGTATTATCAAAACAAAAAAATGATTTGCGACACGTTTAAAACAGCGGTCTAGTGTCAGTTTTTTTGAAGGAAACTTCTCTCGCAACTGCTCTTTGATGTCTTCTCCCGGCACCAGAGATCTGATGCCTGTAGACCGCGTTGCAGAGTGTAAAGTGCAGCTCTCATCTACTCAGCACTGGGAACTAGCTCTTCGTCGTCGTCGTCGTCGTCGTCGTCGTCGTCGTCGTCCTCGTCCTCGTCCTCCTCGTCCTCCTCCTCCTACTCCTCCTCCTCCTCCTCATCATCATCATCATCATCATCATCAAGAACTTCTCCGTTTGCTTCTCCTCCATTCCTCACTACTTCTTTCCAAATGATTTCAGTGATCAAAGTTCTGCTCAAAATATTCCTTGCTTTTTTCATCAGTGACTTCAACATCTGCATCGATGCCCACCCACTTAAGGAAATCTTCCTCATCGATTCCTGGCGGAGAGGCAGTTGCGCACGCAGAGAGATGAGAATCTCACTCTATCCTGTTGGCAAACTGGGCTTTGAAGCCGGTGGCTATGCTTATGAGCCGGTGGATTTTGCTACTTAAAATTCCGTCCCAAGCTAATTTGGGCTTAATATGCGGCTGGGCCTACTAACCGTAGGCTTAATAGCCGGTGAATACTTTAGTTTGAAGCAGGGCTTAAGGTAAAAAATTGATGCTCGGCTGTCTTGTCAACTATGCTTAATCTGCCGGCATGACCCTGGAGGTGCGGGGAGGGGATTTGATCGTCACCGTACGCCGGCTGCCAAGGTTCAGCGGCGTGGAGATTAACGACAATTGATATCCATGCTGTAGCCTTAACGGGAGAAAGCCTGACAAACGGGGGGATCTGAGCACGAATAATTGGCTCTCACGCTAGTTAACATTAAAAGACGTTTGGCGCCGTGTCGCAAATCGCTCCGTTGTAATAGCTGGTGCTGCAGTCAGAGCCGGGGGGGAAGGAAAAAGGGGTATGAGGCGACCGTGCGTGGCCAAGCGGCGCACATTCATCTCAAGATCGGCAAAGCCCAGCTGGCAATAACTGACGAATCAATGCTGGGACTCTAACCCAACCGGGACTTATCACGTCATTTCCTTAGCCGCCACTACCATATATGGGTCACAGTAGCAACATCAATGGTCCTCCCTGCCAACACTAACTCCGTACTAGCTGTTAGTTCTCAGGCAACCATAGCCTTGTTAATTGCGACCTGTTTCCTTTGCAGTACTCTTACTCTATCTGTCATTAGCGTTACAAACACTACTAGCTGAAATCATAGTCACAGCAGCCACCCTCAAGCACTTCATCAGGATCCTCCGCTGAAAGGTAAGCTGTGTTCCCGTTCTCGTTCTCTTTCGCCCCTTTCACTCCTCCCTCTCTTTCTCTCCTTCTCTTATCCCTTCACCACCTGCCCTTCGTTCCTCTCTCTCTTTTTCCTTCTTTCTCTCTCTCTATCTCTCCATCCTCTTCTTCTTCTTCTTCTTCCTCTGCACACCCATAATTATCAGGTTCACGAGCTTATTCCCTATTTCCTTCTAGTCCAGCCTACAGACGCTAATCGAGAACAGAGCGTGGGTAGTGTCTATCAGTCGATGACTAAATAGTTATTCATCTCAGAAGGGTGTTGGCCCGGGCTTCATGCAGGGCTGCCCTCACCCTTGAGGGACCCAATGTCTGTATGCATACACAATGTCAGACCTCGGCAAACCAAAGTCCCTGCAGCCTGGTAGGCGCTGGCACTTTCGCTCGGTTCTGATTCCTTGTCGGTGTATGCGTTCGCGCTCCCACAGGGCTTCAGGCTCCAGCTCAGGTGTCCAAACAGCCAGGCCGTCACTAAACAGTGAAGGAGAGAGTGAGGTCGACCCTCGGCGCGTTTCTCTCCTCACTATAATAAATATGAATGCGCTTGAATCTATAACGGTGGGCTAAAAGCCGTGGCTTGGAGGGTTTGCCAACTGACGGGAAATCTTGGGCCACCTACGTTGCTGCTTTTCTTGTACGCGTGCGTTTGTGCGTGCGTATGTGAGGTCGTGGAGGACTGAGAGTCAGGCTGCAATGGCTCCCTCTTTAAGTGGCCTTTATGGCACTCCCGCGCAATTAGGAGCATGCCTAGCGAGATGGCTGTGTCAAGTGTGCGTGTGCTGAGTGTTTATTGCACCAGCTATCTACACCCTCCCTCATCCCCGGTCTTATTGACTTTGTCTATACACCGGAAGCGGGGGTGGGAGCGGCGAGCGAGTGGGCAGATTCTCCGCGAGTCTGCTTTAACTGCTGTTTTCGTTCGCAGTAGTTACTATGTTGCCTCAGCTTGTTGTAGCCTTCGTGTTGCTTGCCCAGCTCGCCTCAGTGTCTGCTTCGGCTTGCTTCAGCGTTTGCTGAGGCTGTTGTAGCACGCGGTGCCCATCGAAAAAATCGACGGGAGAACTGTCGTCCATCGTTGAGTAGGGTATAGGTCTTCGGTCGCCTGCAGCCTACCAGTGAACTGATTCAGTTCGATTGGCTATGAGATTTCGCGGGGGTGGTGCCTAAACTCGCGCGGTTACAGCAGCGAACCAACCATGAGTGTGAGGCAGGTTGGGGGGTAGCGTGGGCAGAGTCAGGTTTCAGTGGGGCGAAATTAACGACTCAGGGATAGATTCTTCTTCCGAACCTTAACTCCTCGCCTCCTAACCACCTCCCCGTCGTCCCCCTAAAGCCAGTAAAGAAACATTTATAATAAGTGTATAAAATTATTACATTTTGAACTGATGTTTTTCGGGAGTGGAACGGATTAATTTTAAATGAGAAAATTCTTTCCACAAGAAGAGCGCTGCATATGACCAGCTCGGTGCGCAAACGTAGTAAATTCGTCAATCGAGGCACTGCGATATATCCCTGCGTTGGTTGACCGCAGTCGCCCATACTTCGCGTCTGGACAAACAATAAAAATGGCTGACAAGGTTGGTAGCAGGACTTACCAGAAGAGACAGTAGCACCAAGAAAGGATCGAGCCTTCTCTCTTCCTTTTCCCCCTCTCCCTAATTACCGCTTAATTAGACGCTTGTTACTACCTTGCTCTTCTCTGTAACGTTGAACATAATTTACCTACAATTTTACATTTTACACTTCCTCCCCCCTCCAGTATAAATGTAATGGCCCGATGAGAATTAATTGAAAGTATACGTATGCTCGCCAATTGCTCTTCGGGCATTTTAAATAATTGTAAAATTGGCATTTATCACCATTTTATTATTTAAAAAATGAAAAACATGTTTACAGTTATCATTTTAGTTTTTTACTGCATTTTGAGTATGGCAACAGTGGCTAAATTGAGAGAAGCCATTGAAAATGAATTCATCCGAATTCCAAGGGAATTGTTTCTTGGGGTGTGCATTTCCATTGTTTCTCGTTGCCAGCAGTGTCATTACCTAAACGGACGTCAGTTTGAGAACACACCTTGAAAAAAAACGATAAAATGATGCTTATAAAGATTTTTACAGTTTTGAAATGATAAAATTATGATAAACACCAATTTTACAATTATTTAAAATGTGTATATATTCTTTGGGAGACCCTTCAGTTTTAGTTTAGTAGTTTTTGTATTGTTTTTATTGTAGTTGAATACCGCAAAGTTGAATAAATATTCTTAAATACCTACTATATACTAAGCTAAAGTAAGGTAGACTTAACAAACTAACTAAACTTAAAAGCAAACTATACTAAAACTGCCATTGAGCTAATAAATTCGGAAAATATTTCCAAGTTTAATTTGAACAGTCGAGCTGGCAAACATATGTTTGCAACAACTTTTAATCAGGCTGGTACATTTGCAGGGATAATGATAATTGTACAGTTGGACAGGATTAATAAGTATACTTTGATTACAAATCATCGTTCTCACAGCACCCGCATGGCGAAATCGGCATGTGCTCGGAGAGGGAGGAAATTTGGTTAGGTAGTGGGCATTGGGCAGGAGTCAGATACATGGAGTGATAATCACTGTCATTTACACAGAGCGAACGACTGGCAGTAGGGTGTGGGGATGATTTTCGTTTGCCACCTGCCGCCAGTGTTGGCCAAGGAAGTGAAAGTGCTTGCGTCAGCGTCTTCTGACAACGCAGCAGTGGATTCGCCAGCCGTAAAGCCACTGCTTCGTCTGTTGCAAGCACCTGTTGGCGTAAGCCCTTGGCAAAGTTATGTGGTACAGTGGAGTCCGGTTAATGTGGACACCTCAGTTCCAGGCCAACTGTCCATATTAACCGGTTGTCCACATTAAGCGAACTGACCCCAAACCAGTCGTTTCTACGTATAAAAACAGAATTTTGCATCTGAATGAAGTTTTATTGAAAGAACATGCTCAGGTTTGATTGCTTTGGTGGAAACTTTTCTCTTAAATCTCCCCTAAAGTTCTTTATCACAGTGTCAAAATTCTCCTCATCAAAACCTTGTTGTCGATGCCCCGTTTCGAGTACGGCCAATGCCGCCCTCATTTCTTTTGATGAGACTGGGGGCTCGACTTCTTTGTCTTCCTCTTCAGACTCTTTTTCCTGCTCGTCTGGTAACTTCTTGGCATCTGCAACTGCTTTGGCGAGTTCGCTTGTCACCTCCTCCAGTGTTGCCTCCTCGGCGACTTCGGCATCGTCGTCGATTGAAACCCAGTCTAGAAAACTCTCGATTCTGTCCTCTGTCAAGTCTTCTGGGATCGGAATCGCGACTTCATTCTCTGCAACTTCCTCTTCAGTGGTGAGGAAGCCCCCTTTCCTCCAGCAATTTACGATTGTCTCCGACTTCACCTTTTTCCGCGAAGTGCGGGCGATTTGGACTGGATTTTTGACAAAATCTGTCGGCCGACCGACTGGTTGACAGCTTGGTACTGTCCACATTAAGCGGTGGCTGTCCAGATTAACCGGAGGATTTTACTTTGGAGAAATTCCGTTCCTGGCCAACTGTCCACATTAAGCGGTTGTCCACATTAACCGTGTCCACATTAACCGGATTCCACTGTATCCGAAAGACAACCTGAAAAGTTTCATCAATATCGACTCGATGATTCCTAATGGCAAGGCGTGCGAGAATAGAACTCCAGATCGATCTAGTTTCACCTTTACTAAACCAGGCCGACATGCGCTCACGTACTCGCTTTTCCAGACATCTCGTTGTTCGGCCAATGTATCTTGCTCTACAGGAGCACGTAAAAGCTTAAATGCACATGGTTGTGGCCTTCAAAGGGAGTCGGTCTTTACCTCCCACTCGTAGGAGGGAGAGCTTCTGGAGAACGCGCGCAAATTTGTTGAGAGTGGACTGCTCAATTTTCATTATCCCTGCAAATATACTGACCTGATGAAAAGTTGCTGAAAATAACGTTTGCCAAATCGACTTTTTAAGTTAAAATAATAAACTAAATAATGTAATAAAAGCTAAAACATACTAATGCCACCAGTCATGTAAGACAGAATTCTGGGGCTAGTGGTAAACCAACTTTATTGTAACCGAGACCGCTTACGGTGACTGCTTCTAGATTTTGTTGGACGCTATTTCGCTCAGTAGAACCTAGTCAAGCCTTATCAATCTTCCCCAACTTCTGATTTGAGCAACCTTCGCGTTGGCGACCATAATGCTACTGCGAAAAACCGACAAGAGAACGGGCCCATGACTCAATCGTAGAGCTTTCAATTCACTCGCCAAATATTCTGCGTTGAAATTCCGGGAGCTCCACACCTAGGGTTGGATATAGCTGACTGATAACGATTTATTACCAGTCCGATATCCTTTTTTTTGTCAATACGTGCATGCATTCATTTTTACTTTTCGGCGTCCAAATGGCACCGTCTGAAACAAAATTAACACATTTTTCTTTTTTTTAGTTTTAAGTCCACATAAGTTAGTTATGCATGTCATCATTTTTTAAATTTTAGTTTTTGCATTCGTGTCAGCGTTATGATATCTGTATGTGACGAAAAAATCTTTGACTATTGCGGATAAAGAGTAAACTATGCTTGACCTAATCTGACGACCAGCTGCAAAACTGCGTTCCGAGCATACTAGTGGCAGCTGCCCATACAAATTTCTTAAGCTCTCTTTGATGCTCTCATGACGTCTAGGCACAATGTGAAACCGGCAAGCTGTCTGGTTTATCGCCAATCACAGCTATCCACGCTGACTGACTTTGAAATGCCCTCGCTCAAGGATCTGGGACGCGTAATCGGATGGGGTTGAACTTACGTTTTTCTGCCAGTTTATTACCCGGACTTTCCCCATTTTCCACTCAACCATTTTAGAAAACAGTACTTACTGCAAATTCGTCTAACGTATATTTCTGCCCCGAGGAACCAGACTTGAGGATCGTAGTAATCAGACACTTTCTAAAATATAACATGCTGGGGCAAAAATACTGAGATTTGCTAAAATTACTGCGCTTAAGTGACGATTTTGTGGATGACATTAAATATATTTATGACGGTGGGATACGTATTCCCTGGTTTTTAGTTAGTGTATGAATTATTTGTTAGGGACTGTATCAAATACCTGGTTTTTGGATGAACTTTCATTAACCTCACTCTGTTGCGCCCATTTTATCTCTGGAGATGCTTTTAAAGAAAGTTACTTGAAGAGGTTAGTGTGCATTTTCATCTGAAAGCTATCTAAGAAGGTCAGCATTCACATAAAATCTGAAATTGGCGGTGCGGAAGGCTTTTTCGAATAATTCAGAGACGGCCCATAGCAATTTGCATTCGATAGTTTCAAACATTTGAACAACAGATCATGCCGGAATGATTCTATATTTCAAGAGCATGTTTCTCGGACTAAATATAGCTCTTAGAGACGGATTGAAACACACTCTGTTTTTAAATCTCGACGCGAGAATAATGTCCACTTCGTAAGGGGTTTAATTGAGAAGTTGCTTATCATACGTTCTTAACTGATTTCAGCTAAACACATTCGCCTTACGGGGAAGGGCAGTTTTTTTTCACGGTTCGAGGGCTGGCTTTTACTTATCTAATAATTAAGCTGAAGATACATTGCGAAATACCAGTCGATTGTACGCAGATTGCATGCGTGTGTTGTATGCGTTGTTGTCACTCTCCGAACGTTGAACAAGCCATCCTAACGTATTTACCTACGTACTATCAAAGAAAAATACTGAACTGATTCTTCTCATTTTTTAGTGATGGCCTTCAGTACTAGTTTATGGTTAACTTATGAAATTCACAAATTTTCCATGGGTGACACAGCTGACTTGAGGATCATTTGGTGATTTGTTTGTGTTCTGAGCCTCCTGTCAAGATGCCAGGGTCCTACTTTGCGAACTCTAGACTTCAATGCATTAGATCGAGTAGACTTAGGGTTTAAACAGAAACCCTCGACCTTTTGACCTTTTGACCTAAATGTTCAGCCAGCCGATGAGGTTCATTTAACAGTAGCGGAGTTGATTCAACACATAACAAAGTCGTTTCTTTTCGGGCCACATGCAAACACATTACAAATCAACCTATTTCATACACAATCAATTAATCTCAAGAGTGAAAACGTGCAGCTCAAGAAATGAAATTCAAATAAATATCTACCTGCAAACCTCCAACATAAAGACAGTTGCTTTCACCGAATCCGAAAGTCAAGATAGTCAAACAGCTTTACATACAAGTGAGACCGGAAAGGAACAAATACATTCATCATTACTGTGATGCTGAAGTGGAAGCGAATACGGTAGGGCGAGCCCGTCTTTCGGATGGTTAACGAGTGACTGACAAGTTGACTGTTCTTTAGCAGTATCTCTATGAGTGAGAGCAGACAAAAATGATAAAGGCGTTATTCAAAATGCCCTGAAGTCTGTTTGAAACAGAAGCGAACCAGATATGCGACTTGGTAAGCGTTCGCTCCGAATTGATAGGAGTTGGGCGATGGTCAGTGCAGTGGAGTCGTAATATACAATGACCATCGCGCAGAAGAGGTCAAAAATAACACCTAGCAGTGCTGCAAAAATTACCATATGTGCAGAGACACCAGTGTTGTAAAATGGCGTTGAAAGCAGGCATCGGTAGTCTAACGGCACTACAGCTACTGTCAGGAAAATTTTAAATTTTAACAGAAACCATTTTATGTGTTAAAAATACTGCGGGAGTTCTTCATATCTTCACATACTCAGCCAATTTGGCGAGCCACTTACGAATCCTTTGCATGGTGATCGCCGACGCAGTTAGACCTGTCCCAAGGTACAACTGTCCCTCCAATCGCAGATGTTCACCCGGTTATGTGTTATGCGGTCATAGCTTTGCTAATAAAATTCGGATATTCTAATTCCGTCAATGTGAAAACGCACAAACGGTCATTAAGTTATGTAAAAACTTACACATCACACTCACGTACACAGCAGTTCTCCATAAGGTTCTGCAATTTTCTACTACAACGAGAGCAAGAGTGCCCATTACAATACCAAAAATCGTACGCATCGTTAGCTGCCAGTAAATTAACGATTCATTTGAAGTGGTTGAAGGCTTTTTACAGCCTTGTAGTATCCAAGCAGTCAGCAGGCAATCTCAAAGAGGGTTCCTTTAGGAAACAGTAATTTATTGAGATTGGGGATGAACAGGAACAACGAAACTCAAAAAGGGTGCGGGGTAACAGGAGGTCCGAACAAAAAAGGGGATACCGGGAAGAAGCCACAGCACTTTGCTGAGTCACAGCAGGGGGAAACTCAATTGGCCAATCAGGCCTCGTCCTCGGCACCTTCGTCTCCGATTGGTTCGTCGGTCTCTACAAGGGCAATCAGATACAGGGGATGAGTTCAGGGAAAGGCCTTTAAATAGTAATATTTATTACACTGCCCCTCTCTGTAGGACCGATGTCCCATTGGTAAGCTGTTCAGAAACTGCTGCGTCGAGCGGAATGCCTGGACCGCCGTCTGGGGATATTTCGACCATACGGGATACCGAGAGGGCCGAAGAAGCAACCAACGAAGAAAGATCAGGGGACTCGAAAAGGGGATCTGAAGGTGGAGGTGGCGTAGGCGACAGAGTGACCACGGGAATGGAGGCGAGAGGAGGATGGCCAATGGAGGGGACAGATGATTCGGAAGGGGGAAGCACAGGTGAGTCGGTGGCTACAAACCTGCTGGGGATATCATCGGAATCATATGGCCTAAGTTTGTTGAAATGAGCAGCAAAGGTGGGGCCGTTGGGATCCTCTGACGTCCGAAGCATACAGAGCGCCTCCGAGGGGACTTCAATCACATCGAAAGGCCCAATCCAATGGGACGCGAACTTTTAATTCGATCCACTTGCCAGTCGATCCTGGTACCAGAAAACCTTGTCGTCAGGCTGGTAGGGGGCACCATGCGCCCGATGATCGGAGTAATCCTTTTGCCGCTGATGGGCCGTAGCAAGGCAAGTGCGAGCGAGCTCATGTGCATGATGGAGATTGTCTCGCAACTTCCGCACAAAATCATTGGGCCGTGCACGCGGCGGGAGTGGCAGGGGACAGCTTGAATCGAGGGGCAGACGTACCTCGCAACCGTGCATCAGGGTAAAGGGGGTATGACCCGTGAACGAGTGGGTGGCAGACCGGTACGCAAGCAGGCACTGCGGTAAAGCAACATCCCGAGTTTGACGAGGGAAGCTGTTCACGAACGACTGAATTAACACTTTAAGTGTGCGATTTGTGCGCTTCACCTCTCCATTACCCTGTGGATGCCGAGGGGTAGACTGGGACTTCCGAATGACGAGTAGATCGCAAAGCTCGTCCATTAAATGAGATTCAAATTGAGCACCCCGATCCGAATTAAGTTGCTCGGGAACGCCATGATGGCAGATCCACTCGTTAAGGATAACGCTTGCAACTACATCAGCGTCGGCCTTCGGGTTGGGCATTGCCTCGCACCACTTCGTGAAAAAGTTGACAAGCACAATAATTTAGCGGTTTCTTTATCATTGGGGGACATAAGGCCCATCAGATCCACGCCAACAATCTCATGAGGATAGCCCGTCTGAATGGGGTGGAGTGGTGCACGATGGGAATGGTTAAGGTTTTTGACCTCCGTGCAACCAGGACAGGTGTTACAGATATCCTGAATGATGTGGCGTTGATTTGGACACCAAAACCTCTGCCTTCCGGCAACGTCGGTGCGAGCTTGGCCGGCGTGACACAGGTCACTGTGGAGGCACGAAAGTATGGGGTTAAGTAAAGAGCAAGCAGCTCCGGTATCAACAAGAAAAATTACTCGCGTTTCAACAACCAATATATCAATAAAAGGAGCAGCAAAATCAGTATTGGATGAAACAGAGGGCACGGGCAGGGACTCACTCGAAATTTGGGCAACCGAAACCTGAAGACCCCAGGGTGGGCGAGTGAAATGCCGATAGATCTGTGTTGCCACGGACCTAGTCGCCACAGAACGAGCCTCTGAACTCTGGCCAAAGGAAGTTGCAAAGCAGGAAGATGTAAGCGAAGGGCCATAATGGTCCTCGTAGTCCTGGACCAGAGACAAAATTTCGGTGGAGGGCAGGGATTTCCGCTTAATGAGCTTACGTCGCAGATGGTCTTCAAGGATACCAGCGCGAAAGTGGGCAAAAAGCAAATCGTCCGTCATAGAAGAGGGGGAGTCGGGGAATGCATCGAAGACCAAGGGACGAAGACAGCCCAAATAGTCACGCGCACTTTCACACGGAAGCTGCCGACGATACGAAAACATTCGATCAGCGTCAACCGGCGGTTAAGGGGTAGCGAAGACGCCTCGAAGGGAAGAAAGCAGTGAATCGACTTTATCGTCGAACTTCACGCCAAAGGACGAGGCCTTGGACAATGCCTCCGTGGACAGATGGCGACAGACGTAGAGGGAACGCTTTTTCGCTGCCACGGAAGGCAAATAAACCTTGGCCTGGGAATGTAAACGGTTGAAATCATCTCCCGGCTGAAGAAGGGGCAAAGGGTCCTTGGGGTATTGCCGTGTGTCCAACACTGACAGCAAAGTATGGCACAACTCAGCCAAGTCAACGTTGGCAGGCAAAGACGTGGTAGAGGATAAACGTTGATCGCCGGACATCGTGCGTAACCGCTGCCACCAATTATGTAATGTCCAAGAGTCAGCAGGCAACCTCAAAGAAGGTTCCTTTAATAAAAAGTAGTTTATTGGGATTGGGGACGAACAGGAACAACGAAACTCAAAAAGGGTGCGGGGTAACAGGACATCCAAACGAAAAAGGGGATACCGGGAAGAAGCCACAGCACTTTGCTGAGTCACAGCCGGGCGAAACTCAATTGGCCAATCAGGCCTCGTCCTCGGCAACTTCGTCCACGATTGGATCCTTGGTCTCTACAAGGGCAATCAGATACAGGGGATGAGTTCAGGGAGAGGATGTTAAATATTAATATTCATTACAGTACTTCTATTTAAATTAAGTGAACAGTTCAACCTACCCTCAGAATCGCAGCCGGGTTACCTGCGCTGCACATGTCGATGCTATAAATAAATAAATAATAACTGTGAGTATATGCAAGTAATTTAAGTGCTTTGTAATTTCATTTCGAAATGCAGACTAGTTACCGAAAGATCAGGTCAACGCTTAGGATGTCTGGAGAAAGTAAACTCGGAAACGCAACTCTAATTTTGGCTCTACGTATAGTGTTAATCATCCCTATCATCATACAAGCCCAACGAGATACTTTGAAAATTTTCTTGATGATTTTATTTCGGTGCTTGATAGTGGGATCCTTTTCGTCTTCCGCTTGCAGGTGATCCAATTTTCCATTACTTGTGGCTAGTAGCTCCGTGTTCCGGGACACTGTGCTCAAAGTGACTCTCTCTGTGCGTCAGAATTTAACAGGCTGATTATCGATAACGCAAATGATTTGAAAAAAACGCAATAATGGCCCAGTGATTAAGACATTTTTGGGAAAGATTTTGTCAAGTACTCAGTGTTCTTTTACTGAATAGTTGTCCACGCGCTTACTTTGAAACAACTTTTTCGAGCTTTCTTTCTTTGCATTACGCTATGGATGATCAACATGGTAGTCTGCTTTCTATGTCCACTTCTGACATTTTAGACAAGGACACACAAGCAGTATCAAAATACCAACTAGGTTTGCCTTTTTTTGAAAGATTATATGTCGCATAGCGGCAGAGTTATATGAAGCTAATCAAGCTCAACAGGAAGAAATAGAAAAAAAGGTTTGTTTATAGCTTCTTATATGCTTGAAGATCAAAGAAAGTGGGCCTTTAGTTACAGAAGTTTTGCCATTGTCAACGCTCTCCGTTGACTTCACTGGACACGACGTTTATCTAGAGAAGCTCGAGGTAATCGACCGTACCTTAAATATTCTCTTATTTGAGTTTGCCTACGCCATTATTCAATTTAACTCAATTTCAAAGACAGGTTTGTGCTTATGCTTGTTAGCAGTGTACATTGGGAATTTGGAGAAAGTGTAGGAGGCTGAAACAAATTTCCTTTTCCTCCCTCGTTTTTCTACAAATTCCCAGTCAGAAGAGCCATCCGGTGTGTTTAATTAATTCCGGAGGTTTCATTAGATAACTTCCCATACGGATGTATTTCTTTATTCCCACTAAACCCCCTGCGTTACATCAACAAACTTGATTACTGTCAACCTGTTAAGGCGGGTTCTTATTCAACGCATTAGATAACTTGTCTGATAGAATATAACTTGTATGGCAGAAGCAGCTTAATGAAGAAAAAACCTGATGGAATATTATTTTGAACTTCAGAAAACAGTTGAATTTGCAGTTGTGGCAATTCGGTTGACTACCACAAGATTGACCTCGGAACAGTTAACCGTCCATATCGTTCCAGTATTGCCGGATGTATCATTATTTTATCCTTAACACTTATATCCTAGGCTGCTTTCCTTTCAATCAATCCTCAATTCCCTGCGGTTATTTCCAGAAAACCTTCGTCTTTTTGACCGTGTCTAGTTACTCAAAGAACTGTACGTTGGTATCAGACGCGTTCGACGCGATGGAAACTGCTGTTATCGGGCTTTTGGTTTTGCGCTGATTGAGTACTTGCTGAAAGGGAAAAGAGTCGAGGAAGCCAAACGGTATGTCTTCACCTGATAAGGTTAATAAATTACGTCCATCTTTTACGTGCGTTGGCATGTTTATGCTAAAATGCATGGGAAGTCTTAAAAATCTTAAAACGATTTTTAAACCGTGATAGGACAGTATACTAACAACAGAGCGACATCGCACACATTAATCAGTCTTCTCTTTTCATTCTTGTATTTCCTTTCTATTCCTAAACTTTTCATCGTTCAAATTTCTTTTGTTCTTCACCATTCTTTCTGACTATTAGTGTAAGGTTGGACCTCAGTTACTAATTCATTAGACATGTATGTGTTTTTTTAGCCAGATGATTACTCATTTTTGAAGAATCAAGTGTTGAACTTAGTTCTACGCGCGGCAGTGCTACAAATCGGTCTCAAAATTTGCGCCATCGTACGCTTTCTTTCAGTTACCGGAAAAATTTACCCTAAGTAATATTTCTTCGGATTCGAAGATAAGACAGTTAGCGCCTGGCCCCAGGCGGCAGTGGGTGCGCAGGCCTTGCAGGCTAAAGCCGCCATGTATCAGCGGCTGATCTTGCTTTCCAAGGGGTTGCTAGAGGCCACTACAGACCTCTTATGTTACCGGGTAAGAGCCTACAGTACGGTTAAAGTTTAGGGTTGGCGTAGGGTTAGGATTAGGACCATCGAGAAGAAGACGACTCGATCGCTGGGACGCAAGTTTATTCGCCTGACGTTTCCACCTCCGTCGCTTACTCAGCATCAGAGACATTAGCAAATAACCGTTTCTACCCCCATTAGGACCATCGTCTGAGCTGAAGGAGGTGAGAGAGAAGAGAGAGAGAGAGAGTACGGTAGATGCAGCGCAAGTCCACCGTCATTGACAACACATATGAGTAACCGTCCCTGCAACACCCTGCAATGCGGCATACGATGGACATTGTTGGTTGGTTGGAACCTCTTGTTGGACCGAGGACCCCCCGGAGTCCAAACTGGGTGCAGTTGGAAGACGTAAAAAAGCCGCGACCTCAGCCGGCTTAAGCCAAAGGTCCACGGAGGTGAGTTGGGTGCCTGGCCGGGAATTGCAGGCGAAGAGGTACCGGCAGTCTTGCAGCTAGACAGTTATCGGGTGTGGACGGATCTAGTCGGTATTGGTACTGGCGAAGGAGCATGCAGTAGCCACTGCGTAGCTGTGCCAGGGTACAGTGAGTGACCCTCGGGAGCTGTCGTTCCGTGGCCGCAATCGGAGGTGGATGGCCATGGACATGGTCGAAATCGATGGTCGAACTGTCATAAGGATCTGGAACTCCACACCCAGTTGAGAATCCGGCCTGGTTAGTCTTCATCAAGCCTAGTTTGGAATCGTCTGAGATGGACAACAGCGATACCCTTACAAAAACGTCGATGTGGCTGATGCCGCTGTAGTTCCCACACATTGTCTTGTCGCTCTCCTTGAAGACGAGTCCAAGGACGGTCGAGCCTCTGTCATTAGGACTGCACCCTTGCTCAATCACCCCATGCGCCATGGCACCAGATTGTCGACACAAGACTTGCAGATTTCAGCTCAAATACTTTACTCCCCTGAACCATGCCATTATTAAAGGTGTTGCATCTGGTCCACGCTTCCGATTGTCGTCGTTGTCAGAAGGACTAGAATGATCACTGTCTGGAGTTTCCTGGCCGGAGATTTCTGCGCAGTCACAGTAGACGCCAAACCTCAACTTACTGAGTGCTAGTCTAACTTTTCTACCAAATTGACAGGGCACCTATGAACTGGATTATCTAACGAGTCAGACACGTGCAACTTGCGCCCGACTTTGTCGCAGCCATTGCGATCCGCGATAAAAAGGTCTGAAGACTTAGCTATAACCATACGAGGCTCCCGCCAAGGCAATCTCTCTATGAAGATGTTTGACATGGTTTACATTACATATCACAAGCTGGTTGAACCAAAAAGAGGATCGCAGTAACTCATGACACGGGCTTGTTAAACTGAACCGAGTCTGCACAAGCTATTAACTGCTGCCGTACGTGCCTATGATACGTCTCAAATCGAGGCCTTAACGCCACGTTGGCAGTTGCTACAAATAGCATTATCAGTTGTTTGGCGGATTTTAAAGGTTGACTGACAGGCAAGAGGAGTGGGTGAGGTTGAGACCAATATCGAGGAAGAATTTATCTCCGTGGAAAATTAGCGTATTTTTCATGGTACTAAATTTGACGCGACTGAAGTCCTTCTTTTGCACTAGCAGTCATGGCTTGCAAGGCTGTCAACTGACGGAGATAATTACTGCTATTCAGGATTAAAGGTCGGGTGGCATTGTCTCCTTCATGCAAAGTTTATGTCACGTTCACTTCAATGGGACCAAAGACACTCGTTCAGTGAAACTTACTGCCAGCGGAGTTAAGGGAAAAGGCTATGTGTGGCACGCGTAGAGAAAAAGTGCTGTTTTTTCAGCCACTGCTTCAACGACCACGTCTGGCTGTTTTATTGCTATCGGCAATTGATAAATATGCAGATGGCCGGGGAGGGGGGGGCAGGGTAACTGCAGCTTCACTTCGGCTCATTGTAAGCATTCACAGGCAAGTCACCGGTGCTGGACCCACTTCGTAGGGCCTTCGGTGAACTTCGTTCGCCCTGGTCATGCGCTCAGAGGTTGTGTACTGCTCGGAGGGGGGATTTGGCCCCTAATTCGTGTTTGATTAGTCTCGGCCCGAGCTCAACCCGTGAGAAGAAGACGACTCAATCGCTGGGAAAATACTTTTATTCGTCTGACGTTTCGACATCCATCGCGGATTCATCATCAGAGGCATCAACAGAAAGTGGTAGCAGAAACGGTTATACATGCACAGGATTTTACAGTGTATTTATAGGATACAGTCAATACTGCAAACATACAATTAACACTGATTGCCTTCTTGCGCGTGAATTGTTTCTTGGATGGCATGCGGGCTCTGACCTGTTGAACTTTCATCATGAGTGGTGGACTCGGACGTGATGATTGCTCAGTCATCTGGCTCTCCGATATCGACGTAGGATGACGTGGTGGCCTGTTCGTTCCCTAAGTGGCGACTCGCTTCGGCCAAATTGATTCTCAGCACCGAATATGGATTGGGCAAATCATTGCACTTGTTTATGGATTGAAGACCCGTGAACCATGACTCAAGTAATTCTCGGCTCACCCGATTGTCACCTCTTGCGAGAATTTTGGCCTCATCAAATTTGAATGAATTTGAATGTGTGGCCGGGTCTCGTCTCAACCCGTGAACTGTGTCGTCCCTGCCAACCGGGTAAAAATGCGCCTATGGTCCTCTCCACCCTGCCCTGTCCCGCTGCCAAAAACATGGAGGAAGCTGGGATTGGCGTTTAACTGTTTCTACTGCTGTCTCTGATGGAGAATCCGCGACGGATCTCCAAACGCCAAGCGAATAAAAGTGCTGTCCCAGCCAACGAATTTTCTTCTCGTTGAAACTATATGATTTCACCCACAGTCCACCAGTTTTAGTGGAAGAGGCGAATCAGTCATGATGTAGCCAACGCCCAACATTACTGTGCCAGCGGGTGCCCTTGTTCGGGGCCAGCTCCTTCAAGGTCATCCACTATCGCAGTGAGCGCTGACCTGCGGACACTTGAACGACTTGCACGCGGACGCACACGCACGTCGCGGCTGCCCAAGCGTCACTTAAAACGCCCCCTACTCCTCACCCTAATCCCATCTAGCGTACGTCACCAGGCACGATAACCCCGGGTAACGTCACATGTGCCAATTGGAGAACCTCTTCCGCATCAAGCTTTGAAGACCTTCAGTCTATGGTGTCACGGGTGAACGAGGTCGCGAAAACGGTCGGTTCGTCCATAAACGCTGGGAAGACCAAAGTGTTTTCATGCTGCATCCCTACTGAAGAGAAGGCACCTCTTGAGATTAGTGGCTGTCAACTTGAAGGAGTCGACAGTTTCAAATACTTGGGAGCCAGGTTGCTGCCGAATTGATAAAGTAAGGATGACATTGTCTCCCGAATTGATGTAACACGACGAGTGTTCTCCAGCCTTCGGAAGTGCTTATGGACCCGACGCGATATTTCTATCTCAACAAAAATGCGCGTGAACCGAGCATCTGTGCGGTCCGCTCCCCTATACAGATGCGAATGTTGGGCTATGCACGTGAAGGATGAACAGAAACTGGAAGTCTTTGACCATTACTGTCTGAGGAACATCCTTCGAGCGAAGTTCACTGACTTCGTCTTAAATGAGACAGTCCACACTCGCTGTGACAAAATCACAAGGATATCCCAGGCCATTCAGGAAAGACGACTGAGGTGGTTTGTACACGTTCTTCGTCGCCAACCTCAAGAGCTCAGTGCTAGTGCACTCGACTTGAAACCGTTGCCTAATTAGAAACATAGAAGAGGTGGTCAACTCAAAACCTGGCTCGAATCAGTCCGTCAGGACATGGAAATGATTCTTGGACCTTCGGTATTCCGTCTCCGGCGCTGGCGAAGAGAATGAATCGAACTGTCCAGGTTTGTGGCCACGGGTCGTCGCGCGTGGATAAGTACCATACGGGACATAATTGAGGCCGGCCACATCGGTCATGATCGCAGCCGTAACAAGTATAAGTAAGTTCCGCAAGCCTACTAAAGCAGCTGCCACCACTACCCAACTCTTCCTTGGGCAGAACGAAAAGCAGTCAGCACACAGCCCCTGGCTTTACCAGTGGCTACTGCCGCTTCTGTGCATGATAAATTCTTCTCACACTTGCCCCCTATCTTTATGTGGGACTTGACCTGGTGATTGTAGTGCTTTAAACACAAACACTGCTTCGAAGCTACGATGATGACAACTTTCCGGCAGTCTCTAGAAGTTGTTTTGATAAGCCACGCGGACCCGCGCACTATACTCATGTCTTTGTGCGCAGACTATTTTCTTCTTCTCCTTCTTGACTCATCACTCAAATTTTCTTCCTCTGCCAGGTTCCTTCGGTGCTGTGATAAGTGCAGAGATACCCTAATTGCAAATGGATACATCCAATTCACCGTAGAAGACTTCCATGAACAGGCAAATTCTGTTGCTTATTTTATCCTATTTTGCCTTTCTACTGTGCTCCTGTGCAAAATGACGTGTAATAGCCTCGTATTTCGTTCTCACGTGTTAAACAAGTGACTTTGCCAGAGACGGTCTCTTTTGCCCAAGAGTGTTTTTAATCATAATTGATTTCATAAGTTACCAAATTTTGGCATCTTGCTGAACAACAACGTGTGCCGTAAAGTTCAACCCTATGTTGACCTCGCAGTTGATAGCAGGGCTGCTGTTTATGATGATGATGATGCATTTGAACTTTTATCGTATTCGATCACTGTAGGTTACACATATTATCCAGGCTTTTTGGCGTGCACCTAATTAGGTCACATAAGCCAAAGCATAGTAACATTTTGCTAGTGTTCAGCGTCCATTATTCTTCTTAAAAAACTGTTCGGGCTGATTTTCTGCTTGACAATATTTGACTCAAGTGAGCGAAAGAGAACCAGGTGTGACTTGAGCTTTGCTACCTAATTAGTTCGTTCCTCCCGTAAACGTACTTATAATTCAGTTGACCCAATTTTAAAAATTCGCGGCCTCGGTGGGAGTCGGACCCTTACAGCAGGGAAGGCTTTTGCGCAGCCAACGTTCTACCATTGAGCTACGACGCCACGCCGTGCGCCTTGAATTTAATCATGCTTTTATTGATTTTATGGATACGGTAAGCTGGTGGCCCAGGCAGGATTTTTTAAGCAATCATCTAGAATCCACCAGAATTACTACCGGGCTGACTTAATTATTGAGTTGGTTTGGCAGATTTGCTTACTTTTAAACTCACTTGTGAAAAAAACTCGTGGCATTCGGCGGGATTTGAACCCACCTAGTAGAGAAGGCCTTTACGCGAAGCGAATGCTCTCCTAGTTGGCTTCGCGTAAGGGCCTTCTCTACTATGCGGGTTCACATCCCTCCGAATGCTGGTCAGTGTATCAGTCGTCAAAGCCAAGTGTACTCCGATGGATTTTTTTCATTCCCCTGTCCTATACAACTTACTTCAATGCCGCTTTTCTGAAAGAAATTTTTAAGTTGAGACATTTGGTTTCTTAGCATCAGACTTTCAGTGTGTCGAAGTGACGTGTTGGCAGGTTTTAAAAAATACGACCCCCTTGCAGATTGCGCGCGTAATGCTGGGAATTCCGATCGACGTGAAATATAAACGAGATAGATAACCAAATCTAAGTCTTCGTTGTCATAATAGTGCTAGCCAAGTGAAATAATCAGTAATAACACATACGAAAGACCTGTATTGGCTTTCTTGACTTCTTTGACTCTGCATCTAGCTGTCACGCGTACTTCAAACCCAAATGATAACAACTATCAAGGCAATACGGTACTATTATGCGAAATAGTAAACGGTAAACAATGTACAAAACTAAACAATCAGTACACAAAGTCGGGAGTGAAAGGAGTCGGCTAAATCGTCTGACTGTCTACAAGGGAACAAAAGAAGTTCGAACGCCAGGCAAACCAATCTTGCGAGCGCATGTGTATGTTACTGGGAGGGGTGGGTGGGTGGGGCGTGGCTCTGCTTTTATATGATTTCAGCAGGCAATTCATGTGTCATAAGGATTGGTCCGAAGCGTCAACTCGAAAAAAAGGGGAGGAGGTTCGTGAACAGAGACAATATGAACATGTCAACGGCAGGGGGTGTTGCAGTTGCTCTTCAAAGGTCGCGTCTATCTTGTGCGCAGCGTGCCCGCGGGGGATGGTGTTCGGGTGGTTCTCGGAGCAGCCGCGGCTAACTGGGTTAATAAAGGGGGAGGGAATGACAGCTGGCTCACCACACCAAAGTCACTTCACGGGTCTTCATCTCCGGACTGCCTTCTGCCGTCAGCGGGGGAGGAGGCGATAGCATTGTGGAGACAAGCAAGGGAGCCGGAGGGGGGGGGGGGGGTGGAGCAGTATTCAGTCATGTGCAATCGAGTGAAAACGGTTAGCAGAGGAACGGCGGCCAGCATTCGAGGAGGATTTTCACTGGGGACGGGAAGGGAAGAATGTAAAACTTGTTCAACTGGAAATACCACAGATCATGCTAGCTGCAGCTTACCTGCTTGAAGTCCTTTCTTTTACACCTTTTGGACTGTTATTCCACGATGGCGTCTAGAACAGCGCAGGATGCGCGTGTCTTGTCAGAGAATGGGCAGCGAACAAGTGCGCATAGTCACAGGTTTAAAAAGTTTAACCACACTCCTAACGTAAGTACTGACCAAAGGTCCACACCCACTTCGGTTTTTATTACTCAACCGTTAGGGACTTCGTCTCGCAGAAGCCGCATACGAGCTCATTGTCAAGGAATGAAAAAAACGTACAGCTCACAGTGCAATTAAGTCAGTTCTGCCGGGATTGACCTCTGCCCTCGATCTACTCGCGCAACGCGAGGTAGGCCTCAGGAAGTTCGACATGCCTGTTAATTGAGTCCGCGCGTGAATGTCAGGCTTCCTGCAGCAGGCGTAAAGTTCGGTCGTCTGACCGACCCAGTATTCGCACGCGTTCAAAGTCGAAGCTGTGCCCTGGCATGGATGCGTGGGCGGCCACCAGGGGATTCTTGTCGTTCCGTCGCACGGTGAGGTCATGCTGGTGCATTCTCATGAGGACCCGTTTGCCGGTTTCACCAACATAACTGGCTTGACCACAAAGACAGTCAATGCGGTAAATAACACCGGACTTTTGATTAACCGGTACTGGGTCCTTGGGCCGCATAAGTTGCCTGCGGACTGTTGCTTCTGGTATGTGAGCAATGCCAATCCCAAATTCCTTCACCAGTCGAGCGAATTCTTCAGAAACACCAGCAATATATGATATTGCTCGCCAGCGTGTCGGTTCTGGCTGTCCCGTTGGTTTTCTTCGTTTGGCTCCTCGCCTGCATTATTGTCGAAGGCGCCAGGATAGCCATTCATTGTGGAAAATTTCCTCAGATACTGGACCTCGGCCTTCTTGTCGGCTGGTTCGCTACAGTGAGTTTCTACACGACGATAGAGCGTTCGCACGAAGCTACGTTTTTGTGAGACGGGATGGTTGCTGAGGTAACTCAGAATGCCGTTGTTTTGAGTTCCCCATCGTCTTTTCTGCACACCAGCACGTCGAGGAACGGCAACTGGCAATCTTTTTCTTTCTCCATCGTGAACTGGATGTCGGGGAAGATCGAGTTCAGATTCTCTGTGAAATTCCCAATGTTGTCTCGACGAATGATGACACACGTGTCATCAACATACCGAACCCACAATCGTGTTCGATAATGTTCGAAAGCCAGTGTCTCCAGTCGTTGTAGTACTGCTTCGGCAATCAGGCCAGATAACGGAGACCCCATTGGTGTAACTTTTACTTGTTCATACACCGTTCTATTGAAGGTGAAAAAGGTGCTCAAACACTTTTTCAGGAGTCCAATGAGATGCCTTATTTTGAGCTTTGAGTCAGTCTCGTTGTACTTCTCTTCTAACAGGGTTTGGATGGTTTCAACCGCAAGATGTTGCCGCATGAGGTGAAAAGTGAGATCGCATCGAAAGATACCATCACCTCGTCAGGTGTTAGTTGAATACCCTGTAGCTTTTGTATGAATTGTTCAGCTGAGCTGACAGTCTTTGCCCCTTTTATGTATGTTTGGCGAAATTTAATTGTAGGGCCCCTCTAGATATCTACCCTCCTGCCCAACTACTTACAGTATTTAGTGGTCAGACCTTTAATTCTTGGCAAGTGAGTGTTAATTAATATGTAATTGGGGCAGAATTTATCAACAACTATTAAAATTAGTAAGATTATGTTTGTTTTTATTATGCTAAATAGAATCAAATTTAATCAACATAAACTTCTGTTGCGCAGGATAGGAATGCTACTCGAGGGAAATTCGACCTTATGCAGGCGGAATTTGAGGAAAATGGAAATTCGCCTCCTATTGGTGGAATTTAACGAAACAAATTTAAAGTTAGGCTACCGAATATTTGAAAGTAGTTTTTTTAATTATAAGTTGACGGGATTTTTGGGGCCTCTATAATCAATCTTGCCGTATGTTCCTCCCGTGGGCACTCATCGGCCGGTCCCGGATCTCACTTTTGAACCCCGCAAGCAGCCGTACGGCGACTAGTGTTCTAGGATCTGAAAAAACAAACCTGCAACCTATTAGTTAGGAGTGTAACGCTCGACAGGACTGTCTTTAGAGACCCTCTTGTCCTTGACTTATAACGAAAACATACTTTTATCTTTTCAGTAACCCGACTTTCCCTTTTTTCGTTAAATTCCGCCAATATAAGGCTGAACTTCCCTTTTTTTCGAAAAGTACCGCCCAGCTAAGGTTGAATTTCCCTCACTTGGCATCAGTATCCTGAGCAGCAGCAGTTTATTTTGGTGGATTTTATTCAATTGAAACAAATGTCAATTTCTTTAATTTAATCTTTTTGATCTCTTCCACCACAATTAAATATGCATTTACGCTCACCTACTAATAAATTCATGTTTTACCACAAAATATATTAAACAGTTGGGCGGGGAATAGATATTTATGGGGCCTTGCAAGACAGTTTTGCCCAACGCTCTAAGCCACAGGTTCGTTGTCTCGTTGGTTTCGATGAGGATTATTATAAAAGGTAGTTGAGTGCTCATCGACCGGTCATGCCAATCTCCATTGTATTTGTGTCGTTACGCCTATATTACTAGTCGCAATGCGGCTGTTGGCTGGACTCGCGACTGATCCCCAAGGCACAGCAGGATGCGTGAACGCCCATCTACCATTGTAAATATTCCCGATCGAGACTCACGAGATAACAAGCCCCTAGTCCAGTAGGTTTGAGCTTCGCACTGCTAATCAAGAGGCCGAGGGTTCGAGCCCCAGATGCCGCAAGATCTGGAATTGGGTATGAATAATTAGGCAGCAAGGGCCCTTCCAGTTTCCCTTGTCTTTGTCGATCACGTCATAAAAACATAAAAGAGTGCTACTCAAATAATGTAAGTACACTGTGTAATATGAATAATTTAAGATAACGGTTCAAGGTATATTAAATGTTTGGACAGTACACTAAGCAGTTAAGAGCGTTATCAGATGGGTCCCAGTTATTCGCCGGTAGCTGTGGTCCGTAACGCACAATCTTCAGCCAGTTGGTGCACCTGCCGCTTGACGCTTTTGATCAAAAACCTTTTGTGCCATATTTATCTTTTCGACTTATTTTCTGTGTTTCTACTTCCTGTCGCATCATTTGTCATCACCTGTATTTATGGTACTAGTGTTTTGTAACGGTAGCCAAAGGCCGAGGTGTCACCGCCCACTTAGGCCTTCCGTGAGTCCTCCAAGGTAGCACACGACAAGAAGAGCGCAACAGCAGAAGTCCTTGAACGAAAAAGGTAAAACATATTTAGGGCAACAAACGCGTGTAAAGCTATGTCTATCGAGCCAATCAGATTCTCTCCTGGCGTAGGCGTTGGCACAATTGGCTGGTGACTGAGTGACTGAATGTAACTTTAAATTTAAATTATTGACTATTTGACTGCCCGTATACGTCGCCGCCTGTAGGCCGATCGATAGCCTGCAGTGAGCGCAGCTGCTATCTGCCTGTTATATTCCTCCTAACATAGTGCATTTGTGGTTATCGCCCAAATATTCTAGATTGGTAATGTGTAGTAAGTTAATAGTAGTAGTCGCTTATCTATCTTTATTGTAGGATCATTATAATCAGTTGCGCTTCGTTTTGTTGCTCCAGGTTTATCAAGTATTCAGGCTGTCATGCCTCGTTGAACGTTCAAAAATCAGTAAATCAATATTTATCCATATTTATTCACAATAATTGATTTTTCCTCGTTATGCCATTGTCCGGATGGCCTCTAGCCGAAGAACTTCAGTACAGCAAAATAGACATGCCTTATTTGCGTCCCGAAATCAGAATGGACCAATAAACGCCACCCCTGACATAGTCGACGTTCCTAGTGCAAACTTTTTGCTTCCTCTAGAGAATTAGGCTTTCTAGTTTAAGATATCAGCCACTGATCATTTTGTGCCACCAGTGGGCTTTTGCGCAGATGCAAAACGGTCTTTTGTTCAGCATCCAAAAGAAGGCTATTTAGATTGTGCCGGAAAACTTGTTTTTTTAAAGCCTCCGGACTCTGACGCCCTGTGATATCTGTCCTGCCTTTGTTACCCCGCGGCGAAAAGTTGGTCAACCGGACGATTTAGTGATGGAAGCGCGTTTTTTGTCTAACAGACACCAATCGCAACCACCGCGGTAACCTTGCAATCGGCTGACATGGGATTTGGTTAAATAGTTCCCCAGTTTTGGCCTAGGAAGTTGCCAACGCGCCCTGATCATACCACCTATCTCATCTGAAATTGTGTCTGCTGTCTTGTTTCAGCAAACTCGGATTTACTCTGGTTGCCGACTCAAACGGCTCGGTCATGTATTCGGCATCCGCCTGACTGCAAAATCGCCCTTAAGAACATCTGATTAAGATCGAATGGTGCCAACTTTACTGCCAACGCATGTCTGTCTTAGCGTACGTAGTGGCCAAAATTCACCAAGAAGTCAGCTCCCGGCTAAGGTTTATTTGTTGCAGATTTACTCGCCTCTGCAGCGATTGTACAGTAAGCGCCATACTTATACGAAATATTAATGATCCTCCGCTAATCGGCATTGACTCAGGTTGTGATATTGATTATCGTGTAGTCTATTCTGAAGTTATTTCAGCCATGAAAGGATTTCGGCTTTTGAACGAGCTTCTTTCTAACCACTAAAAAAACGTACATGCTGTAAAAAGTAACTGCTTAAATAGTATGCGTATTTATCATTGGTTTTGACTGCCCTTACAGGCTTTAATATATTTTATGGAAGGCATAAACGAAAAAAATTTATTCTACTCATTTAGTAGCAAATTACGCCTTTTTTAAATTTTTAAACTTAAAGAAAGGGTATCTTTCGGTTTTAAAAATGTTTTGAATGATGAGTGCTTTTACGAATGTGAGGTGTTCATTAATAATGCATCGAATCCGTCAATTTATTCATGCTGCCTATACTGTATAAAGCATGTTCCACACCTATTGCAACGTTTTATGAGAACTGTGACTTCTTCAAACTGTAGGCGAAAACGTTCTTTTCCCTAAACAGGATGTACACAGTGCGCAGTTTGCAAACCTTGAATTCGAATGTAGCAGTCAGTAGGTTTCAAAATTATTCGGCATTTTAGAAACTTTTTAGAACTTATAGATACCATTTCTTTAAGTATGAAATTTAAGGAGGCGTAATTTGCTACCAAACGAGTACGAGAAAGTAAATTTTTAGTGCATGTTTTCCATAAAATATAGTTGAATTTATAAAGGCAGTGAAAATCAATGATAAAGACGCATGCTGTTTAAGTAGTTTTTTTTTCAGTACATCCTTTTTGTTAGTGGTCAGAAGAAAGCTCGTTTCAAACCCGCATCCTATCATGACTAAAATAACTTCAGAGTAGACTACATGATAATCAGTATCGCAACCTGAGTCAATGCTAATAAGCAAAATAGTATCAATCTTTCGCATATGTCGGCATGTTGCACGAATTCTAGCGCGTACTGGAGTTTGAGTAGGCTTCGGTCAAATGCGACTCTGATTCTTCAAAGAGCACGTCCGTTTATCGTTCCTGTGCATCGCATGGAGTTTCTAGAATACTTATTTGACGCTCCACTGTCTCCGCAAGTCTAAGCGAAAAGCTCAGATCAGAGCCAGAAAAACCGGAGCTATCCAAACACCGGTTGTGTGTTGCAACTTCTGGCGGCAATTTTCGATGTTAGATGTCGCGTTCATCCTTCGGTCGTATTACATCAGGGTTCCAAACTTTTGCCGATTCCAACCAACAGTCATCATTTCATGGATGATTGGATGCTTCTTACCTTACGGGCATTATCAAAAATGGCCATGTTTTAACCTTGTAAGCACCTGCGTCGACACTGGTTATATCCGCCCAGTTGCATGTTAGGAAGGGAAGGCAGACATGATAGCAGATAATAGTTTACTGTCACTGTTTCTGCTTGTACATCAGCTCTGTCTTCTGTGTGTCCGACAGCTTGTCCTGTGTCCGTCAGCAGCCTGTGTTCTGTCGTCCTTCTCTTCTCGGCCAACAGCAGGTCCCTCGTCTAGAGCAACAGAGTCCCGTCTCTCTAGAAGCAGAATCTCGTGTCCCCAGCAGCAGTGTGTCGTCTCCAGTGGTGGTAGCGTCTTTTAGGACCAACGGTCTTTGTTCCCTATTGGCCCCTCTGCAGGCAACCATCATGAGGTGTCCTCAGCGTGTCCCTTCGCGCCACTGTTACGCGCGCATGTGCATGCGTCCTTCGTGGCTCCTTGTCATGCGTGACCTCACATCCTGGCTGGTGGCTGTCCTCGCCTGGTGTCGGCCCTTTGAAGGTCGCGCTCTTGGCCCGTTCTGTATGCGCCCGCTGGCATGTGGGCTTCCTTTGTTCTCTTGACTTCAGCACGGCCCGAGTGATGACTCGCGTGCTGATCCGTCCTAACAGGCTCAGTATATGGTCGCAGCTGCTTATAGCCCCGCCTCCCCTGGTCAGAACACGATAACGGGAACGGCCCCCCACATAATGCAAGTGGCTTAGGTGTAACTCCTGGAGGGCGTAACTACGGTGTCCTAGTCCCAACCCTAATCCTTATGCTATTCTTAGGCCTTACCCTTGGTTATCTGTAATTTAGCTCAATGTTACCCGAAAAACCGGTGGTTCCTGTTCCCTTATCGTGCCGGGTAGAATGATACGCTCTATTTTGAAAATATAATTCCAAAATGTTAGGCAAAAACCTCCTGCGTTCTACAAGAATAAAAGTAGGCGCACAAACTCACAACACCGGGATATAAAAAGTAGTCCATAATCGTAAATAATTGCAATTTTCCACATCATGTACTAGGAAGAGTCGCCGAATATAGGCCAAATTGGACTGCACTGAAAACAGCGCTAACGTTGTGATCTTGTGCTCTCATGACCTCATTGTATTCCAAATAAACAAAGAACGATAAAATGCGGTTAACAGTGATCAAAGTAGACCAGTCGGCGTGTATATAAGCGTAGGAGCGCTATTCCAGCGCGTTGAAACGCATTGCAGCGAAGTAGGAGACAAAGTTGCTGAAATGCAACATCTTCGACGGTTACTGAGAGCGGATGGTTACCCTTCGCTATTTTATCAACCAATACATACGCAAACCAGAGAAGAAGCCACATCCAAATGGTTCAAAAGTTTGGCCAGCTCTTCCATGCGTGAAGAATGTATCGGAAGCGGTCAGCCGTCTACTCACCCCACTTGGAGTTGCGCACAGGCCAGGAACAACCACCAGGCGTCGAGTCATGAGGCCGAAAGGCCCACTGCCACGGCAGGAAATGACTGTAGTCGTTAACCGGATCTGCTGCAGTTGTGGACAACGCAACTACGTCGGAGAGACCGGAGGATAACTCTGGACGCGAATAGCCGAGTATAACGCGGCGGTGAGGAAGAAAGACGCCAACTCCTAGGTTGCAGCTAACCCGACGGGAGCCGGCCAAATTTTCAAGTTTGACGAGGCCGAAATCCTCGGAAGAGGGGACAACTGCGTGAGCCGCGAGCTGCTGGAGTCATGGTTCTCAGGCCCCCAGTCCATCAACAAGCTCAACGATTTGGCGTTCCCATACGGTGTACTGAGAAATTTCCTGAACAAAAGAATCAGTCATATGGGAAGGGCCGGGCGCAGCAACAACTCTGACGACAGGGAGTATAATGCAACTGCATGGTTATTACGATTCCTGATGCTGTTTGCCCCAGTCGCGGTGCCCCATTTTGCATTTTTTAGACAATACTGCATTAGGTCTACTACTGCTGTTGTTGCTTCCTCCGTTTACCGCTCGTTGGCCACTTTCCAGTTGACCATCTGACTTTTGTTCACCTTTTTGACATTCCTTTTCAGTTCACCGAAATGGTGGAGCAGTTCATGTCAGGCAAAAGCAACTTGGCCGATCTGGAAGAATTATTCAACAACCAGTCCTACTCAGATTACTATGTCGTCTTCCTGAGGTAGGCAATTTTACTACTGCTTTTAGCTCAAATTTAAATGTTAAATCAACATACCTAATGTTTGGTCTTCCAGTATGTTAATATTCTTTAGCCTTTTGTAATTCTGTGCCAGGTTATTCGTCTGAATTGACGCATTCGAGGTAAAATTCGCTGTCTGGCTCACCGACTGCCTTAAAAATTCCGCAAGTCCCAATGACGAAACTGTGACATAGCGAGCGTGAACCGCCATTAAATAAGGTTGCTTTCCACCAATACCACTGCCTTTTGGTTAGGTTCTTGAGCTAAAGTGCTAGAGGAGACAACCTCGAACAAAGAATCCGAGCGGCTGTTTGAGACCTGCCTGTATTCAAAATTCCTAAAAGACCTCATGAAAATGTCAAAAGACAGTCGAAATCACTCGGATTTTCTATTTTGGTTGTATAGAAATAAACAGTAAGATTAGTAGTGCACGATAAGTAAGCGAAGGCGAGGTAGAAATCAAAAAGTGGGCGGACATACATTCGAGATGCTTAGACGAGCAGTCGTGCGAATGACGCAGACGCGTGGTTGCCGCTTTATAAGGACAAGATGCAGGCAACAGAGAACAAGGGGAATCAGCGAATAGGAAAGCAACAAACGAGGTCAGGGGTCACAGGACATGGGGCGTCGATTAATAACTAAGCGGGAATAAGGACACTTACTTCGGCCAAGTCGAGTTACTAATACGCGGTTAGTAGTGAATAAAAACCGAATAAGGCATTAGCATGATGAATGTCACACGGGGGGGGGGAAGCGTTCGAAACTTTATTTTAAAAGCTGCTGACAACCACCTAGGAACTGTCAATACAAGCGAGCATGCGATTCCCAGGAAGTGATTGAGAAGTTTTTTCCTAAACCCCACACCTACCTCCACAAGAGCGACAGTTTTTCTCCTAAAAATCCTTAGGAGTTTTTAAACTGCTAACTTTTTTAAGCAACTATGTACCACGTGGCTGAGGAGAATTGGCCTCGTCGACTGAGATACAATTTTTCTGCTACCACGACACACATGTAAAAATAGGGAACTTAAAGGCAATATACCTACATATCCCTCGATAAACTGATACTGAAGAAGACTCGATCGCTGGGACAATACTTTAATTGGCCTGACGTTTCGAGATCCGTCGCGGATTCGTCTTCAGAGACATAGTCAGATAGCAGTAGTAGATATAGGAACTGTTTTGTCCCCAGTACGGAGGACATTGTTGATATTAACTGCCGTATAGTGCACTTTGTGGTTTGATACAATTTTTGTCAGTCAAGTTAGAGCAAAAAAACTTGGCTGGGCGAAGACTTTTACTCGCCTGACGTTTTAAAATCCGTCGTGGATTCATTATCCAAGACATTAGCAGAAACGAGTAATAAATACACATGGAGTTTTGCAGTATTTGTAGGACACAGTCGCTAGGCTACTGCACACTGATGACAATTAAAGCGCCCCCTTTATCGAGGATAATTGTCCGCTCGTGTGGCAACGACTTGGTGGCCGGTGTGCGCGCCGTGACCTGCTAAAATTTCATCTTGCGTGGTGGAATTGGACGTGATGATTGCTCGGCCATCTGGCTTCTCAGCGCAGGTATTAGACGACGCGTGGGCTTGTGCGTTCCCCAATTGGCGACTTGCTTTGGCCAAATTGAGCCTCAGCGCCGAATATGGAGAGGGCAGGTTGTTGCAGCTGGTTATAGACCGGCTCACACGATTGTCATCTCTCTCACGAAAATTTCAGCCTCATCAACTTTGACCGGGTCTTGTCGAATGAGCCGCAACTTGAGAATTGGCGTCATTTCTTTGCACTGCTGCCGCTGCTGCATGTTCGGCAATTTGCGTCGTCGAGTGACTGAAACCTATAAGAACTGCTACTCCCTGCCCGGCTCAAATCTTCTCCTCATTGATTAAGTCCTTTTAACTGTATTTATGGTTGTTACCCTCTCTCTCTTTCTTTCCTCCTCCTCCTCCTCCTCCTCCTCCTCCTCCTCCTCCTCCTCCTCCTCCTCTGTAGACTCCTCGTATCGGCCTACATCCAGCGGAATGCCGACTTTTACGCCAACTTCATCGCTGAAGACAAGACAGTTAGGCAGTTCTGTGAGACGGTGAGTTACAGCTTCACCGAGGCTTTCTTTCTCGTTCTTACTGCCTTTCGAACTAATCATTGATGCAGTACGGTCGATATTTTATGCAAAATGCTTAAACTTGTGAAAGATTGATGATCACTCACTAAGCGGCATTTAACATGTGCTTAATGGTGATTACCGTGTAGCCGTTCACGTTCACGGTGTGCGCGTGTTCACCCTACGCTGTGTTTGGGGCATCGGTAGCTTATATAGTCCCCCTCATTAATCCATACTCCCAGCATGTTGTCCTGTGAAAACGGTGGTTATACGGTTTTATGGTGGGGAATTAGGACACGCAGTGGAATATACTTCAATAACTGCTAAATGCGTTTTAATTTTATGGTAGTTAGGAGTGTTGTTAATTTATATCTGTTCTATCGTTTAACGCATTACAGAAAAACTCAATTATCAAATTACAGTCGTCTTGAAATTCTCAAAAAAATTTGAAACGGTGGTTAGGAGGTCGTCTACTTCAACTTATCTAAGGTCAAACTTACCGTTCTGGAAATAGATTCAATTTACATGCGGAACACCTTGCTTCCAGCGGCCGCGAGAAGCAACTTCGACTGAATTTTTTTCACTTTACACTTCTAAAAATTTCGTTTTCTGCCTTTTCTATTTCCCCACCCACCAAAGCCCTATAACCACCGTTTTCGTAGGAAAAAATGCTGGGACTAAAGGTAGATGAGCGGGACTACATAAGCTTCTTTTGCCGTATTTGGTTTGCTTCCGAAACGTCGGGACAGTAAGCTCGAAGTGCACCCACCTCCGGAAATATTTTCTCGGTAACATTTAAGTTGGTCGCACATCTTAGATACCCCTAGCCCAGAGGTTGGGAACATTTTTGACTCAGAGAGCCAAGAAAGCAAATACTTGGAAGTATATTTCAGTGAGAGCCATATACTATGGTTGGTAGTTGGTGATGTTAAGCTTTATGCGAGCGTCGGGTTTTTATCCGTTAGACGTGCTCGTAGGGTGGGCTTGATGTATTTAAGATCTGAGAATGACTGCTCACATCCATATGTAAACCCGAACAGGGTCAATGCAGCAGTACTCAAACGCTGCAGTGTGTGGTATGTGACCGGAAGCGTGTTCCAAGTTTTGATTATCAGGTGGTCTTTGGGTTGAATTTTTTTTAAATTTCTGTCCACATGTGCTTGCTCGCCAACTCCGCTTTCTGCCGTGCGATTCTTTCTAAATCTTCATTGAGTGGCTTGAACTTATTCACCCACATGTGTGAATCCCACTGAAGCCGCCGGGATTTTCAAGATAAGGTCAATTGAACTGTCTCATTTCCCACAAAACAAGTCAACAATAACATAGACCTGAAGGGTCCGAGCGATACTCTTTCTTCAAGTCTTAAATTTATGGAAGTAATTAACTAGAAAGCAGTTACAAGCAAGGCCGCGAATTTTTCGTAATTTGGTCAGTTAAATTATTCAAATATGCCAAACCCCACATAATAATTGAGTGTGCCCGGTAGCCGTCTGGTAGAATCTAGACTGATTGCTTGGGAGGTCCTGCTTGGGCAGTCAGCATACTGTATTAGTATAGGCAAATTCCATACACGTTGCAGTAGCCGGGGTGCTTAAATCGATCCAAATGAGATTAAATTCCCGACTCCCGGTGGGGTTCTTGACAGCTAATTTGGCTAGAGCATGTTGCCTTTGGGTCAATTTAATTATTCAAAACTGTCAAACCCCACCGTATAACTTCTACCCTTTGTCCTCTTTCGCGTGCCTACTACCGCGAATTAAGTAGGCATTTATGTTAAGTAAACACTGTGTGCTGCCTACTCCTCTTTCGCCCTTCCAGTCCACTTCTGTTTTATTGCGCAAGAATCCTACGCTTCTATCCTTCCCTCTGCCCTTCTTGCTGTAGGAAGTGGAGCCAATGGGTCTGCAGTCGGACAACGTCCACGTTGCAGCTCTTGCTCTCGCCACGGGTGTACCGATTTGTGTTGAAAACTGCCAGGTGTCGGGGGAACTGAACAAACTGGTCTTCCCCGCTACCCTCTCCTCCTCTGATGCCCCTGTTGCCGAGCAGGGAAACGCGTTGAATGGCAGCGGCGCCAATTCCACCGCCGCCGCCGAAACCACCACCTGCACATCGGAGGGTGTGACCTGTGATACCCCTATAACCCTGCTCTATCGGCCGGGTCACTATGACATCCTGTACACCTCGTAGTGTCACACATCCGCGCCAGAGAAAGTCGACGCGGCCCTTGACTTCCCCGACTGTGCTGTCTGGTGCGAATCCTTTTTACCTAAGCCTGGGGGCGCTGTGTGCTTCTGAATCCCGTGCTATGTAATAGTCTTCTACAGATCCCCCTCTCGATTCCAGTGTGTTGAGGGCATTTGCTGGGGCTTTATATTTGTTTGGTCGTTTGCGTGCACAATCCCCTGTCAGTTGTTTTGTCCTTTTTGATGATTGAAAGCGCAATATAAGTGCTGGTGGCGTCGTGCAACCATCCATGGGCGTGTGTGGATTGTTCCGACGGGTTCTGTGACTCAGACGCAAAGGGTGTGTGTTTGTGTAAGCCAAATTTTTAATCAATGAAATAGGCAGGAAGTCAAGTTAGGCGAACCAACCTTTTCGGGCAAGTACAATATGATGTATAAGGGTAAAGTTTACAAACGCATAAGCGACCAATCTTTAGTGATTAGGAGGATAAGTTGTAGGGGTCTAAGAAGTGGTTGTACGCGGATCACAATCATCAGATCGAATCCCAAGTTCGAGGTAAAAGGCAAGAGTCACCAGAAGGAGTGGTTTATTGTATGCAGAACTCCCAGTTGCAGCCTCGGGTAGCAGTGGCCACTGGCGAGGCCAGGGCTGGTCCTGACTGCCTCCAGCCAGGCCTGAGAATGTGGACTGTGTGTTGTGTGGGGTGATGACAATTGCTTTGGTAGGATTGTGAAGCAAGTTCAAGTGGTTTTGTCATCGGTGTGCTGCAAGTTGCAAAGGCCTCCTGCTGCGTTGGCCAAAAGGGCGGTTTGTGAAGTGGTCCTATGGGAGCCGCGATTACTCGGGCACGCGTGTGCGTGCGTGTGTACGCACGTATGTCTGCGAGTGGAAGTCGGTCAAGTGGTGGTCTTCAGGTCACTAAGTGGAACAGCTGCGTGCAAAGACAAATGACGTTGGGGGACGCGGGCATTGCAGAACGAGGGGGGGGGGAGGAATAATGACCCACCGCCACAGCTCCCCGCCAGACAGAACGAATTGAATGTGTCCAAAATGAGGGATCGATGAAATGGAGAAGAACATTTGTGGCGTGTGCCAGCAGTTGCTCGTGTTGGAGGCCAGCGGGATGCTTGCTACCTGTACTGAGGTGCAATTGTAGTGTCAACCGGAGGAGGTGTTGGCGTGATTTCGACAACGCTTACTAGTGAGTTGGTACGTTGGAAGGACAATAGTGTGTCTCTGTGATCTCAACTAAGTTTACCAGTGAGTGGGCAAGGTGGTAGGAGGAAGGTTCATCTCGACTGCGTGGGCCTTTGAGTCTGCAAGTTTGTAGGAGGAAAAGTAGCCGCGACAACATGTGCTTTTGAGTCGGCACGTTGCTAGGAGGAACGGTCATCTCGACTGCGTTTGCCATTGAGTCGGCAAATCGGGTAGGAGGAAAAAATGTGCTGGTGTGATCTCGTTGATAAGAAGAAAGGAGATTTCGAACACGGGAAATCTCAATGATAGCTGAGTCGGATGAATGCGTCAGTGAACTAGGCTCACTGTCATCCAAACACAAAATTGAGATAGACTGAAGCGTCATCGCTGTGCACACTTGCATGTTGTGTGTATGATAAAACAACTCACGAGTGATAGTTTCGTTGGTGCTGGGCAGAGGAACATCTTGATCACAGGAGAGATGTGATGGGATGGCAACACATTTGGATGAATGCTCCAACTGACTTGTTTGGGATTCAACCTGAATATGAATGGCTGAGTTTTGTTGAACACATCAATCCCGATTCCCGACCGGTTGTCAGCAACCGCGTTTCCCTATCCATGGGCACGATGAGTGACGCAGGGAAAACAGTACGGAATAGTCGAGTTGGAATTCGTGAAGAGGTTGTCAGCCTTCGTAGAAATTGTTGTTGCGTGCTTGGATCACGTCGGGGTCAGATTTTAGTCATAGTTAGGGACCAGACAGGAGGGAGGGAGCCCAACCATCAGCTCATGTCGCCCGGTCGTCCCTCTCTCTCTCTCGCATCTTCTTGAGAGGTGTCAGAATGCAAGGTGTTACTGTTTGGAGTGTAGCCTGACCAAAAGCCAGCAACCTTGCGGGCTCTCCTGAGGCGTCGCGCCTGCTGCCGACTGCAACAATGTTTCCTTTGTCAACATGAGGTCTGCGCTCAATGTCATGTGCCTTCTCGCGGGGGTTGTGCCCACGCGATGACCTAAACCTCTGAAGAGGGCACAGACGCACCCAAGCCTACGCGCCTGCCAACTGGTCGCGTGACCTTATCCCAATGATGCCACAAGTGAACGCGCATGCCAACCCCTTGTAAGTGACTGTTACCTCTCAGACAGAGATTTGCAACAAGGACTACGAGGCCATCGCCAGTCCGCTCCCGAGGCCGGGCTAGCCCCGAAGCGGGAACATTCAAGCAGCGGCAACTACCCCCCGAGAAAGCAACTCTGGGTTTTGTACACAATAAACCCTCCTCCGGGTGGGGATTCAACACACGTCAGATTTCACCGTTATAAAGGTTACTGTCTTGCGACAGCGTGGGGATGCATGCAGTCTCGTCGCCGTCTCCCAGCGTGGTAGGAAGCGCGTTGAGTTGGCCTTCGGCCATGGCAGCGTTAGTGTCTGATGCTACCTATTTCACGTCAATAGTTGAACTTAGCATTGCTTTCTACTCGCTCAGCTATCTTACCTGTCTGGCTGGAACACGCCCAGTAGGTAACTAAAGATGGTAGAAATAGTAAGGTCAACCTGGCGCTTGGCTTTTTTTTACTACAACAGACCTAACACTTCTCTGAACTCTACTGCAACCTTGACTAACGTGTCTAATTAGTTCTGGCACCGACCTGGTCTTACGAAGTGTAGCCAATCAAACTCCATCAGTTCACTGATTAGCTGCAGGCGACCGGGGGGCAAGACAACGGCGGCCACGGGCACACACACAAATACGTACTGACAGCTCGCTACCTAAGCGGAAGTTCGTCAAACGAAGGAACTCTTCTGCTAGTGACTCGCTTGTTCCCTCAAATGCTCGTAGATCGGGCTGCTCGTCACCTGAGGCTACAGTGTATAACAACGTGGAATGAAAGCGACTATGCCAGCCCCATGTTGTTGCAAAGAAGACAAAAACGCGATCACTGGGATAGCATTTGTATTAGTCTGAGTTGTCGGACTCGTAAAGGACGGCCATCTTCAGAGGCAGTAAGATTACTGACGTGTTTAGCAGTCAACTACGAGAACACAGATGGTGGAGGGAGGGTAGCATTCCGGATTGGTTGAGTCCACGTCCGTGCATCCTTGGACATGACCTGGGCCGTGCTTCTTGGTAGCGGAAAAGAGGGCAAAATAACCGAGCATCTGTTGATAGAGTCTGAGTCAGGCCTTCAGTAGTTTTCGTCCCATCTTATTACTGCCTCGTGTCATTAGCCGCGTGCTCGCGCAGCTGAATTCCTGACCTTCCAGGGTTTCGGCAGCGATCTGGGACAGTGGGTCGCCTTTCCGCACTGCCCGTTTGTTCTTCGTTATTCGCGCGCCAAGTCTTCGCCCTGTATACTGGCAATAACAGTCGAGACATGGCACTTGGTGAACGACGTCAGACTGAGCACCTACCTCCAGTCGGTCTTTTTTTGCATAATCCGCAAATGCATGGCAGCTGTCGTTTCGGACACATTGTTTATGTGCGGTAGAGGGCACCAGAGTACAAAACATGGCAATTTTTGCTGCACTTTCCCCGAAGATGGTCTCCTGTGTTAGTCCGAAAGCTCAGCCTAATACAAGTCCTGTCCCAGCGATTACGCCCTTGCCTTCTTCGCAAAAGGTGGAAATTCGTGGCATGGAAGTTTATGCTTCTCAGAACGTAGTCCAGGCGCGAGTTATCACTTGAGCAGTCCTGAGGGTACCAGAACAAAGGGAACTTACTAACGACCGGTTCATGCAGTTGCAAGCGACATTAAAAGGGCGGATATTCGGCCAGCAAAACGGAGGCACGCGGAAGCGAGACTGGCCCGGGAGCGGGTTGCTGTTGTCTGGAAGTCACGCTGGGGACACATGCGCGCGTAAACAAGCGCGCGCACAGCCACTCATCGAGAGCTATGGGGAGCAATGATTATTGGCCCTTTAATAGCGAGGCTGCCAGCAGAACGCCACTCTGTTGCTGGAGACGCTGCCAACGACCCGAGATTCTGCTACTAGTTACAAGACGTGCTGTTGACCGAGACGAGCTACCGACGACAACGCTGAACTAGTAACAGTAAAGTATTATCTGCTATCCTGTTATGCCTACACTTCCTAACACCTAACTGGGGGACATAACCGGTGTGGAAACAGGAACACACTCGGTTATAACGGTAAGTACGATGGCTCCCTTTTGATATGGCCCTTACATACTGCCTCCCATGAAATGCCGGTTTTTATGAGTTTGATTCGCGTGTAGGGACCGAAACGTGTCTATGATGTTTAGACGCGGTGTCATGGTCTTTAGACATAACGCTAACCTCTGCTTCTCTTTACCTGGTTCTGCCGTTGGAAGCGGGAACGTGTAAGCGGGAATATGGTAGGCGCTTTGTGATCACGTGCGAGCAATCAGCGCTGCCCCGCACAAACTCACAATGGAATCCAAACCTTAGCAGGATACTCAAACTCAGGAGGGCGTGCCAAAAATAATTAGCCTTCAGCTGGCACCAGGTTTGGACATGTTGACGTCGAAAAGGTTGCCTCAAGGGGCGACAAAAATTTGAAATCGCGAAGCAGTGTAGACCAGGCGGTCCTTCTGGTCCCACCCGGTAATAACCGTGCATCCCATGTCAGCATCCTCCACAGTTGTAACGTCATAAAATACTGTTTGACCACCTCCGTAGAAGTGAGGTTCTGTAGCTATTAGCCTTCCAAATGCAGCGATGAATGGAGGCATTGTCTGCTATGCCGACTTTAGCTGCATTCCATTGTCTACGAGACCATATAAACTGTCTACTCAAGTCGAATAAGTAGTACGAGTTTATTTTAAAAATCAGCAAATCGGGTGAATGAAAAAATATGCGTTTGAAAGGTGGGCGGATGTGAGGGTGCTGGCGCGCGTGCGCGCGCGCGCCTCCACGAGCACGAGGCGTGTTGGTAGTCGACAAGAAGAAGTGGTCAACAGGATCAGTGCCGAAATCTGCCACCACCGCCTCATCGGCAGAGCAGACACTCCAGAAGTCAAAAATAAGTATGTCGGCAACATGGATGGATGGGGGAGGCGCGAGGCTGGATCGCGCACGCGAAGTCGCAGAAAATAGGCGACAAAGGGAAAAAATTTATCAAGGCAAACTGGGTTTAGCAATAAAATAATATCGTCATCAAAAGTTGGCGCTTGGGGCAGCATGCGACAGAAACAGTGCGCAAGGGGTGTAAGAATAGGTGAATGAGAATACCACTAGCAAGTATAATAGTGACACGCAACCCTTCTACGAAGCAGCACTGACGTCCTTGTGTAAAAAGGGCATAGAGGAGACCGGTGGCATCATGGTCGTCATATAGGTGTGTTTTCTGGGAAAGGGGGTATGTCTCTGTGAGGTGGGGGGAGGGGGGGGGAGAGAGAGCAATGATCTTCATAAGACGAGAGAATAAAGAATGGCACTCATGTTGTTGTGATGAAGTGGCGCTTTGTACACATACACACACTGGAAGCGAGGTCGCGGCGAGCGGGAAGGGCAGAAGCAGCTGTAGAAAGACTGAAGGGTGTCACAATGGCAAAGACGCGAATGACAGACACCGTCGAACCGGGTGGTGGTAGTGGCGCAAGCGAATTGAAAAAAAAGGCGGGGGGGGAGGGAAATATACATAGATACATACATATATATGTGTCTGCGTACACATTTATGAAAACTCTAGCGATGGTGAAGAAGAATACGGGGAAATCACGCGTAAAATGCGGCAAAAGCTGTCCCACGGGGACAGAGGAGCGACCTATGCAGTGTAAAATGAAAGGTAAAACGGAAACGGGGGCAGAGGGGGGACTATTTGGCAGGAAGCTGTGGCGAATTGTGCAAAATAGTTTGATGTGCGCCCAGGGGGTGGCGGGGGGAGGCGAGGGGAGGGGAAGCACAAACTGAATAAGGAAGAAGAAGCAGCAGGAGACAGCTAGATAGCCGCGGTCAAACTGCAGCCCGTGCTCGATCCGAGTGCGACTTCATGTGCGCATTGCGACTCTTGACTTTGGAGAAGCAACGACCACAGAGGCGGCAGGCGAAACCCTGTTCACCGCTCGCCGCTGCCGACTGGCCTGGGTTGGAATCGCGAGAAGCGGGAACAACCGTCGCCGTTGCGGTGGTAGTAGTAGTAGTAGTAGTAGGAAGACCGAACCTCCTGTCGAAGGCCTGGCGCTCCTCATCCTCCCCCTCCTCAACGTCAGCAGTAAAGTGTGCGGAGGCGTCCTCAAAGTGTCTAGAATCTGGGGGGCCCTGCTGCGGCGGTGGTGGTGGTAAGAAATTGAGGGAAAAGCAGAATGTGAGAAAAAAAGTTCAAAAGGCGACCAGAGTGGGTAAGAAAGAAGGCATTAAGAGCACACACCAGCGAGGACGAACAAGACTCTATTGTTGTAACGGTGGCCAAATACTGCATTATTGATGTCTACGGTACACACCTTGTGTGAGCCCCAAAATAAAGAACACAACAAGAAGTGGACAAAGCAGAATTCTTTGAGTACAGCATAATTTTAAGCAAGCGAACGCTTAGGTACAAGGTTGGACCTAGTAGATGGGGGTCACAAGTAAGACACGACTACATTGGCTGGGGCTAGACGCGGTGTCGCATAATGCACTTTGTGTGTGGGCGGACTGGTTGTCTGGCTTGCGTTGGGGTCCTGCACCGGCCGCGCTGTGCACGTCGTCATATGCACTCTGCGTGGGTGGACCGGTGGTCCCGCGTGGGAACGCCTCGTGAGGGCGGCGTGCACTTTGAGTTAAGCTGGGCCCTATCATCTACCACTGATGAGGGTCCTACCGTCGTTTTTCCCCTCTAATGGAGTAGACTTTCATAGACCATTGATTTTTAGTTCTCATATGGCGGATACAAAGTTGGTCCCCCCGCCCCCGAATGCAAGCGTGGTCGCACAAAAACATTTTGTGAGTAATGACAGTGACAAGTCCTGGCAACTCACGTAATTCATAAAGTCGACTAGGGAGGAATTGTAAAAGTCATCACCGGCATCACACTTTGGGGGCTTTTTCCTGAGGTTGTAGGTGGTGCCGCCGCCGTTACCATTGACAGCTAGATCATGAGACGCGGGAGCAGCCGTATGAAGGTCATAGCCGCCGCCGCCACCGCTGGCTGAGAGGACTGGCGGGTCGGAAAGATCAAAGAACTGCTGTCTGCCGTCAGTCCCTGGAGGCGGAGCACCAGTTTGCTGCTGCTGTTGTTGCAACTCCACCTCCTGCCTAGTTACCGTTCGACCGCGCGAATGGCGTCCTCGAAACCTAGAGCAAAAAGTGCGTAATAATAGGAAAATAGGAGTAAACAACGACTTCTCGCTTAGCACAAGTAGTATAAGTAAGTGTAATAATTTGACCATTTTGTTAACTAGTGGATAAGTGTTTGGGGCTTATCCAGTTTGCTCGAATACACTGTCATCGAAACGGTGATTCAGTCTAAAGATACGGAACGGGGGTGAGTGGAAAGCAACATGGGCCAGATTTAATGTGATGACTCTATCTATGCGTGCCGCGGAACGACTGGCCGGGATAGATTACACGCCCAACTAAGAGTAATCGTTACCTGGAGGCTTGCTTGCTTGCCTGCCTGTTAGTGCAGTGAACTGCTTGTGATCACCACAGTTGATAGAATCTCCACGGCTGAAAGCCAGACCAACCATTCCCTCACTGCAGTCCCACCATAAGGCACTGAACTGTGATCAGTACTGAGGTAGAATGTGCTGACCATCTAGAACAAGTGATTCTTTGAGCAGGCCACCACCTCTAGGCTGCGAGGACACCCCCTCAAATTACGTGTGACTGGGGCAAGACTTGACCCAAGAAATTTTTTTTCTAAGGTTAATCCAGGCATGGAATACCCTTCCTGCGGATATTGTCATGTCCCCTTCCGTGGATGTTTTAAGGCAAACCTAGACCGATTTAATGAGTATCGTCGCGATTAAGTACTCCAAATCCAATCACTGGATTGTTCCGAATCCAAAAATTGAAGCGCTCTAAATCCAAACACTGAAATGCTAGAAATATATACTAATAGTAATTTTCAAGTAGTATTATTATTAGTATTTAACCAAATGCGTTAAGACATTGCCTAGCTCCGACGTCTCTGCTCACTATGTGAACTGCGCTGATCGCATCTGAGGTCGCATCTACCGCACCTACGGTCTTAGGCTACGCGGCCCTGTCACCCTTTCTCGTATCGACCGACTGCTGACGACGTGGCGGGTTCCTCGGCTCTTGGCACAGCAAAGGTGTAATATGGTCGCATCTCCGGTTCTTCAGGACGTTCTCGTGACTCCGAGGTCTCCTCCTCGTATGGTCCTTCGGATGTAGATATTACTCGTCATGGACGCCATGGCTGCCGTCAACATTCACAGAAGCATCATGCCGCTATCATTCACATACTTCCCCCACGAGCGACAGTTTTTCTTCTAAAAACCACAAATGACATTCCATTTTGAACTATGAGCCAGCCTTAAGAGTTTTTTCACTGTCTGCTCTTCTTCCTCAGTTACACTGCTGGCTCGTGTAAACTGAGTGTGAGTGTATTACTTGAAACAAGCGAGTAGTCGTCTGAAATTGTATCAACGACTTCTTTGGAATGTTCGGCTATGCCGATGCATTTCTTAAATCCTATGTAACAAGAGGGAGTTCAAAGGCGTTTGCCTATATTTCCTTTAATAAATTTGACTTGACTATACTTCAACTATGAAAACTACCCGATAACCCTTTTAAAACTGCCTGACACATGCAACGAAGCAGTGTTAACACCACTGGACTCTATATTGCAGTAAATTTCTCGTAAAAGACAACCCAGTAAGGGGCGATCGGCCTCTCCTTGCTAGAAATTTAAATTGAGCTAAGAGGCGGCGACAACCAGTCGCACATTCCAACAGAGATTCGTGCAATACGAATTCTGTCCCTGTCTAGGTTCAATGGAATCCAGAACTAACTCCTAGTGACAATCAGGTAGTAAAAATACGAATTTACCTAAAATAACCAGCAAAAAATGGTGCTCGGAAAGCCAGATCTCTAAAACAGCAATCTGACAAATTAACTGCCTTGGGATGGGGGATCGAAGGGGAACAAGCTAGAACACACAAAGCGTCAGCCTACCGATTAACTTCACGCCGAGTGTTCATGCGTTTCCAGACGTAGTAGAACTCAACACAAGCCTTCACAGACTTGTCCATTCCGCAGGCTTGTAACTCCTTGCTTACGCGGTGGAAATCCTTCTCGTGGCGTCTGAGCGCGTATTGAAAACAACCAATTTCCTCAGTGCACCAGGGTGTGGTTTCTAGCCATTGGGAAACACAAACAGACAGGTATTTAAGAACTGGGTCATTCTATCTTTAAAAAGGGGCGATAATTCTTCAAGTGGCCCGCTCCAAGGTACTTCAATAACAAGCAACTACTATCAACGTTTCAGTAGATCGAATTTCCACCTATCCAAACACTACCCTGATTTCGATAAATCCTCATCGGGCCGTTACATTTATGTGGGAAAGAATTCAAAAGTAAATATGCGGTCAATTCGGTTCGCCATTACGTACCGGGTTAGCGGTCGATAATAGGCGACTAGTTATGTGGCAGTGACAGTTTTTTGGAACCGAACCGAAGGGGGAAAAAGCGCTAGAAAATTCAGGCAGTTAAGTGACCGTTGGCCATGCTTATATTAACCAATGGGAGTTGTTCTAATAATTGTCTTGGTCGTTAGGCTTTCTTTTCAGAGTTAAGAAGAATAAACAATCACTGGAACAAGAGGTTTATTGTCTTGACGTTTCGGATTCCCTCGGGAATCCTTAATCATACGTAGTAGGAGAACAGTCAGAGTTCTACTGTCCTTTCTGTAACATTTTCTTCTGTAGTTTTTAATTACAAACGGCTTTAATTTCTTCCCTATTGCGCAGTTATCACTCACCTACACGGCCTGTCATTTGCCCTACCCTTTTATTTGCCTTTAACAATGAATGCCGTGGGCGGGTGGACTTTTGCCATTGGCGGTCATAACTCTTGACAAAAAGCTAAATCAAGCCACGGCTGGCTATTAAGTCATCTCCAAACGAAACACGGATGCAGCATGCAGTAACTGCAGACAAACTACAGAGCTCAAAACTCGGATTTATCCGACTAGCAAAAAACTCTAAACGGCTTTTGAAGTCTAGCTTGTATTCATATCAAACATGGACGCAGTCTGGACGTGATCAAAACTGGATGGGTTGCGTCATTTGAAGCTGCACTCCTGGGATCAGAAAACGCAGTAGGGCACTCGTCTGCACTTGTATCCTACTTCGGTTTTTGGGGTAGAATCAAGGGAAGTTCTGGAAAGTTCGAGCGCTGTGAATAATAGGTGTAGGACCTAACATCAAAACCCACCTTCTATGTCTCTTAAATCGGTGTTCACAGTACACACTGCATCGTGGCTGAGCATTGGAATGTTGTCTAACAGATCATCTGCATCAGGTGCATTCCCAACTATACAGGTTAAAATGGCCGAACACTTCAGATAAGGATACGGGAATACAAACGACTTCAACATTAACAAATATGCACCTGGGATGCGTATTACTTCATCTATTCCAAAGAAAATACTAGACTGTGGATTGGGAGTTTGGATCTGAAGATTGACAACATTTCACTGGCAGCTAACGGATATCACTAGCATCAACGAGGGTTAATATCTCCTGACCTAAACCGACAAGACAACTAGTTCGTGGCTCAACGGTTAGACGCTGATCGAAACAGTCACGAGTTCAAGGTTCGAGTGGTGCACGAGTTGGCGGGTCTAGTTATGACGGCTTGACGACGGTTAATAGATCGGAAATGGTCATTCCAGTCTCCAGTTTGTCTTTGCCGGCAATACATTCAACTGTTTTCGGCAACACGTTATTGTTCAGACACCTGTGCAGAAACCGGATCTGAGAATAGGCTGAGGCCTCACGAAGGGTAAATGTTTCCCATCGTCGGGCCGATCGAAGCGCATCGCGCCCAAACAAATTGTCAATACAAATCAACATATGAGTCTCAGGAAATAATTAAGAAGACGGCTCGATTGCTGGGACAATACGTTTATTTACTGACGTTTCGACATCCGTCGCGGATTCATCACCAGAGACATTAGCAGAAAACAGTTTTCGCTACTGTTTCGCTGATGATGAATCCGCGACGGATGTCGAAACGTCAGACGAATAAACGTATTGTCCCAGCGATTGAGTCACCTTCTTCTCACTATGTACTCTCTAAAAATCCATCCACAAACCACCCCTCGCAGAGTCACTCGGGAGGGTGTCGGGGGTAACTTACCGGCATAAACGTTGTCCAACACAATGAAAGATTCCTGCAGCAGGGCACGCAAACTCTGCTCCATGTTGCCTTTAAATTTGCACAGGAGGTGAAAAGTGTACTCCATGTTTAGGCCACAGGTACGCACCGCGGGGGAGCACGCAATGGTCATGAGGCGAGATACTTTAGACAAAAGGAAAACAATCTCAAGGGCTTTGTTTTGCTCAGCAGAATGAACACATGCAATACATATGTTAGGGAGAAAGAGAAGGTTAGAAGAACAAAATAAGAAACCTACAGGCTTCCTGAGACTTTGCATCACCATCGTTAAAGTTCTTGGGATCCCAGAGCAACACCTCCCAGGTTCTAGAATCACCCCGCCTTGTAGGATCGGGCTCTGTGAATACAGGAGGATGAAGGGAGATGGGTGAGTCGGCTATAATCAAGCAACGCAGCACCAAATCTAGGAGCAAGCGATAAATCAAGAGGGCCTTTCCTCAATGTACAATGGAGCCTCGGCTGAGGAACGTCAGTGCGTGTGTCAGCCGGAGCCCGCGTTGTTAAGTCGTGCTGCCACGGCGTGGGTCCTCGGCTACCTGAAGTCAATCAGTGAACTGATGCAATTTGATTGGCTACGTTTCGCATAGACGAGTGGCAGAATGGATTGAACCCGTTAAATACATTGGCCTACTTTGCTCATAATCTACTAACTTCCACCGCTCTTTGTTTATCTAAACTACATTAATAAAGTCATCGGCGCACGACGCTGGCACTGCTTTAAAGGAAATCCAATTTGGCCTAACTTTTGCGAGTGAATGACGATATTTCATGAGGGCGAGAGTTACTGTTTTCGACCATGGTGTATCATTCGGCATCTTTTGGTCTTACCTGTTTAGCGTACCCATTGTTATCTTCAGTAAATGGAGGAATATTTGCTGAAAATTTGGATTGATACCTACAAAATAAAGCGTATCCGTCGCTCGCTCTCTCTCTCTTTCTCTCAAAAGTGGCACTCTCTCACGGGCATTGGTTATCTGCAAGTCCATTTGTGTATGGTGTCTTGTCTCTTGGGAAGGCCGTACGCGACGAAGACCATATTGAGCTTGCACCCGGACGCAAGTTAACTGATCTCGACTATTCCGATGATGTCGCTTTACTGGTTGCAAGTTTTGGCCATCAACAGTCTCTGGTGTCACGGATGAACGAGGTGACTAAATCGTTCGGTTTGTCAATAAACGCTGGTAAGACCGCTGTGTTCTCATTCTGCATCCCTGCCTAAGAGAAGTAACCCCTCAAAATAAATGACTGTTAACTTGAAGCATTTGACAGTTTCGAATACAGCGAAGCAAGGCTTGTTTTTGAATTGACAGAGTGAGGATGCACTTGTTTCCCGAATCGAGGCATCTCAAAGAGTTTTCTCCAGCTTTCGAAAATGCCTATGGACCCCACACGATATTTACATTGCCACGAAGATTCGCCTATGCCGTGCATCTGTGCAGTCTGCTCTTCTATACGGCTGCGAATGCGCGTGGAAGATGAACGGAAACTACAGTTTTTCGACCACTACTGCTTGAGGACCATCCTTCGAGTCAAGTACACCGACTTCGTCTCAAATGAAACAGTCCGCACTCGCTGCGACAACATCCCAGTGATATCCCAGGTCATCCGAGAAAGGATATTGAAGCGGTTTGGCCACGTTCTTCGTCATTCGCTCGGTGTTACTGGTCTCGAGCCGAAACCGTTATCCAATTGGAAACGTCGAAGAGGCGGTCAGCTCAAAATCTGGCTCGACTCAGTCCGTCAAGTGGTGCTTTGACCTCCGGTATTTGGTCTCCGGCGTTGGCGAAGATAATGGATCGAACTGTCCAGGTCTGCTGCCACGGATCGTCACGCGTCCTTGATATAATCGAGGCCGGCTAGGTCAACCGTGATCACAGCCGCAAGGAGAACAAGTAAGTTTTGTTTATGGCGAAGCGGCCACGCATAGCACGTAATCTCAACCAGCTAGAGCTAAACATCGAATCAAAAATAAACTGTTGGCGACAAAGGCTTACTGTCTTAAAGAGCGCGTTATTATAATTCAACAGACTGCTGACTTAGCGTCAGTGAAGTCCGGCAGTTCATGCTGGATCGATTTTGTTCTTTCCACAATGTTTTTACTCTAATCCCTAAACCTCGAGAGCAGATCACACCGCTGTCACGAGAGCGCGTCCTGACTATCGATTTTACCTCATAGATGATTGACCCACTAACTCAGCTATGTGCCTCGCGTTCCCGCTTAAGTACATGCAGCCCTTGTGTGAGAAAGACGTCCTCGGGCTTGCTGTAGCCTGCTTGTCTCAGTAAAATCCCTCTCGCTCTCTAATCAACCGGTCTTCACTCTGCCTCACTCTTACGGATTCTTCGGTTCGGCGTTCGACTTAATTAGCAGTACCAAGCGCGGGTCATAACACTTACCGTCAGTGAAGTCCGGCAGTTCAGCCTGATAGGCTGGGCCGACGTTGATAGTTCTACAATAGAAAAAAACACAAATTGAGGACACAGCGGTCGACGCGCAAAACGACGAGGGCGAAAGAGGCACAAAACGCACGGTTCTGAGCTGCTAGGGAAGCCCTCATCCACATCCTCCTCCATCTGGTCCATGTCAACGGTGTGCGAGCGCGGCGAGAGAACAGAGGCCGCGCTAAGACTGCGCATCTCTTCCGTGCGTGGTGTCGCACCCCAGTGGTCATACACTTCCTCCTCCTCCTCCCCCTCCTCCTCATGCTCTTCTTCTTCCTCTTCATCATCCTCCTCTTCCTCCTCATCGTGAGGCAGGTCGAATACAGCCTTGGCAGCAGAAGGCGGGGGCAGCGGCGGCGGGAGGAAGGCATCAAGAGCACGGTTGACATGCTGATCATCACTCTCAGAGGAGAGATGCGCGGAGGCGTTGAGAGCATCACTGGGGTTGCTGTTAGAACTGGGGCCGCCGAAGGAGTCAACAAAGTCAAAGAGCCGGCCACCCGGTTCACCACCACCACCACCCCCGCCGGTGGTGGTGGTGGTGGTGGCAGCGGCCGTCGTAGCGTCTTCCTCATCGGTGTAGTGAAAAAATGCGGGTTCATTAGCACCAGCGACGCCGCCGCCGCCAACAGGGACCTCGTTCGCCGCCACCTCATGGCTGTCAGCAGCGGAGGAGTCAAAGAAGGCCGTTACATCGGAGTGCTCGGGCAGCGTGGAGCCCATCTTGAGGGACATGGGCGACTAAAGGAGGGCGGGGGGGTATAATGATGATGATGATGTGAATTCACACACAGTTAACATTCTCAGTTCACCACGTTGTCCCATGCAAAATGACGGCAAAACTGTCGTTTAGGACCGCCTATATATCGATTCCCCACTCACCCAATTGCCTACTGTAGTTTGTGGTCGAAGATTTAATCCTTGGCCAGTAAGTGCAAGCAAATATCAACTGTGGTGGAAGTGATCAAAAAAATTAATCAAAGAAACTTGTGTTTGTTTCAATAGAAGCAATTCCATCTACACAAATTCCTGTTGCTCAGGCTACTGATGCCAATTAAGGGAATTCCAACCTTATATTGGCACAAAAAATGGAAATTCGACCTTATATTGGCAGACTTTAACGAAAAAGGGAAATTCGGGTTACTGAAAATGTAAAAGTAGGCTATTGTTATAAGCCAAAGATAAAGCAAGACCTCTAAAGACAGCACTGCCTTTAATGGTGTAGAAAGTGGTTAAAGAATATTGAATTAAAGCCACTTCTAATTGTTTTAATAAGCTTTACATAATTAACTCCATCAACATGCGCTCCTTTTGCTCAGGCAACTGATGCCTATAGATGGGAATTTAACCTCATATTGGCGGAATTTAACAAAAAAAGGAAGTCGGGATACTGTAAGGGTAAAAGTAGTTTATTATTGTAAGTCAAAGACAAAAAAGAGCTCTAAAGGCAGTCTTAAAGCAATAAAAAATGAGTAATGGGGATAGCTGATCCTGGCGGACACCAGGTTGAAGCAGCTTCGAATGAGTCGCAAAATTCAGGCAAAAGTGGACTTCTTTCAAAAGGATGCTAGCGTTCTGTGCTAATGGCTTTTGTGCCGTAGTTCGAATAAACAAAGTGGGATAAAACTCGGTTTCTAACGCACACAACATTTCAACTGACGTTTCAAAAGTCCGAGATTTATTTTAGGTGTCTCTCTCGCCCTCTCAAAGTATGATCCTCATGTCGGACTTCATCGAGTTGCTTCTATAATTTTCAACAATCTAGAGACACATGCGCTGGTAACGACTGGCGAACACCATCGGCTGACAACTAGCACGCATTAATTAGAGCAAATAAGCCTTTACAGAAAAAATGTCGCCTTCAGGCGTCTTCAAAATCCGGCTATTCAACGAGACGCAGTTCTACAGTTTTGACAGTTAAGGCAAGTGTGCGACTTTCACGGACCAAAAACAAAAGATATTTTGGTTGTTAAATGATGTGCTTAGGACAATCAACCAAACTAATCGAGAAGACGATTTAATGGAGATACGTTTGCTTTCCACAAAACACATGTAGACAGATACTGATAAGCAGAAAAACCAAACTGTTCTAGACGGGTTGGATGTGGGGAATAGGGATAGATAATTAGAGACAACCAGTGTCATCCGTCCGAGGGAGAGATGGACAGTAGGAGCGAGGAGGGTACGCAAAAGATGGCACGAGGTTAACAGGTTAGTTGGTTGTTGTTTGACTACAGCAACTGTGCACAGGACCGGCTTACCTAATCTAACTGAAGCTGTTCGCGTTACTTGCGGTAACAGAATGATATTTTGCAAATCCCCGGGAAAGGTTTCGTTAGGGTGTACGCGATGACTTATCCCTTATTACCACAAACGGAAACGGTTAGCAACACCCGAGTTCTCTAAGTACCTAGCCCGGTTAGACTAAAAACGCAGAGGTCTGACGAGAAATTATGAAAAGCATGCGTGCTCATCAAGTGTTGATCAGCATTTTTTACGGCAGCTTTTATAATAATAAGATTGAATTAACCTAATAATGATAGATAGGCCATCCAAATCTGCCAAGCAATAAAGAAATAAATAAAAAGGATTTCACTCGCTTTGATAACCACATCCACTGAAGGCAGTTTAAAAATTACTTCTTCGTTCATAGAATTTAATACGCTATGTAGTCAACTTCGGTAAAGTGGTCGCGTTTCTCGGTGACGAGCTCGAAGCGGCTGCCACAATTAGTCCAAGCCACAGTTATATTAGTTATATTATGCCAAATTTGCCAATACAAGCGAAAATACAAGCGAGCAGAAGCATGTGTGACCATTGGGGAAAGGATGTTATTCGGCTGACGTTTCGAAATCCATCGTGGATTTATCATCAGAGACAAAAGCAGAAAGGGGGTAATTTATACATGGGGAGTTGCGGTATTTGCAGAATACATTCGATACGCTACTGCAAAGCTGAGACAATTGATGGATCCCCCTATCTGGAATAGTTGCTCATTTATGCGCTAATCGCTTGATGTCCGGCGTGTTGGTCGTGACCTGCTGAAATTGTATCACGCATGGCGGACTTGGACGTGATGATTGCTCGGCCATCAGGCTCCTGTCGCTGGCAATAAAATATATGCGTTTCCGCGACTGCCGAATTGCTTTGGCCAAACCGAGCTTCAACAGCGAATATGGCCTGGGTCGGTCGCTGCATTGGAGGCCCGTGACTCAAGTAATTCACGACTCACGATAGTCAACTGGTGCATTCGCAAACTAGACGACCGACAAAAAAGCGACCGTCGTATGATTCGCCAGTTACTTCAGTCATGGTTCACGGACCCCCAGTCAATAAACAAATGCCAGAGCCTATGACGATGTGAAAAACACCAGTGCCGTTTGAGGGAAGTAGTTATCACCGGAATCGTAGTTTTATTAGTCTGAACTCTCGAACTCCTGCGGGAGCCCATCGTCAGAGGTAAAACCATCAACGAAAGCAAGCAACATTTACGAGGGGAAGGGGCAAATTAACCGGCCAATGTTGCTTGTTTTCGTTGACGGTTAATTGGCCCCTTCCCCCTGTAACTGTTGCTTGCTTTCGTTGACGATTTTATCTCTGAGAATGGACTCCCAAAAGAGTTCGAAAGCTCAGACTAATAAAACTACGATTCCGGTGATCGAAAATACTTCGTCTCAATCTATATATATATATATATATACCTGAGATGCGAACCTTTGCCTCAATTCGGAAGAAGTAATGAGTCAAATACAGAAGTAGTCAATATGCTACTCTTTTAATTCTGAATAAGCTATGAACTACAAGAGGAAGTTATAGGCGCCTGTTGTGGACAGGAAGCAGCAACAGCAGAAGCAGTTACGGTGGGTAAGTAGGAGGGTTAGTTAAGACAGATCCCGGTATGTGCGGTACTTGGACCTAGTTTTTGCCATTGCCTCATCGGAAAAACATCTCCATTTATAGCCTTCCGGACGTCGCAGAATTACGTAAACGCCGGCGCAGTTTGCATCGAGTTCTGTGGGTTAGTCTCGCGTGGATACTGAGGTTGGCGAGTGGGGAGTGGTGGTGGTGGTCGGAGAGGCAATGTCACAGCTATGTAAGGGTGGTGGGGTGAACACAAAGGAGTGAAGCTATGGTGACTGGACCGGGACTGGAGGACGCATATGCACATGAACACTGAGCACTTACTTTGCACTCATCCAGACCGGGGAAGTCAAAATCTGAGAAGAAGTTGACCGCCTTGTAGGCGAAAGGCGCAGACTTGGGGGCGATCGCGCGATCACTTCGGGGCAGAGGAGCCAGCAGGCCGTCGGCCTCCAGCTCATGATCGCCAGCCGGCAGGTGTTTGAGCGCGGCAGCACAGGAGACCCTGCGCAGCATACCGCCACCGCTGCCCGGCGGTGCCTGAAGAGCTGGATGCTGGTGGTGGTGCTGCGGCAGGCTGCTGTGCTGTCGACGTAGACCGCTGCGCGAGACTGAGGAGAAGAGACCGGGACCACGGCGGTTGGGGCTGAGCATAGGCGGCGGGGTGTAGGGCGGTGGCGTGCTGGACACGGCGCCAGGCTCAGTGGGATTGAAGAGGCGTGGGGAGCGCAGGCGGGAGGAGTTCATCCAAGTCTGCTGCTAGAAGGAACATGCATACGGAGAAGGATGAAAATGGACAGGAGCGCTGAAGCACGCCGCAACAGACACTGAGGTAAGCCGGGCAAGCAACACAAAGGCGGGAGCAGCGCAGCGAACTACCGCGAGAGAAAACGGGAGTTTAAGCAGACTCGCGGAGAATCCGCCCACTCGCTCGCTCGCTCGCTCGCCACCCCCACCTCCGCTTCCGGTGTAAAGACAAAGGCGAATCGCAAACAACGATGACAGCCACGGCGTGTGTCCCGCAGCACGGCGGGCGCTGGAACGGTGACATGCGCTGCATCTACCGCACTGTCATTCGCCTGCGTCCTCCGACAATATAGACTTAGTAAGACCCGAGGCAGGACAGATTGCAGGAACTAACTGCTAAGATGGTCGAACACGGGAGTCGAAACTCAGGACGTCCTGAGGACACGAGAACAAAGGAATCGAACAGGCTACCAGTGCATGTAGAACGGGATAAGAACGCAACCTTCAAACGGCCGACACGCGATGATAGCCGCCGGCCGGATTCTGAGGTCACGCATGACAAGGGGCCACGAAAGGACACATACATATGCGTGCGTCACAGTGGCACGACGGGTCATGTTCAAGACACCATGCGAGGACGCGAAGGCGGTCTGCACACGCCACCGGGCTGTCACAATGAGGACAGCGCCCATGGCTGCCACCATCAGCCACTCATGGAGAACCAATAGGGCACAATGACTACTGGCCTTTAAATAGCGAGGTTGCAAGCAGAAGGGCATTCTGCTGTTGGCGGGGACACAGGACAAACTGCAGAGACGAGACCGACGACAGAACGTGCTGCTGCTGGCGACACGGTACTCTGCTACGAAGAAGAGACCGAAGACAGGCTGCTCACGGACACACAGAAGGCAACGTTGATGTACAAAGAGATACAGTTACAGTAAACCATTATCTGCTATCCTGTGCTGCCTTCTCAACAAAACCTGTGCTGAGGCAAGCACGCACAAAGTTATCACCGTAATAAAACAGCGCGTCTGAGCGTACCACATACATACACACGTTTGCCATATAAACAAGGAGGAAGCAGCTCGGATGCCAACTGAGGGCGACCATAATTTAGGTTGTATTCAACCTATAATATGGAGTTCGTGGATGCAAAAACGATTTTAAACCACAAGAAAGGACGAAAAGTAAGGCAACACAAGTTATGCAGAGCCTAAAGTGCTTATATTACGAGAGCCGACTTGAGGCACTTGACCTTTTTTCTCTTGAGTACAGGCAGATCCGAAGTACCATGTAACATAGATACTGGCTCGAGAGGAACTGGGAGTGTGCCCTGCAGTTTGAAAACCTCTTCGCATTCGCCACAACTGCGTGAGAATCGAACCAAATCCCGAGGAACTTTATTTTATTTGAATGTCTGCAGTCGTTCGTTTTCACAGCCAGTCACCCGAGCTCGGAACGGGTTGCCCGAGGAGGTCATAAAGGCAAACTCTAGAGACGCATTTAAACGCTATCCTGATGTTTATTTACCTAACAGGTACAGCTCATATGCACCGGAAAGCACTGTTAGCACACTTTGCACACATTTACAGCGTGAATATCAGTCACTCCTGTAGACGTAGAAGAAGACCAGAACGAATTCTCCGCGGTCCTTAATCGATAAGTGATCCTGTGGAGAGAGAGAGAGAGAACAGACTCACCGTGGGTATGGCAATGGGATCTGGCTTCCTCTTGTACTTCTTTGACGTCGGAGGGGGTGCTTGTGGATTGCGAAAGACAGGCGCTGGGGCAGGCGAAACGACGCCTTCATTTCCAAAACTAGCGGTGTTACTACTACTGAGAGGAATCGCATCCTCTACAGGCCGCTGCTGCTGCTGCTGGTTCTGCGTCTCACAGGATCCCGGCTCTTGGTACTTTCCCAAAGGCACAGCTTCAAGCTTTACCATGGAATTACAACCGAATTCCTGTTGTGGCGGCAACGACTCCACCATGTCATTGCTCTGGATAAAGTTCAGGTCAGAGGGGCAGAAGTCCATTGCAGTAGGCTGCTGTGTGTGGGAGAGGGCAGAGCTGCGTTGTTCATTGGCCATCAGATCATCATCCCCATCGTCGGGAAAGAAAAAACAGGATTTGCTCGAGTCCAGGTTTCTAGAGGGGATTGCGGGGGTCGACCGAGGCGCCTGAGAAAATGTACGTAGGTAGGGCAAAGCCCGGGCCGGTCTGAATTTTAAAAAATAAAATAAAACGGGTTACTTACACCAATTAAGTAGACAGCATTAATTATTTTAAGTACGTATGCAAGGCTTACGGTAAGAAGGGGTCATCAGAGGGGACAGCCGGGGCAAAGTGATCCATACAAACGCTGCGTGGACTGTCAATCGTATAATGGCGTGCGATAGGTGACATCTGTTGAACCTGATCCTCCAACTTGCCAGTGGTAAGTGGTTTCTGTCCAACCTGGCCCTCACAGACATTTAACATCGAGTGCGGCCGTTGGGTGGTCTGCAGAAATTCTGGCGTCGAACACGTTGGCCTGACAGACGCTTGTGGTTGCTCGCTGTGAGTAAGGCTGACACAACCTGAATGCTGGGGTTTCAGCTGACCAAAATGGGCTGCAGACGTTCGCTGCAGATCGCTATCCATTTCCGACAGGGGAGTGTTACAGCGCAAAGGCAAGGCATGCTGCAGAGAGGGACGATGATGAGGGTGGAAGCTGGTGGTTTGCGGGGAACTCCATCGGCGCACAACAGTGCTGCTGTCCTGAGAGCTTGGAAGAGCGGCCGAGAAGGGTTGACTTGGCGGCCATTTGTCTAACGGGAGCAACAAAGTGTGTGGTCGGCGTTAAAAGCCATGTGAGCAAGTTATGAATGCGAACTGAAATATTTCCCTGGAAAGTGTTAAATGAGCGAAAAAGCTGGCCTGAAATAGAGATCTGGACGCATCATTTACATCTTAGAGCAAAAGCAGTCATGCGTATGACTAGCCCGAGTTTTTTCCCACGTATGAAATCCAATCTTAGTGCTGTATTGCGGGCGTTGCAAATAAAAGCTTGAAAAGACTGCCATAGCATATGCGATTGTTCATGGGTTCAGTGACATGGATTTATAGTAACAGGACAGGTCTGCCAATAAGGCTACTCATTGAGCAGTCAATGCGCCTACCAATAGCGCATAGCGGAAGGGACCTCGGCAAAGTGTGATTATCGACTGTGATATTTAACAAAGGGTCGGCCACGTACGGACAGACGGCGATAGTGAAATCAGCGCACAGCCCATCAAAAGACCTTCGAGGATAGCAAAGCTCGATAGGGGCGTCAGGGTGTAAATGCCGCATAGCGCTCTCCTCCTCCTCCCGCGTCATGTCACACTTGAGCTCACGTGATGGCAGTCTCGGTCACCCGTGGTACAGCCAATCACAGATGCTGCAAACCGCACCAATGTGAATTCCTATACGGCTGCTGGATACACATGTGCCAGCATGGCCAATCAGCTCCCTGTGGCTAGCTCATGCAGGACCTCATGTGGCGGCTGGCGAGCTTAACTCACGTCGGCTGCGGTTGCGCGATTGTCTGACAGCCAAATTCCCCTTACCCATTGTCGCATTCTTTTCTGTACAGAATTAACCATTCCTTCCACATGGTATGCCCCTTCTTCTCTTTCTAAAAACAAGATCGCACTGGCTAGGGTTTTGCCTACTAATTAAGCTCCTGCGATGAAGATACGGCGACTACGAACCGCCAAGTAGATAAGCTCTCTTACGACCGCTGTCATATACAGCATGAGGGCAATATAGAACGCTTGCACAGAATAAAGTGTTCCTCCTATCTGGCATCCCACTTCTCTTTTCACAAGGAACGTGACCTGAAAATCGAACTGGTTAGGCTCTTACCTATTAATTAAGCCCATGTGATGAGGATACGGCAATCACGAACACCCAAGTAGACGAGCTTTCGGTAGGAGTGCTAGAAAATTTACCTCAATGATCTCGCCCGAGGTCAGGGCACACTCCCCCTACATACACGCGCTCGCCGTTTGTCCGGTGAGGGGTGAGCGATGATATTAAAGCGAATTTCATTGTCCCCGCCCGAGGTTTGAGTACGCGCTCCTACTTACCCTCGTAACTTTTTTAGTTTACAGGATTATTGCGATCTAATTTGTTGCCAGACATGCCCTGCCAGTCCTCTCCCCTAAAATTTGGAGCCCCTAAGGTCGAAGGGCGCGCTTAGCGCGCCTTCCAGGAGGCTCTACGAGGTACCCCTATCCAGCTTTCTTACGAACGCTATGTTAAACAGCATGAAGGCAACACAGAGCGCCTGAGAAAACCTTGAGCAAGCAATCCAGGTGGTGGCTGGGAGCCATTTACACCGAAAGAAACCTCAGGCATATTGTCACGAGTGAGATCCCGAAGTATAACTAAGTGAGTGATGATAGTCAGAGCATCGACTTCGATGACTTCCACCAAATGCTCCAAAGAGGTTAATGCAGGGAAGATGACTTGCGACAGGGGGCTAGTTTGAAGTGAATGTAGGCACTGCGCAACCTCAAACGCCTACCACATTCCTCGAATACAGATTCACGAAAAAGATGTCCGCATACACTTAAGCATTCGCCGCCTGAAAACTCTCCAGAAACGTACAACATAACACCGGAATCATACTTTTACTTGGCTGAGCTTTCGGGCTATTTCTAGAGTCCAGCGTCAGAGATAAAAGGCCTGGGCCTCGTATGAGAACTCAGTCAATCGATTTATCGATCTGGCGCCGGCATACGTCGTGCTGCGCAGGCATCTCCAGAATGACGGCACTGTTGGTTGACTGGTCCCCCCCCCCCCCCCTCCTCCCCCCCTCACAACGGCTGATTGGCCCCTGCGTCCTATGAGTGTTGGTTGTCTTTCGTTTACGCCTTTTATCTCTAGAAGGAGCCCGAAAGCTCAGACAAGTAAAAGTATGATTCCGGTGATCGGAACGCCTTCTACTTCTCTATCTACACGCACACCTGGGATGCGAAAATTTGCCTCAATTCGTGAGAAACGTAACACACTCCGCTCACCAGAGTACTCCACAGCAGCAGCGGCAGCAACCTCACCCGATGCTGCCTCAGTCCTCACACCAAACACACTGCTTGTGGACGTCTTGGCGTCATAGCAGTCGGGCGCAAGTCCAGTCGTCTGTTGAGCAGCTTCCATAGCGGACTCGTTAGGCGTCAGTTTCACCGACATGCCCGGTGCGGCGAGGGAGATGCTTTGCTGGTGGTGGTGGTGGAAACGCTGCTGCAGCCCAGACGAGGCCGAGGACGCCGATTGCAGCGCTGAGGCGGCAGCAGCATGCAGAATGTTGCTGCTACTGTCCGCCACCGGATTCGCATACCTTTGCGGCAGAGATAACGGCGGCGGTGGCAGCTGTGTTGAAGAGTGCCGGCGTTGCGGCTGTTGTTGGGGGTGGAAAAGAGGAAAGCTCGCTCCCAGATGGCCCCCACCGGGTGGGGAGTGTTGCTGCTGTTGGCTGCAAAACGCCGACGAGGTGGGGGAGGCTGCAGCGCCGCCACCGGCAGCGGCGCCAACGAAGGACTGCTGCTGCTTACTGCTGGCGTCCGTAGAGGCCAGCAGAGCCTCCGACGGTGGGAAGGTAAAATGTCCGCCATCGGCGCCGGTACCAGTTGAACCCATGGCTCCAGCCGCGTTGCCGAAGGAGGCACTGCCTGGGACCGGAGTGATGGGTGAGTACTGCGGTTGGCTCGGCTTGGACAGGGGTCCTCCGCTGGCACAGATGAGAGCAGGAGGAGCGGGGCCGAAGCGACCGCCGCCGCGTCCACCAAAGGACAAATCAAAGGCACTGCTGGCCTTGGCTGTTGCTGGTGCAAAGGAGAACTGGCTGGAGTCCTCCTGTTGTTGCTGCTGCCGACACAGAAGCAGACGCCTGCGATGAGCCTCTACTTCATTGAGGCCACCACCGCTTCCGCCCGCGTCGTGCAGCATCAAGCCCAGGGTGTTGGGATGCATCATACCACCGCCACCACCACCAGAGCTGAAGGTTTGCTGCTCGAGAGGTGACATCGAAAGGTGACCGGTGAGGGCGTCAAAGTCCATAGACGACGGCGGTACCAGCGAGAAACCTGGCGGAGGGGTGGGGGAAATTGTGCGTTAATCTACAAAGCAATCTCAATCGTGAGATGAATTATTTAGCCTATGACGGTAATAATAAGGCAGGCGTCATATGTGGGTGCATGTGTGCATATGTAGGTAACCCGTGCTACACGGAGGTCAGTGGCAGAGAGCTAACAATGCTGCCCCCTGATAGGACGGTAGCCTGACCAAAGGCCAACAACCTTGTCGGCTCTTTTGAGGCGTCCCGCCTGCCGCCGACCGCCACAATGATTCCGCGGGGCACGAGCAATGACCTGAGAGGCTGCAACGGACACGCACGCACGCCTACGCAAGGCACAATTGGTCGCTGTTCCCTGAGGGTCAACGGGTCGCGTGACCAATGCGGCCAATCAGGCCATAAGAGAACGCGCAGATAACCTCTTATAAGCCACTGTCCCCAGCAGACGGGAGAGTTGCATCCCACACTGGACTACGAGGACACAGCAGTCCACCCCCAATGCCTGGGCTTGCTCCAAGGCGGGGAAATTAGCACGCTAGAGATCAGCCAGCGGTACCCGCCACCCGAGACAGCAACTCCGGGTTTTGTACCCAATAAACCCTCCTCCGGGTAGATTCCATAATTATGCCCTTCTTATTGGGTTCTTCCTTGGGGATTTCAACAGGGCGTAATTCGACAGTGACACACGTCAGATGCCACCGTTACAACACCCTCTTTCCTGGTCCAATGCCCCACAGCCTCAACGTTATGTGGCTGAAAACCATTGACCGATATCACCGCGCACACACGTGTCCAAACCAGTCGCAGCTGCCATACGGTCACTTGAATACACCACGACTCGGCCAATGCAACAGGGGGCTCTCTTTGCGCGACACCCCCACGGGCAATGCAACACTCCAATCTCACACGACTTAAACTCGTTCAAAACCAACTGTCATCTCTCTCGCACAAAGAGACACTCTCAGGCATGATTGGACGCAGCTAACATCAGTCCTGACTTCACCGGTTTAGAATGTCGCCCGAGGCAGCAATGCAGCGTTCTGCGTTCCAGTGCCTGCTACCTTTTACTAGTAAACTGGGATTCGATAGGACGATTGTAGTGGTTTGGATTAGACGCCACAGGTCTACGCATTTGGACAGTCACTGTGTCCATTATAATCGCAGATAAGCTTGGCTCCAAAAAGGACCTCACAAATGCCAGAGAGGGTGTAGAGTTTATTCAGATAACACTGACGCATCAGCTGTAATATTTTCTCTCGAATATGTCCCTTATGGTGCTCCCATTCACGTGAAACCAAAAAAAGGAACATACTAAGAACCGGGGAAGGTGAAAGTCGGGACTAGACTGTGTGTAGTAAGCACGGGCGGGTCGTTCAGGTTGGTCAGCACCACATTCAGTTCCAATTGCTCTGATCCTATATTACAATAGGATATGCTGGAGGTGCAGATAGAGAGTAATACCCTATATTGCTGCCGTATCCGAAGAATAAGGTCAACTGGTCAGCGAATACGGGATTGGCGTCGCTCACCGACCGGAAGCGACAATCCGCAGGCAACTCATGCAGCCTAAAGACCCGATATCCCGCATTAGAAATCCGGTGTCATTTACCGAATTGACTGTCTTTGCGGTAAAGCCAATTATGTTGGCGAAAGCGGCCAACAGGTTGCCACGAGACTGCACCAGCATGAACTGGCCGTGCGAGGGAAAGACGAACTATCTCTCGTCGCCGCCCACGCATCCTCGCCACGGCACGGCATCGACTTCGAACACGCGTGAATACGAGGCCAGTCGGACGACCGAGTCTCACGCCTACTGCAAGAAGCATGGCACTCGCACGCGGACTCTATTAATAAGCATATCGATCTCCCGGATGCCTATTTCGCGTTGCGCGAACAACGGCAGGGCTCCAGGTCATTCGCGGTGGAGCGAACATAGACAGCTCAAGGTCACCCCTGGCCAAACTGACTTAAGCACAAAGTGAGCCGTACGTTTTCCATGCCTTGACAACGGGCTCAGGTGAGAGCCTGAAACGTCGGGCGAATAAAAAACTGCCCCAAGAGAACGTTTTTCCGCCTTTTATTCAATTACCTGGACCTCGCATATTTTCGACCATTGAGAGTGAGGTAGATGCTACGCATGTCTATTTCAATCTGGACAAATTATACGATAAACCAGGACGGCTTCTAGATAGAAGTGCTAGTTTTCGTCGTCTACGATTACCGCATGTTGTGGTGCATAAAAACAAGGCTAAAGGTGGAGGGGCGAGGCAGCGAGAGAGAGAGACCAAACTTTTTTTGTGGACGAGTGATGGGTTTACATACACACACATACACACACACACACACAAACTCCTTGATTTTACTTTGCCGGTTTGGCAGAATCACCACACAAACAGCCGAGGAAACCACCAAAAAGAATACTGATGCACTTAAGCAAAGAAATTGAATTCTGATCTAATTCCCAGGCCTCCGTAAAAGGTCAATACGACTATTAATAAAAAAAAAGGTGAAACCGTCACCAGACCGACGGGGGACTTGACAGTTTTGTTCAAAAGAAAGGCAGGTCATTCAACTTTTTGAAAAGGGATTTGACCATTGTTTGCCTCTGTGAAGCAAAACACACTGGCAGTTGTACGGGACATGACAAGTGAAGCAGCGGCAAAACTAACCGATACTATTGTTCCGTGGGCAGCGCCTGATACGAGTTCTACGTTGATAGGACTAAAAAATACGTCGATTCGACCTGGCCGTGGCTGGGAAAATGGTGTGGTAGTATTGAGCTTTACCTTATTTACCAGTACTGCACGCTTATGTAAGTCAACTTTTCTGATGGAAAGAAGATTTAAGTAAATCAGTCAATGTTTCACGAGGTTCAACGTGCCTACTCACGCCACTTTTAACAATCAATAATGGAGCTGCATTGGTCGGCGAGTAAATCACTAAAGGACCAGACGGCCCCAAAAAATACAAGTCGGGCGTCAGCGGTCCTCAGGGGTACCCGTTGTGTGTGGTGTCCCGCAGAGCTTAGTTTTAGGTCCTACATTATTTCTTTTTTACATCAACTGTGATGTCACGCAGTTCGCTGACTACATAAAATTTGCCCCAAAATACGACAGATGAAAAAAATATGCAAGCTAACTTGAACGGATTGGAGGAATGGTCAAAGCATTGGCTTATGTCCTTTAATGATAGCAAATGCAACTTTTTTCAAATCAGCAGTTGCAGACATCCAACCTGGAGGTTTAATTTTAAACAGTAGACCGCTACAACTAGTTGACAATCAGAAGGGCTTGAGTATGCGCACTCCTTCTCCAACGCTGAACTGCACAAAGGCGGCCATGTCAGTCAGGCACACATTGCAACTGATAAGGCGAGCTTTTGCAGGGGGTTTAAAAAAGAAAGCTTCTCCAAGATATTTGGAAGCTTCGTTCAGCAGCACCTAGGGTTCGCTATACAGGCACGGAGGCCCTGGACTGTCAACGACTGTTCTGTCTTAGAGAAGGTCCAGAGGCGAACGAGAAAAATATGTAAAGATCTAGAAAAATTGCCCTATGAAAGAAGACTGTCAACCCTCAAACTATTTTCTACTTTCTACAGGTAACTACGAAGGAATCTCATAGTAACCGGCCTGGGTTTTTGCTTTGTCCCCGATGATCTTCTACCCAGGCTGGCGCGCCCACTTTGCGAGGTCATTCCTTTAACCTATACCCCAGCAAAGCAAGGATCCATGGAAGGGCATTCTTCTTCAGTAACAGAGTGGTTACAGCGTGGAACGCTCTTCCTGAAGGGGTTGTCCTCTCTCTACCTGCGTGAATACATTTGAGATCACTATGCACAGGTGTGATGGACAGCCACATGGCCTGTTCGTTCTGCAATGCCCACGGCCCCAACGTCATTTATCTTTGCACGCAGCTATTTCCACTCGGTGTCCAATTGACCGATATTCAGTTCCACACTTACATGCACACGCACGTACTTATACGCATGCCCAGGTAGCCGCGGTTTCTTAAGTGTCACCCGAACACGATAAGCCGTGGCCACGCAGCAGGGGGCCTTTGCATGCGACAACCTCTCGGGCTATTGCAACACACCAGTGACAGAACACTTGAACTCGCTTCACAGTCGTCACCCCACACAACACACAGTCGACTCTCTAAGGCCTGGCTGGACGCAGTCAGCACTAGCCCTGGCCTCGTCAGTGGCCACTGCCACCTGAGACGGGAACCACAGCAAACGCGTCTTCGTCGCGTTCCCACCCGCACTCACGGCGACCAAGGTCTGCTACACCAAACCTCCCTACGGTGGATCTATCTCCCCTTCTCTCCATCTGTGTTTTTGATGACGCAGCAGCCCCTCCCGACCATGCTGCTCCGACTCCACCGCCTTGCCACCGGGATTGAGGCCCACCCGGCGGGGACCCTAATCCAACAAGGGCTACTAGCCAGCCACCTGAGACAGCAAAAGAGAGTTCTGTACACACTCCTTCTGGTGACTGCTGCATTTGAACTTCCGCCTGAGATTCGGCCTGATGGGTGTAGTGGTCCGAGTACACCCAGTACTTAGATCCCTACACCTGCACCAAACACCGCATTCACCAACCACTCGCTACCTCAAGGGACAGACTATAACAGACAGACTTACTATACTACCTGTGCTCAGTCATGTTTTATTACTATTTCGACTAACGGACAGCTGTTCGCTTTTTGTCTACAAGCATGTAATTGACGCAGTTTGCTGTTGTTGCTATTTTTTCTTTTGTGTCCACACATTTCCCAGCAATCAATAGGGAGCTCAATAGCGCTCGTCTAGCTTCCCGCCATAAACCGACACTGACCTACGGGCAACAGAGTGGCAAAATACAGAGTATGAAATCAGGTGAAATCAGTCAGTGTTTCAACACTCGACTTCTGACAATCAAAACAAATGGAGCCGCATTGGTACGTGTCTATGAAAGGACCTGATATCAACGGAGCAGTGAAACAATATAAGCACACAAAAAATAAGGTGCAACAACCAGCGCGTCAATTGGGCCGACAGCAAGCGGGAAGGCTTGAGTACGGCCAACGCTGTCTAGCCAACTGAGCTATCGAGGCCCCAACCAAAGTCGTCAATTTAATCACACTTGGGTCGACCTATCCACCCAGGCCACTGCAACGTGCATGGAATCCACCAATACAGTACACTTACTACTCAAACAGGATTGCCTGAACGTCTAGAATCCACAAAATGACTACCAGTTTGCAGATTTGAATAATTTCAATAATTCAATAGTAAGTGTTGTCTGGCACGGGTTCGAATCCCACCGAAGCCGCGGCATTTTTCCCAAGTGAGTTAATCCAAATCAGTCAATGTTTCATGAAGTCCGGCGTGCCTACTCATCACTCGACTTCTAGCAATGAAAAACACGGAGCTGCATGGGTCGGCATCAGTACATCGGTAAAATGACCTAATATTCAACGGAGGAACATAGCAGAGGAACATAACAGCAGATAGTATTCAGCAAGCAGCCGCGCTCACAGCAGACTATCGATCGGCCTACGGGCGGCAGCGCATACGGGCAGTCAATCAATCAATAATTTAAATTTCAAGCTACATTCAGTCACTGGGTCACCAGCCAATCGTGCCAGCGCCCACGCCAGGAGAGAAGCTGATTGGCTCGATGGACATAGCTGTACACGCGTATGTTGCCCTAAATATGTTTTAACAATTACGCTCTAAGACTTCTGCTTTTGCCGTCGTCTTGTCGTGTTCTTGTTTAGGGACTCACACGAGACGTAATTAGGCGGTGACATCTCGGCCTTGGCTACCGTTACAACAGATTGTACTCAAGCCTTCTCGCGCTGGCGGCGTGGGTTCAAATCCCACCGAGGCCACTGAATAGGGTTTATCGAAATCAGTCAATGTTTCGCAAGGTTCGACGTGGCTATGCAAGCCATCGATGAGCCTCTGCAGAATGGCCGTCAATCCCCCCCCACATAGTTCAAACTGGAGATGCCGACATGGCGGTCAACTGAAGACGTGGCTCAACATTGTCAAGACAGACTTCGAACGCCAAGGACCTCGTAACCGTTTACGGCTAGCGACACTGGAACAAGCACATGGGTTGACATTGGTGCGAGAAGTTGGTTTCCGACAGCCGCCAATGAGCCGCTACTATCAGCTGAAGCCGATTCATCTAACAACAGCAAATTAATCAAATCAACTACAAGTAAGTGTCACTGCGCGCATGACTTCAGACAATCAAAAACATGGAGCTACATTGGTATGCGTCCATAAATCGCAAAAGGACCTACTTTAAGCAGGGTAGTGTCAAAAAGAGCACAAAATAATATGCAATAAGCAGCAATATAGGGAAGACCTACTTCGACGAGAGTCCAGATGTTGTTGCAGTTGAGGTTGCGGCGTGTGTTTCAGATGATGAGTGGACGTTGATGAGGATGGTGGTGTATAGTATGGTGAAGAGGAGGGTCGGCAGGTCTGTTGCTGCTGCTGTTGCTCCAGCGCTGACAAGAATGACCGTTTCCAGGGCCCCCGAAACACAAAGTCCATCTGACTGTCGGCAGCGGCGATACCGAGAGCATGCTGTTGGGCAGAACTGGCCCTTGAAGTGCCCCTGCGAAAGTCCCCAGGTGTCTGCGGCGCACAGAAAGACAAACAGTAGCGTGATTTAGAGCTCAACTTGGTACAAAAGTCCACACACTAACAACAATTTTTAAGTAGGATTATCATTGAATCAAAATGTTTTTGCCGTGCATAGCCCATATCCACGTTTCTAACTCTCACTGCACTGTGAACTGCGCTGATCGTGTCTGCAGTCGCATCTAACGCACCTATGGTCCTAGGCTACGCGACCTTGTCACGCTCTTTCTCGTATCGACCTAACAACCGACTGCTTACGACATGGCGGGTTCCTCTGCTCTTGTCACAGCAAGGGCCTATCATGGTCGCATCTACCGGTTCATGGGAACGGTCCCCTGACCCTGAGGTTTCCTCCTCATGCGGCCCTTCTGATATAGCCATTTCTCGTCACGAACCTCCTGGCTACCGCCAACATTCACAGTAGCATACTGGTCCTATCTTTCACATACTTCCTCTCACGAGAGAAAGTTTTTTTCTCCTAAAAGCCATACATGACATTACGTTTCGAATTAAGAGCCATGCCTTAGGATTTTTGCACTGGCCGCTCTTTTTGCTCAGTTAGACCTGCTGGCTCGTGTTAACTGACATCACCACATGTGGTTGTATGACTTAGGACAAGCGAGTAGTCACCTACAATTATGTGAACGACTTCTCTGAAATATTCGGCTGTGCCGATGCATTTCTTAACTACTATGCGCCAATAGGGAGTTCAAAGGCGTTTGCCTATACATCCCTTAATAAAGTTGACTTGACTTAACATTATTAATAGTCGAGTGCGAGTGACGTTACACTACCGCAACAACTGACTCTCCATTGCCCCAGCCTATACTGCCCACACGGCAAATGTGCACAGAGACTGGCGAAGCGATTGGGGTGAGCATGGACCTACACCGCAGTATCTGCCTAAATTGCTCGTATTGCCTCGGTATATTCAGGCATTTCATGGGCCTACACGATCAAATGCGCTTTCGTGAAAAAAGCTGTGGTTAGTCACTCTGATTGATGGGTGACGAACACCAGCTCCACGCCCACGCGGCAAACGCGCATACACATCACGCATCGGCCTGGTCGGTCACTTGCAAAGCGACGAGATGAGGACGAACATACATGCCGCCGACATTGCCTAAACTGTCCTCATGCACACAGGCATCTCACAGGCCTACAGGGGGATATGCACCAACATTAAAACCAGTAATAAATCACTGTAGACTAGACCACTTCACCACACGTATCATACATGAACACACCTGGCCTAATACACTATCGGCACAAACAAGGCACCTATCATAGATGCGGGAACTGTGTGTTTTTCGGTCGTACATTTTGCTACATGAGAGGTCCAAGCCACCGAGGTCACTGCTTATTTAGCTCAGTTCTGCCGGGAACAACCTTCAGCTCTCCCATGGATTTGTTCGCGAAAAGTGAGATAGGCATCCGGAAGATCAATATGCACTGGGACCGACAAAGACAAGCCAGAACAGAATGGCTATTTCTGACTTATAAGCCATCATCAGTCAGTTATAGCCAATGCTTAGTGTGTATCGCTCGGGACTCGAACCCGCGACCCTTTGGTCACGGAGTAACATACTCCACCTCTGCACAACCGGCTCCTTGCTTTGTCGGTTGAGATCAGAAATATGACAAAAGAAGGATAGTATTGTGGCGGACAGCCACAAAAACTCTCCCCCCATCGTTCTCTGAGGCCCGCTGCCCCAAAGTCATGTACCTTCGCAAGCGCCTGTTCCACTTGGTGACGTTAAGACCACTTAACCGACAATCACTAACAGTGCTACGCGCACGCACACGCACGCCCAAGTAGCCCCAGTTCCTTAAGGACCACTTCACACACCACTAATTTGGCCAACGCATCAGGTGGCATTTGCAGGCAACATCCACTCGGGCAACTTGCAGCACACTAACAACATAACACTTGAACTATATATATATATATAGCAGCAAGGGTATATGACAGCATTTGGGGGTAACTTGATACGGAACTGTTTCGGGCTTATTAGCCTTCATCAGCCAAGCATAACACTGAACACCAGCTGGTCAGACAACAGAACCAAACGCACTCACAGACAGCGCAGTTGGTCCACCACTGGTGTCTATCAGATGGGTCAAAAGCACTTCATCGAACCGCAGTTCATCAGCGCCTCGACACCTAATGCTTGGCTGATGAAGGCTAATAAGCCCGAAACAGTTCTGTATCAAGTTACCCTCAAATGCTGTCATATACCCCTTACTGCTATTATGACTTGGCCGGAATCGGCCTGGCAGGCGGTCACCCGTTGGGGACCTCTGACCACCACATGAACTTTGTTTAGTTCGGAAGCCTATTCGATCGGTGTTCGCACATTTCTGAGTGAATATATATATATATGTGTATAACCGAGAACTGACCACAATTGAGTTGATATCAGAGGAGGCGGCTGTCTGCGTGATGCTAGCGAAAGGATACTCCAGGGGGCTTGAATAGCGCGGCTCATGAGATGGCGTTGAGGCCACGACAGACGACAGCGAGAAGCTGGAAGGCAAGGCATGCTGTTGCCGTTTCTCGCCCTCAGCCGTCAGCCGACCGGCTGCGAAGGCACCACTACTGTCCAGCAGGCCGCCGGTCCCAGACTCCGACGAGTGCTGCTGCTGCTGCTGCATCCAGGCCGAAACTGAGGGCTGTGGCGGTGATGGTGCCAGCGCCTGCTGGTGTTGCGGCCCCTCATCGGGTGATGGCGAGAGCCCCAGAGAGCGGACTGAGTGCAAGTTACCGCCGCCACGAGGCGGGCTCGATGCACGGCGGGAGGGGAGCTGCTTGCTGCTGTTGCCGACGCCAGTGAGTGACTGCAGAGCAGCCGCAGCCGCGGCGGCAGCAGCTACCGTCGTCGAGGAGGGGGCCAAAGTGCTGCTGCTATTGGGCTCCCTGCTAAAGGCGCCCACCGCCTCCATCCAATCAAATGTGCCCACAGCTGCGGCTGCCGCAGCGGAAGAGGCAACAACCTCGGCGATGTTTACGTCCTGCATCTGGAAAGCAGTAAAAGAACAACAACACGGTGACAGTTAATGGGGTTTGAATTACCGAAAGCGAAGATACTCATCAGCCATTTTTTAGAACCTTCCGACGAGCCTTAAGTTAATTTACTCGCACAGCCGACTGCCACGTATGGACTCAACCCATTCTGATGTATATATAGGCAAAAGTAGCTTATGTAGTCCCAATCATTAATCTCGACTTCCTGCATTTTGCCCTACAAAAACGGTGGCTACAGGGTTTTTTTTTTGGGGGGGGGGGGGTAAATACAATAGGCAGAGAAGAAAATTTTTAGAAGTGTCAAGTGAAAAAAAAATTAGTCGAAGTTACTTCCCGCTGCCACTGGGAATGGGTTGTTCCGCATTTAATTTCAAATTGTGTGCAGCGCTACGAGCCGCGGGCTACACTAATCTAACTCCAGAATGGTGAGTTGAAGTAGACGAACTTTAACCACCATTTTTCGAGAATTTCAAGAAACCGGCAATTTGATAATCGGGCATTTCCGCAATACGTTAAACGATAATACAGATTAGAAAAATCTACAGATATAAATCAACAACACTTCCAAACACAATAACACAAAAATGCATATAGCACTTATTAAAGTATATTTCACTACCCACAAAACCCTCTAAGCACTGTTTTCGTAGGCCAACATGCTGGCAGTAGGGATTGATGAGTGGGACTACATACGCTACTTTTGCCTTTATGTATTACTCCGGATTACCGTTACAACGGAAACGATAGTAACTATAGAACCAGGCAACATGGTCCTCAAAGCACAAAAGCTAGCGCTGGACTTGATAATTGATATCCTCTAGTGGTTTGGGCCTGTCAGTACTAACCCTCCACGAGGCCTGACTGCAGACCTACAAGCTCGAGGGGTCAGAGGAAATAATAAATCAACCGAACCAACTGTGAAAAAAATTGGTGGCCTCGGTGTGGGGGACTCAAACGCAGCCAGCCAGCCGGCAGCAAGGGAAGGTTTGGCTGCTCAAACAGGATCTCCTAAACAATCAAGCTAGAATCCATCAGCTGACAACTACCAGGCAGATTTGAATACTGCCAATTGACCCAGCTCGGTAAGCTAGAGGATTTAGCTTTACTGAAGCCTTCCCTTGCTGGCGGCGTGGGTCAGGGGCCGGCGAATTCCTTCAGAAATTTGCTCAAGTGAAGGTGAGTGGCAAGGTAAAAACGCAGATAGGCAAAACTGTGAGGGGACGGGTTCCAAAGAAGGAAGGGGGAAGAGAGTCTGCAGTTCAGAAGACTACGTTTGATACCCTGGTAACATATCAAGCCAGTTTACAACCACACGAATGGACACTTACCTGCTGCCTCTCTCTCTCTCTCTGTGCAAGATGCGCAATATCTTGGAAGTGGTTTAGACTGCGCAAAACACATGCCACATCTGCCACTACCGCATGGGCGCAGGCAAGCCCCAATTACATGATGATGATGATGACCGGCTATCCCAGATGTCAGCCAAATGCCCTGTACTTACAGTGTTTCATGTCTCTTGCAGGATCCAAACTGCTGTAGCAGAGTTCCCAAAAAGAAAGCCCCATAAATAGCAAATCACGCTAACGCAAAGCATTAATAATTTCGGGCCCGCTGAAAACAAAATCTTCATTCTAAACGCCATTTTCTTTGATGAAATAGCCTCTCTTTGTTGTTTTCCCACTGAAAACCTTAAGTCAGACTTCATCAGCGGCCAGTAAGCAGCCCTCTTTAGGCAAGGCTTCGACATTAAGCTTAAGGGAGGGATGGTAGCGCGAAATAACTTTTTTCTAAACTAAAAACATCCTGCTGCATGCTATGTAGCACACAGAGTTCAAATGAGTTCTTTTTCATGATCAACCAGAGCGGTGTCTCGGCAAAATGATTTGTAGGGTCCACTAAATTTCTCTTCCTCCGCCCAACTGCTTGAAGCATTTTGCGGTTCAACATTTATATTCTTGAGTTGACCCAATTGTGAAAAAAATATTAAATTAAATAAGATCATGTTTAATGTAATGTACTAAATAGAATGAAATTCAATCAACATATACCTCTATTGCACAGAATAAGAAAGCTAATCGAGAGAAATTGGACCTTACGCAGACGGAATGTAACGAAAATGGAAATTCATCCTTTTTATTGGTGGAATTTATCGAAAAACTTCAAGCTAGGCTACGAAACATTTTAAAGTAGTTTTTTATTATAAGTCGACGGGATTTTTCTGCCTCTATAATCATTCTTGCCGGTGTCTCTCGTGGTTACGTATGTACACAGCTTTGGCGGTTCTAGTGTCAGCAGTTGTTATCAGATAAACTTCGTGAGGAGGCTTGCACTAAAATCGAGCAAGGTGACTCTCCAAATAAAGACATAATTTACACCGCCGGTGAGAGTTCATAAACTAGTGGCATTATTTGCCGACCTAAACTAGCAAGAAAACGAGCTTCTAGCTGAATGCTTAGGCTGTTAAACTCCGATCAAAAGGTCGCGAGTTCGAGCACCACTTGGGGTTTGCAGGTATGACTGGCTGATGGCGGCTAATAAGCCAGAAATGGCCATTCCAGTCTTCCGCTTGTCTTTACCAAACGAGTCTCGATAATACTCAAGTCTGGCTTTTGCTAACCTACTTTATACCTATTTCCGCTAAACGATGAGCACTTCATGCTTCCCTTCCCTTGATCTGACGAAAAGTCAGTAGCTAGGACGGGGCCAAAGCGTTGGTATTTCTGCGTTACCGAGAGAGCATATGACACTTGAAACTCTTGATGCCAGCCACAAGATCTCACAAGGTGGAGTTACATTTAAAACGCAGCGCCCTACGAAACATTATCGACCATCAGCACTTTTACGATGGATTTCTGTTCGCCCATGAGAGACTGTACCAATGCAGCCAAATAAAACGGTGGACATATGGTAAACATCAATCAGTGAGAGTGTACTATCTGTTGTTGACAACCAAGAAAGAAGCCATCTACAAAATCTCATGCGGAGGTTGTGATACTGTATATTGTGGCCAAACAGGAAGATCCGTCTCCACACGCATCTACGAGCACCAATTGGCCGTGAACAGACGTGACCATTTGTCCGAAGTGGCTATGTATTGCCTCGACACAGGACCCACTTTGCATAGGAAAAAGCATCATTGGAGTTTTCCCCGCCAAAAATAGCCGATAATTCCTCGAAGCCATGCACTCCGACGATTCATGCATCAACCAGCACGTTGAATTGGACAGACACGACAGACACTGACTGAGGCCATACCCGCCAATCACGTTTCATCCTATATGACTATTGATTTTTTCGACAGTTTTGAAATTTTAGTTGTTCATTTCACTTTTCCTGTTAGTCCAAAGACGAGTTGGGGCGCCAAACTCGAAAATTCACTCATTCAAATTACTTTTTATCCCAAAGAACATCTTCTTCTTATTAAATTTCTTGGGATGCGTGTGTTCCAGATTATACGAACAAGTAAGTTCTATTAGCGGTCGGTGAACGTTAATCAACGAGTGCCATAATCTCTCAATATGAACCTGCAAGACGACGAGCTCGTAGCGGCTCAATAGTTAGAGCTTTAGACCGCCGGTGAGATTTCATAAACTAGTGGCATTATTTGCCGACCTAAACTAGCAAGAAAACGAGCTCCTAGCTGAATGCTTAGGCTGTTAAACTCCGTTCAAAAGGTCGCGAGTTCGAGCACCACTTGGGGTTGGCTGATATGACTGGCTGACGACGGCTTATAAGCCGGAAATGGCCATTTCAGTCTCCGCCCTTGTTTGTGCCGGCAATACAATCCATCGCATCATTGATTGTACAGTATACAGTGGTTGTTTGGAAACTATTAAGGTATGTCGAGTTTTGTTGACCGAAAAACCGGCTACTTATTACCTATGGCAGGGTTGCAAACATCAGCTAGTGCGGTATTCAAACGGTCTCGGTGAAGTCCAGCAACGCTGCTTACATTCCAGTAGTTTCTGCAATTGGGTAGAGGACACAGCAAAGCGAGGCTTGGTGTTGAAGCTACCAACTTCTGCAAAGCAGACCGTGTTCGCGTCACACACAGTGCTCGAGACGAAGGCGATGGTAGTAACATGGCCATCATTTAAGTCATCAATCGGCAAGGCACCTGATAAGGCTCACTCAGTTACACCGCCATGACCGTGTCAGCTCAAGAACCTTTAAGCTGCCGCTCGAAACAGTTCGAAATAGGACGCGCAAGGACAATTTCCTTTTACCAACCACCGAGGTAGGGATTGAAATTGAAAGGACAAGAAATTCATTGAGGTGATGATGATGATAAACAGAGTGAGGTGAGTGATGGACAGAAACTGAGAGTCTTTGACCACTTCTGTCTGAAAAGCAGCCTTCGAGTGAAGTATACTGACTTCGTCTCGAATGAGACAGTCCGCACCCGCTGTGACAAAATCACAAGGATAACCCAGGTCATTCGGGAAAGAAGGCTGAGGTGGTTTGGGCACGTGCTTCGTCGCCAACATCAAGAGCTCAATGCTAGTGTTCTCGACTTGAAACCGTTGCCCAATTGGAAAGGTCGAAGAGGGGGTTTACTCAAAACCTGGCTCGAATCAGTCCGTCAGGACATGGAAGTGGTTATCGGACCTTCGGTATTCGGTCTCCGGCGCTGGTGAAAAGAATGGGCTGAACTCTCCAGGTCTGCGGCCACGGATCGTCGCGCGTGGAGAAGCACCATACGGGACATAATTGAGGCCGGCTAGATCAGTCATGATCGCAGCCGTAACAAGTACATAAGTATAAGAGGTAGGGATTTCCTTGGAGCAGGCCCCAACTAGTTTGCCGGGGTATAAATAGCCTCATCCCCCTGCGCAAATTCTCTCTGTTTCCCCCTGCTTAACATGAGTTCGCTGTCGCCAAGACCTCAGCAAAGACCGCGCGCTTGAGCGCGCTAGTGAGGGCAGCACTCTTTTTAATCCTCCACCACAGAGAGAAGTGTCATCCTTCGCCGCCTTACGCAAGCTTGTGTGACCCTCATTAATTATTAAAAACCACAAAGTGGCAGGCTTAAAAAAGCCAGCAAATTGAGAGCTTAACGTACCACGTATTTCGTTCCGCTTGTAACTCTACCCAATAAATTTTAAAAAAGCACTGCTAGGAATGTTGTGTAAAAGAAAAAAACCAGACAGTGTGGGGTTTCTAGCAAAGCCGGTCAGATTCCCTCTGCCTATAAGGATGCCTTGTAGGCCCTAAAAGTCACAAAACAAAAATCAAAACTACTCGGTGATTTTTGAGGGTGACGATGCCAAACGGCCCCCTATTTGCACGCATTTTTTGTAAAGTGTTCTTAATGCATAAGGTAAGGCGTGTGTTAGGGTTCATCTGGCGCACAGTCGGGGCTACGTGCACGGCAAACACGTGGTTTCAAAAATAGAGCAGCTCTGCTCAAGACCTTAAACGGTGATGGGCCTGACAGATATAAATCAGAGCTTGTTTCTTAGTTTTCAGCAGTCAGAGAAGAAGGATTGCGCGGCCGACAAAACACGGTAGAAACGACTCTACCTCACCCACATTCAGCTATCAAGATCCAAACGCCCGGTCTTCTTGAGGAAAAGACTGCTTCTCCCGCTTTCTGCAGCCTGGTGATCGAGGGACTGACACAAATTAATTGGAAAAAAAACCCACACAATCATTCACAAGAAAACGACGAAAACACAGTCAGGTTGCGAAACGCGACCTGGGGTCCAGGGGATGCACGGTATTTAAAAAAGTTGTATGAGCGCTGAGAGAGGGGGGTGTGCTTTTCTGTGTGTACCGGCAAAGGACTGTGGCAGGGCGCAAACCTTGTTGTTGGCCTTCCCCGTGACAGTCCAGACCAAACCCTGGGGTAACAAACTTCCACGCAAAGCTAACTTCCGCACAGGTCATTCCCCCAGACCCCAGTAATAACGCAGCAGCCGAATCTAGGTATGTGTGTGTGTGGGAGGGGTAGGGAGTGGTGTGCACAAAGTGTGGTGTCTTGGCGTGCATGTGTGGTTATGACTGTGTGTGCGTGTGAAGGGGAAGAGGCCCCAGTGAGGGCAGAGCGACGACAAAAAAGGTAAAAGTGGGCCCTGGACCTCCATTTAACTATGGCAGATAACCGACCAAAACATGTGCAAGAGAAAGTACTCACAAGCAGCGTACGCGAAGGGAGGATGGAGGGGGGGAGGAGGAGGAGGCACGACTTACAGAAACCGAATCCTGAAGGAAAACCACAGCGCTTGAGGCCTCCACAGGTAGGGCGTTAAGCGGAGAGTGAACCTCTTGTGCATGCTCTTTCTACAGGGTGCCCCACAAAAACCCCTAAGTTTGTGATTGTTACGGCGGCCGGACCGCCCATGCCATCACAATCGATGGCGGAGAAAACAGAACACCTGGGCCACATCCGAAGTGAAGCCGCCCCCGTTGGTTCGCACCCGCATTCATGTCGCCCACGCCATGTTCCGCTCAGTGGTGAGGAGCACCCACACAACGTGGGCGGTGGTCGCAGAGGAGAAGGTTCTAAAATGCCCACCTGCGCACCCTATGCCAAGAATATTTTGGAAAGACGTGTAGACCCATGCCACAGCTAAGCAATTTCCAGCGCGAGGTCATCGTCCTATTCCGGAAAGAACATCCAACATGGGGGTTGCAGAAATGTTGGAACATTTTGCCTAAATTTTTTGGTGCCATTACAACTGACCAGTTTAGAGGTGTCGCGGCTGCATTCAAACAAGGTGGATCACCTGTAGCAAAGGTGCGTAAGCCTGGTAGTGGCACTTCTTGCAGGCACGATTCCCCAACAGGGCGAGCAGTCTTGGAACTTACCGTAACTCCACCAGATCATCACAGAAGACATTCAAGTCAGCGTGAAATTTGTAAAGAACTGGGATTGTCAAAAGGGTATGTGCACAGAACAATTGCAAAATCCAATTTAAAATGTTTTCGATGTATTCAATGCCATGTTTTAACTGAAGCACACCAGCAAGCTCGAAAGACAAAGTGTGATGCCATGCTTCAGCGCTTCGGTGAAGGAGAAAAATGGAAACAAGTGTGGTTCTCAGATGAATCGTCATTCTGCTTGTCTGCACCACTGAATAGGCAAAATGAAAACATATACCGTGCAGTGGAAGTCAAAACTGATATTCCTGATGAAGATTTGCTGGTGGCGATAGACAAGCAGCAAAAATCTATCATGTGCTATGGTGCTGTTTCCTGGCAAGGCAAAACAGACCTCTATTTTATTGAAGGAGAAGCTGCTGGGCAGGAAGGTGTTGCACCGAGTCGGAGAACGAAAAAAAACTGTAAATCAAGTTGTTTACAGAGAGGAGATGTGCCCGCAGATGTTTACAGATATTGATCAAGTAATGCAGGGAGAGCCCTGGACGTGGCAGCAAGATGGTGCAAAGCTACACACTGCCAATGACACTGTCGCCTGGCTCCGAGTTAACACTCCAGATTTCATCACACCCCAGCAATGGCCATCCAAGAGCCCTGACCTGAATGCAATGGACTTTTGCATTTGGAGTGTACTCTTACAGGAGGTTCAGAGACGAAGAATAGGAATCACTGATATTGAGTCAATAAAACATGTGTTGATGGACACATGGAACAACATCCCTCTTGATGTCATTCGTCGAGCAGCTCAGAGCTGGATGGATCGCTTACGTCGCTGTTCTGCAGTTAATGGACAGCATTTTGAGCGGTATCTGTAGCTGCCAGTGTTTCCCAAGTGGCTCTTAAAAATGTCCATCAATTTGCTGATCCTATTCTAGGTGAGGTCGCTCATCCTTTCCACACTGAACTAATGACAACGAAGTCTTCCCCTACTATATACAGACGTTTCCGTCAAATTTCCTACCGTACATCGCCATCCCAGCACTCTACATTCCTACCACGCTACCTCGTGTGTGAAGACATTGAAATCAGACCACTCTCCATAACGGATGTGCATATCATGCAAACTTTTGGATTTTGAGTTTTCGATTACCTTATTCCTTGCTGGCGACGAATGGGTATTTACTTTCCAAATAAAGCATATCCCTCTCTCCAAAAAAGAGTCTCTTGCCGCCAAGAGCTAAGCGAAGACCATGCGCACAGGCAAGTGCGAGCTAGATCACCAAAGGCATGCAGCACTCGTTTCGTTCCTCCACCATAGAGAAGTGTTATCCTTCGCCGCCTTACGCAAGCTCGTGTGACCCTCATTAAATATTAAAAACCAGTAAACAGACAAGTTTGAAAAAGCCAGCAAATTAATTTCAATGTAGGACGCATCTTTCAGCTTGCAAATTAAGCCAATAATGTTTTTAAACACTGTTAGGAATGTTATGTAAAAGAAGAACTAGACAACGGGAGTTTCCTGAAAGCCCGACAAATTCCCCTCGCCGGCAAGGATGCTTGCTTCGTAGGCCCTAAACATCACAGCAACAACATAACAAAATCAAAACTACTCGGCAATTTTTGAGGGTGACGATGTCAGACAGCACATACCTCTTGCAAAATTTTCGTAATGGATTAGTAAGGAGGTGCTGTAAGGTTCATCTGGCGTGCAGTCGGGGCTACTTGCACAGCAAACACGTGGTTTCAAAACACAGAACATAGCACAGTCGGGCTCGAGACCCTTAACGGTGATGGGCTTGGGAAACATAAATCAGAGCTTTAGGAGTCACAGCGGCCAACAAAGCACGGTAGAAACGACTCTCCTTCACCGGTATTGTCCCCATTCCACATCTACAAGTTCTCAAGATCCAAGCACACAGGCTTATCGAGGAAAAGACTGCTTCTCCCTCTGCAGTCTAGTGATCGAGGGACTGACACAAATAACTTAAAAAACACACGTAAAGCACAC
>JAYGXS010000007.1:6710522-6739668 GCA_036362985.1 Ligula intestinalis | reverse complement strand
GGGGGATGGAGGGGTGTGCTTTTAAGTGTGGGCGTGTGAGCAACTACCAGCACAGTAGTGTGGAATTGCGCAAACTTTGTTGTTGTCCTGGGATGGCCTTCTGCGGTGCAAAATTAACCCTGGTCCCACTACACCCCGGCTCTTTTATAACAGTGCAGCAGCCGAATCAAGGCATGTGTGCACAAACTGTGGGACATCTTACCTCCAATTTGGCTTGCGCGTGTGTTTTGAAGAGTGTGAAGGGGAATATGCCCCACTGAGGTGAGTGGGACGACAAAAACAGGTAGAAGTGAGTTCTGGACATTCACGGCACAAAACCGACCAAAACATGTGCAAGGGAAAGGTACCCGCCAGCAGAATACGCGAGTAGGGGGAGGGGGTGGATAACTTGCAGAACCCGAGTTCCTACGGGAAATTACAACACTTGAGGCTTCCAGATGTAGGGAATAAAGAAGAGAGTGAACCTGAACCGTGGACTGTAGATAATCGCACGAATAAAATGTGGGCACGCCTAAAAAGGCCATTATTAGTCGGATGCTGTACCCCTTGTCCTAGAGGCTTGAGATGGAAAGAAAATTCGATATGAAGACGCGGCAGCGGCTGACAGCTGTCTACCTTTCTACTCATTATAGCCGAAAAGGGGGGGGGGATGTCACTGAACTTGTGCGGTGTGCTATTGACAATCCTGTTCGCGGAAATCTTAAGATCACCTTGAGTTTACAAACATGACTCACCTACGCGACCATCCGTACAAGGTCAAACGCGAATGTGACGCCTGGAGCCAGGCAGGTTTTCCTTCAGTCGAACATGAAATTTCCCTTGAAAGCGAAATAATGACTTCGGATAGTGTTGCTGTTTTCAAACGGCAGATGTGTTACTTGATTTCTGATAACTGACGACCGTCTCTCTCCCTGAAAAACTATCTTTGGCCAGCCATGATTTTCATTCGCATGTATCGCACAACTAAATATTGGCTGTAAAATAATACGGTAAATTTTACACATGACTATGCGTGTATGTCATTGCATGTTTTCACTCGATTGTACGTGAATGATGTGATCACGAGTTAACACCTCTAAGCATAAAAATATGCTTCACTTCAACATACTACTAGGTAACCGCATACCGTGTGCCAGCCGTCTGGTGCTTATGTTGGCCACACAGGACAACGTCTCGGGACTCGAATCTACGAGCATAAGTTAACCGTTCGTCGACGGCACACCTTATGACCTCTATTTGCGCACTCCCTTGAGTGTGATCCCCGATTTAATTGACATGGCAACGAGAGGATCGCAATGGCTAACACGAGACAAGTGAGAGAATTTCTCGAAGATTGACACTGGCCAGAACAGCATCAACAGGCATGTCGATTTAGATTCACAATACGATGACTTGCGCTCACGGCTCACTGACTCGCACCAACAACAGTCGCGTATTAACAACCGGCGGAGTGGAACTGCACCGAGGTGATATCCCCTCGACACGTTAATCCCGTCTGACGGACAACACCCTTTCTCCTCACCCCAGCACTAACCGTGAAATGTCTATCTTTCCCCCCGCCCCTCTGTTATAAACGGCTGTTTAGCATCCTCCCCTTCACTCCAATGCGACAGTCCCATTCATCACTTTCGCTCCTTTAGCCTGACGACGGCAAAGTTTTACTTGCTTGAAAATTAATGACTACAAGTCTATTTTCTGAAGACCATCTTTATTTTAATTATATCACCTCGGAATGCAAACTGCTTCATCACTTATCCATACCATACTATATATACTAAATAGGGTAGAAACACCTCCTCCCTACTGGTTTTGTCCCCATACCGCAAGCACAAGTACAAACTGTTCCGGGCTTATCGGGGAGAAGGCGGCGTCTGCGCCTGCTGAAGCCCGGTCCTCAAGGGACTAGCAGCAATTTAAAAAAAAAACACACATCAAGCACACACACATACTAGTCTGCAGAAGAAAATGGGTAAAACACACAGTCAGGCTGCAAACCACTAGCTGGAGTTCAGAAGACGACGAAGAGATGTAGGGTAGGTACAAAAAGAAGGCATGAGCACCGGGGTGCGCTTTTGCAAGTGTGTCCACAGGAGTGTGGCCCTGAGCCAACTTTTTTGTTGTCTTAGGATGGCCTTCCGGCGGCGACAATCCAGAACAAACTCTCGAATTCGGTGCAAACCTAACTTCCGGTGTGGTTCTCTTCCTCCGGCTCTTTTACAATAATGCAGCAGCCGAATCTAGGTATGTGAAGGGGGGGGGAGGTTGTTGTGTGCACAAAGTGTGGCGTCTTGATGTGCGAAGGGAAAAGGCCTCACCGAGCAGAGGACAGACAAAAATGGTTGAAAAGGGCCCTGGACATTCATGGCACAGAACCGACTAAAACATGTGCCAAGATCTCCCGATCTACATCGGCATGACAAGGAGCTCGTGACGGCTCAATGGATAGAGCGTCAGGACTCTGATCAAAAAGGTTGCGACTTCGAGATTAGGGTGGGATGCCACTCACGGTTGGGTATGACGGGCTGACGATGGCTAATCAGCCAGAAGCGGCCATTCTAGTCTCGCTTTTCTTTGCCGGCAATACTATGTGTATGGGCACATTCGTCATGAGTGCGAGAAAGAAGAGGAACGGCAGTGAGTCGTGGGTATCCGTCGTTATCGGCCAGCGGATGTGGCCGATAGAAGAAGAAGAAGAAGCCTACTACAGTCACTGCAGCCACCTAAGCAACAGCTAGCGACAACGTAGACGCTCGCGCGCGCACGTGCACACACGCACGCACGCGTGCACGCTAAAAATTGGCCAATCGGATGCATGCGTGCGTGTGTACGGGTATCGGCAGCGGCAGCCTGTGCGTCTACGCGTGCGAGTCTAGGTCTGGGTGCATACACTCGCATGGTTGGAAAACCAAAGCTTGTGACAGCCGGTGGACGCGCTGTTACGAACGAGTTGAAGGAGGTTGTCGTTGTTGTACTAGCTTACTCCCTTAACCTAGTTTGCCAGCAATACATGTTATACAATTTTTAAGAAAGAGGAAGGGATAGAGATGAAGGAATAAAGAATAAAGAGAAAGGTATAAAGTGTTTAAGAAAGATAAAGGAATTCGGCGACTTTGTCTGGGCGAAGCCATAGGTCCTCAGGCGTGAGGTCCGTAGGGTTGGCTGGGCAGTCGAAGAGGTGGCATGTTGTGTGGAAAGGCAAGAGGCAGTCAGGACAGTTGTCTGTGACGTTGTCAAAGCATGAGATGAGACGGCTTTTGAATGAATTCAGCAGCGTGGAGAAGCCGGAACGCAGCTGGGATAGTCTGGTTCTAGCGTTTCTGGACAGGTTGGCCCTACGTTCTCTGGCCATGACGTCGGAGACCGGCGGAGGAGCGTTAAGGACTCTGTTGGGTTTATAGCTGCTGATGGCTTGCTCGACAGTTTCGGTGTGGATACGCTTAACGAGGTCCGTTATCGGTAGATTAGTGGGGTACACCGAAGCATGTGGGCCGTACGCGTCTATGGTAGACTGCTTCACGCGTCTAGCAGGTGCGGGAGGGGGCGCGTTAACAGGCGATTGCCCGGATCTTCTGGGTTATGAGACTGCGCGATGTAGATTTTTGCCTGCATGATGGAGTGAACCTTTAGAGGCAGGACTTGAGTTTCCTGATACAGGTGATCTACATTGGTCATTTAACACAGCCCGTGGCGATGCGGAGAGCAGCGTTCTCAACGCGTTGGACTTTCGCCCAGCTGGTATCGCTTAACAGTGGGGCAAAGATGGCTGATGCATGCTCAGTCGTTGCTTTGCCTGTTGCCCGGTATGTAGTGACTAACGTCTCAGTGTCCTGGCCCCATGAAGAACCTGCCAAGGCTTTTAGGATGTTGAGCTTGGCTTTTGCTTTGCTGGCTTGGATGTCAGCATGGCGGTGTAGAGCCAGCGTCGGGTCGAGAGTGAGGCCTAGGAGTTTAGGATACTGACATAAGGAAATGTCATCGCCCTCCACCTTAATTGGAGGATGGGACTTGTATTCTTTGGGGTCCGGAGTAAACAGAGTTACTGAGGACTTGGTCGCGGATAGCTTCAGTTGCTTATCGTCTAGGTGCCGGACTAAACTGGGATGTAGTAATTTAAGGCATCGGCAGCCATGCGAAAGTTTGGGTGAGAGGACAGCGGGACAGAGGGAGGTGGAGGAAGAGGTCGATTCTTGTCCATGACACTTCAAAAATAAAACAAAATAAATGCTCCGACTGCTGCAATAACCCCCCAGGGTAACATAACTGCAGTCGAATCAACGATCAAATCACAGCAGTTTGCGTCACTAGCCAGCGAGAAAATATGCGCATCGGAACGTAGGGGAGAGGTGAAGAAGAAGAAACGAAGATAGATGTTGTTTTTTTCAGTCAATCGCTTAAACTGTTAACAAAGCGAACACCCAAACTAACTTGTCACAGTTGCGGCGTATGTCTAGAGGGAAGTCGTCAATCATGGGACGGGTCTGCCAACCTCGGCTTAATTACTCAGAAGTTAGTATGCAAGAAGAGGCCAGGCACCTGCATGACCGGATTCCCGAAGGGATTGGTCAGATCTCGTCAAATAAATAGTTTTCCCTATGTATTTCGAGAGGCAGTTTCGATAAACTTGTAGTGTTCCTATTTCAGTTTGTTGACGTAGACTGCGAACAGCAAGAGGTGAGTTAGGGACCTCACGCTTTGCCGTGGTTCCATACAAAAGGCAATCCAGTCTCTTAAAGAACAAACAGTTACAAATTCTGCGCACAGAATGCTAAACGAGCAGACAATCCGAACACTTTCGGAGGCCACTGAGAGAAGCTGCCGGTCCCTTAGTAGCAAAAACAGACGGTGCAATATAAAGACGATTTATAGACCGCATATTAGTGCTGAAGCCAGAGAAAGGTAGTAATAGGATGAATATATGTGCTTCGCCGATCTAGAAGAGGAACAATTAAGTTCTGCTTTGCCCAGAAGCTCACAACGTGAACCCTAGACTGCATAGTAGAATGCCTAACCGTCTCCTTTATGGTGGGGATCAGAGCAGGCGAAGAGAGCCCAGCCCATCGATAATTAAAAATGCCCCGTCGAGTAGTCTCAGAGGACTTGCGCTGTATCCACCTCACTTGTTCCGACGGCAAGCCAATGTCAACACACAGGTGTGGGCGTTGATACAATGGATGACAGGGTAAAATGGTAGTAGAGAAACGCTCAATGATCACGCAAATCGAGACGCGATCAAGTGTGGGCAACTAACATGCTGCACTGTTTTTTCCCCTTAATTCGTCCAACCAATTCCGGAAGCTGCCCCCTTTTTGCCTGCAGTTAGCATGTTGACAAATTTGGGCCGAAATCTGTGGTACCTTGTTTCCTATTTGTTAGTGGTAGATATCCAGGACTAAGTTTGCGCATCGGCGCACGTGTTCTGCTACGAAAAAAGGGTAATCACAACTCTCATAGAGAGTTCTACCAAACGAAACTTGCTGTACACCTGCAAATTCGATTTCACATAAACATGGTGTGAGGCGAGATAAAGGCAAGCAGGCTACTTTTGCATCTGTCTGTGTGTGATTTCATGTCCTAAAACACAGGAATAACGCCTACTGGTGATCCTTCTTTTATACATGTCAATAGTTCTCTGCGCCTTGCCAATACACTTAGATCGTACTGCAGCTCAACCCCTAATAGAAGCTATGTTTAAGTTTAAGCATTTGCTTAGACATAATTTGCATGATGGTAACAGTCTGTTTTCGAGTACAGTAGAGTAAGCGAAAACACCCAGCATTCTGCAATACGGGACCGGTGATAATGGGGATAAAAAAGGGTATGATGACTAAAATAGGATGCAAGTACTGCACAAATTGCCAAAAGAACTAAACTAAATACTAAAACCAAAAATAAAACGGTAAGCTTAAGCAGACTTAACTAAAATTAATAAAACTAGAAGCAACCACAGGACGCCAAATAGTGCTGTTGTGGACGTTCGTTTATCTCAGTGACGAGGTTGCACGTTTAGGTAAGCTCACAAATATGAGCCAATCGGCTAGCTCCATTAAAAAAAATGTCTAATAACTCACAACCTCACAGTTAAGGCTTCGTAAAAAAATATCATAGGTTGAAGATTTTGATAAACATGTAGAACAGGGTCAACATTTGTGAACAGTTGATGGGAAACCACAAAATTCGTGCTAACTATTGGCCGCTCTTTTGAGATGGCCTGAAACTCACCGCAATCCAATAATAGAAATATCTATTGGACGGAAGGAAGGTTGTATTAGCATTCACAAAATGGTACATTTTCGGCTGCGCCTGAAAATTCCAATCAAATTTACTACCGGCCCATCAACGTGTGGCCTTGTGCAATTTGATTTCTTTGACTTCCTAATCGGCTAGATAGAGCAAAATCCCGGTTTGATTTAGTTGAACACGTATGCTGAAATAACCAATAAAATACAACAGCTCATTCTCGTAAAACCCTGTCGGAATGTGTGCACGCTGTCTGTTAGGGGTCACATTTTACAGTTGAATTACTTGTGAAATATATTTTATTGCAATTTGACTAGTTAAAGTTTTGAGAAAACTAATGCGCTAATTTGAAGTTAGTCCAAAAATTGGCATGAATGCTTGGGCTGAACTTCACCAGCCGACACCGACAGGCAATCAGGTGTAGCCAAACAGGTAGAAGCTAGATACAAAATTGACTGACTTGTTTATATGCCACTCTATCAGTGCTGAGTAAGCTATTTACTTTGCAGCGACAAGGTTTGTGTACATTTAAAACTAGCGTCTACCTCGTTATTGCGATTTTCCGCTATTCTAAACAGTTACTACACTGGAGCCTCGGTCGACGAGCAGCAGTCCCCATCTACGAGCATTTCAGGTAACGAGCGATCCACTCACCGAAACTTTTATTCGACTGACTAGCTTCCGTTCAGTTGACGACTTGTCAGTACTCTTGCGTGCCATTGCTCCAAGGTCGTGGTCGCCTGCAGCCAATCAGTGAACCGATCCAGTTTGATTGGCTAGGCTTCGCAAAACGAACGTTTCACATGACCACGGTGTGCTGGAACGGATTAACCTCGTTGCTCGAGGTTTCGTTGTACAAAATAAACCACACAAACAATACTATATTTTAATATTTCGCTTCAAGTAGTTTTAGTATTATTTTAAAGCGCTCGTTGGTTTGCGCTTGCTGGTGCGCCGATTTGCGAGTGATTTTTGGAAAAGAAAAAGTAAATGCAAAGGTTTGCATGTTAGGGTTGAGTGTAAAAGAGCAGGCTGGTCACGTAATGCATAAACACACACATACTCTCACCTTCAGCTTAGATAGCGGCGGGGAGACCTGGTCACCTGAGCCGCTGGAGGTGCCCCGAAGTGACGCTGTGTCCGCTCCACTGCCTTCCCCGCCGGCAGGTGGTCCATAGCCCCCATGCAGACGCATGTGTCCATTGAGGGCGGACTGGTTCTTGAAGCGCCGCTTGCATACACTGCAGGCTACCCGCTTAGGTTCCTCCAGTGGCATTGACTTGAGCAGTTTTTGCACCTCTGACTGGGAGAGCTGGTAGGGTAGGGAGGCTGCCGATCCGAGAGGGCTGGCACGATGACTGTGGTCACCGCTTGCGCTGCCGGAAGGCCAGGAGCCCTGGGAGTGTGCGGGTGCATCACGGCTGCCTAGAGGGGGAGGGTAGGGGAAATGTAGCAACAGCAATGTCACTCGACAACCTTGCAGAAGGTCAACAATCTGTTTGGATGGTAGCATATCAAACAGACAGAATGAGTTTAGAGCATCTAAAAAACCCACTATGAACACCTTTCTTACTTACCCGGCAAAGCGTTGAAAACCGAGCACCAACTGAAAGATGGTCTGTACTACGTCTCAGCATGGTCGACAGCAAATGGCCTTCTAATAAACAACCAGAAGTCAGTCCAGTGTGTTTTCTGACTGCGACTCCTTCCCAGTCCTGAACCCTGAGACATTCGGCTTAATGAGGTATCCTCTTTCTGGTACCTTGGTGCTACTCAGGCATCTATATTACATCCACCGTTTACGTTCATATCTCACACCACAAGCCCTGATCTGACGATCTATGGATGCTTGCATCCTTCCTCTCATTATTTACTGCTTTTCAGTTATCTTTCCAGCCTTGTTTTTTTAAAAAAAACCTACTGGTATCCTCCGAATGATATCTTAAGCTAGCCAGCTTTCTTATGCTTTTTAACTGATATTTTAAAACAGCGATGTTTTAAAACGATCAAGCCATTTGCCGAGTTCATTCTCAATGAAGGTGCTTATCCTCTTAACTCTGAACTAATGGCTGCGAAGTCTTCCCGCACCATGCGCCGAAAATTCAGACATATGTGCTGCCGTACATCGGCAAATCAGCGCTCTTAACGCCAACGCCTAGCACTTTACCTTGCGTGTGAAGAAACGGAAATTCAGAAGTAGACATCAGACCTGTCTACATAACAGATGCGGATTTAATGTAAACACATCGATTTTGAGTATGTTATTACCCCTCTCCTTGGTGTCAGTGAATGCAGCTTTTTTGCCACAAATTTCGGACCTAAACCTTAAAAATAAAGCATTTTTCTCTCTTTCAGGGTTTTGCTTAACCTCCAAGGACATAATTGCACGAGGACGGAGTAAACCCTTTTAGGCTCGGCCCAAAACTTGGTTTTAACATGTGAGCTGAAATCCCTCAGCTGCGGGAACACCATGTAATATACAACTACTGAAGTCTTTACCATACTGATGACAGTACAATAACTAGCTAAAACCCAGACAACCCACATCGATGAAACACGCCTGTCAGGGGGCTCTGGGGTAGTTCTTGTGATGTCAGTGTGGTAAATAATAAATAGCAATGTCTCGAACATTACATATGTAGGTGCCAGCAGTGACGAAGCATAAAAAGAATTCAGATGAAAGAAGAGCCTAGTCGGTAATTGCACACGTGCGTTGCAAAGTACAAATGACATCACAAAATTTCGACGGTAATAAGAAATCATTTTTAACCTTTAATTTCTTATGTAAATTAAATTTTCAAATATCGCACGTTTTGTCGTTAATAAATATTATCTTTTAATAGTTTATCTATTATGCGTTTTTTGTTTGATATATTTCTTTTATTTTTTTCTGCGACCCCCATGACGTGTCAGCCGTATAAACCCTATTAGCGTCGACTCCTTATTGAAGAATTCTGGAGGTTCGGTTTCCGTAGTGAGCCCTATACTACATTCTTACCCTCCCTACCTACTGCAAATGTGTGTTTTCAAATCCAACGTACATCACAAACTTTCCACATTGGGTAGAAAAAATGCACAAAGAAGGTTTGTGAGATCCTACGAACGAATGCTAATCCGAGCGAATGCTCGCTTATAACACGCTAACCTACTGATTTTGTTCAGCGAGGAGGTAGTAGTACAAAAATTTGGAATAAAAAAATGAAAGATGGAAATATAAACAGTACGAAGCGCGCAAACTAAAATAACATCCACAGAATTAAAACCTGGCATCTCAAATTGTGCCGACCTATCATCCGTATAACAGGTTTCGGAGAGGTAAATGATTGATTTTTATGGCAGAGGATATTTAGACCGTCAATTTAGGCTAAGTCTGCCACGAGCTTCAGCAAGCTGAAGGCAGACGCGTGATGACTGTAGCTGAAAGTAGACTTGTGCGGTCTACCCCACGCTCTCACCACTCCCACACACCTGTATCTGATGTCAAGACAAAAGTCGAGAAGACTGGAGAAGGGGGAGGGGACACCGATAGTCGGGTCAGTCGAGGCCACCTTGAGTGTGCCACCACGCTCGGGACGGTAAGTATTGCAATGTAAGCACGAAACGACTGGACGGGTGGTCCTTGCAACTACACAGACGGGGGCCTGACAGCCATCGCCGCCACTACGCCGCCCGCAAAATTGCTAGGCTCCACCAGCTGATATTCACTCCTCTGGATCAGAGAGAGGAAATACGACTAACCGGGTAGCCCGGTACACGGTCTGTAAATCCACTGGGAACGCAAGAGCATACACCGATAGGGAATGAGATCAAAGAAAGCTGCCAGCGCACACCAGACCGCAGGAACCATGGTTTGCTGAAGCGTGGCGTTGCATACGTACACAATCCTTAAAACTCAGAAGGATGAGGGCACCGCCCTGTACTTAACCCAAACCTTCACACTTCAGAGTCCGTCTGTGGCAGATAGTATTGCTGGCAAATGCAAGGGAGACTAGAATTGCCCCTTCTGGCTTATTAGCTGTTGTCAGTAGCCAGGCGTAACCAGACCCGCGTGGTGTCCTACAACCAAGGCTGAAACTCGCGATCTTTTGATCAGAGTCGAACGCTGTAACCATGGAGCCCTCAGGAGTCCGTTGTCTTGCCAGTTTTACGTCAGAAGATATTGACACATTCGTCAAGGAACGTTCACCGACTGCTAACATCATCCAGTCCCCTTGCCCTTGCCGACAATACTGTCTGCAAAAACAACAACAACATAACAAAATCCGTGTGCTGTTTAGAAGACTTATACAGGTAGACCTGCATAAATGAGCACAGTGCTTGTAGCATCTCAAATGCGACCTTTAATGCGGGAACAATGAGCAGGTACTTAACAAAAGCTTACAATAATTAGCCTACTGAATTGCACGAAAGGCTGATTAATTTTTACTACAGTGCGAACAGGCTGTTTATCGAACTGGATTCAGTGACGACTTTGTGCAATGCTACAACAGGCCACTTGAGTCATAATAGTAAGAAAATATCCAAAACCGATGTGGTGCGTGAAGATGGCCTCTTCAAAAAGACTATCCAGAGAAATATGTTTTCATTGGAAAATAACGTAGCAACACATCAGACGGTGCCTACTACTATCCAGATCCGACAAGACAGTGCAAGATAGCGAAAAGGAACAGAGAAAAAGAACGGAAGAGGCAACAGAGACGACGGTTTTAGGATGAATAGCACCGGACGCAAAAATTAGGCATTTATAACAATCGTGGTTTACGGATACTGCATGCTGCAGCCAGGGGGAAGACAGACAGAGAACGAGAGATATTGCGTGAGTAAGTTCAAAAAAGTGTACTTTCTCTCCGCCCTCAGTCATGGCGCAGCGCGCGAACGTCGCGGTACACAGGCGCGCTCGTGCACGCGCGCACGCACGCACACACGCGCGACGCTATACACACACAGGAAAAACGCGCGCACTCTTGGGCCTCTGTGATTGGACAGTATGATCGGCCAATCAGAGATATCAAATCGAACGTTCGCAAACAAAGAGGGTGTCTAGCTAGAAATATGACCGATCGAAACAGCACACTGCGCGACAAAAAGTCACACACACACACACAAAGTCCGCAGAATAAAATGCGATATTCTCAATTCAAAGAGTCGGAGAGGGGGGCGAGAGGTAGTTGTCAAAAGATGGCGGGACAGCGAGGCAGCCTAAAGATAACGAGCTTGTACCTTCGGGCTGAGGGGTTGGGGCTGACAACGCGAGTCGAGGCGAACCTTTCCTAGTAAGATCCACGACTAGATTTCGACTTTTGCGTAGAATGCATGCAAAGCGCACACACAGAGGTTGCACAATGGGCGTACGCACAGAGAAGGCGAAGCTTCGGAAAGAGGTTAGCAATGTCGCAAACACAATTCGGATAGGGTTGGAAACCCCAACCTTCCCTCAGGAAACTCCTATTCCACGTGCACCATGCGAGCACTTATTTAAGCCGAGGCCACACAAGGAAATTTGCCACTGCAGAAATTCAGCGATGCCACCTAGTAAGAAGCAATGTTTCATTTAAAGGCTCAACGAAAAGACTGACAGAGACGAAATAGTAAGAAATCCATCAGGGGCGAAATCAACCTTCAGTTTAGCGTTTTTATTTATGTAAACGTATGAGGTTTTCGTTTCGGCTGAGTTGTCAAAAAAGCTCAGTCTCCACTTGGAAGACCGAAAGTGACAGTGAGGATTGGGTCTGTGAAAGAAAATTTGAATTCCCATCATCAAAAATATGCATCCTTAACAGTGTAGACAGAGCCACCAACCAATATGTGCCCTGGGCGCAGCACAACCACTGTTTATCAGCAGTCAACCCATTGAAGAAGTTAGCTGCTTCCGCTGATTGAGCTCGAATATGCTAGCCAATGGACAGGCCAAAGACCAAATCAAGAACCGCATTGCGCCGGTTAGAAATGCATTTAGGCTGGTAGCCAGACCACTCTGGTCTCACTCAGACATCAGTTTACGTACTAAGCTGCTGATATACAAAGCATCAATCAGACCGGTGTTAGTATATGCCTGCGAAACATGGCCAGTGAGAAAGGCAGACATCCTATCGCTCGAAGTCTTTGACCGTTGGTGTCTTCGACGCCTCTTACGGGTCTTCTGGCAGGATCGAATCTCCAATGTTGAGCTATACCACAGATGTTTCAAACTACCAAGTCTAGCATCGTACATCCAGCATCGCCGATTGCAATGGTTTGGCCATGTCCTGCGCAAACCATCGACGGGCCTCTGCAGATTGGTCGTGAACCCTTCTCGTAGTGCAAACTGGAGATACCGACAAGGCGGTCAACTGAAGACATGGCTCAGCACCGTTAAGTCGGACGTTGAACGGATGGGCCTCGTAACCGTTTACGGCTTGCGACATTCGAAAAAAACAATGGGTTAACATCTGTGAAGAGCTCGCCTCTGACCGCCGCCAATGGGCCGCCGCTATTCGTGACATCCGTGAAGCCGATTCATCCAACAACAGGAGCTAATCCGATCAAGTGAGTATCAGATTGACGAAGCCGGTGTTGTGTGCACAAAGTAACCTGTAAGCTAGGCACCCGGCATGGCCGACAGTCGCCCAACTGCATGCACTCGTCCGCGCGCTCCATCACTCTCTCTCTCTCTCACACAATTTTATGAAAAGAACAACATGTTTTAACCTGCATCCCGTTCCCATGTATTAGCCCGATGTGAATTGGTCGAAAGCTTACATGTATGCTCGCCAACTACCTTCTGCATTTTTAGATACTGGTTCAGACCAACAGCCCTATGAAATAAAACCGCTACAGGAAGCCTCCACGGGATGTAAGCACCATCAACGCTCGCCATAGAAGGGGATCAGATCAAACAGACAACAACGAAGACGAAAGGGTTTCTCGCGTTCCAGAGGCAACCATCTACGGTCGGAGGAGAAATTATTGGCTGGCTTACGTCCGTAAGCCGAAGCTCCTGGGCGTCCGTTTAGATCCGCTCTTCACGTTTGCGGACCATGCGAGGGAGGTCGCAAGCAAAGTGAGCCGCTGCACCAAGGTCCTCAAGGCTCTTGCGGGCACATCCTGGGGCTGCGCGAAAGAGATGCTGGCGACCACGTTCAAAGCGCTGGCCAAGTCGCATCTCACCTATGCGGCACCAATCTGGTCTCCCACAATCAGTTCTTCCAGCCTCCGCCACCTACGGTCAGCGAAAAACGCTGCCTTCCGCAAGATCGCGGGTTGTTATAAAATATTGCCTATCGATCACCGGCATGCAGAGGCTTCTATCCTGCCGGTAGCCCCTCACAACAAACTCTTAGGCTAGCCGTTCCGGTGGACCTATTCACAACCCGGCCATCCTAATCACCACCGTTGTCATGCTTATGAACGCAGCCGCAGCGTTCGCCAGTCTATTAGAGCTCTTCACAAAGAAGCTGTCACCTCGTCTCTCTCCGATCTATCAGTTGATGGCTCTGCCACCAAGACAGGCTTCCAGTGTCTTCACCAGAGAGCTGTTGTTGGGGAGAAACGAGGTTATCACCACACGGTTTTTTTGGGCGGCTATCCACCCCCGATTTCGGCCTCAAAACAACAACTTCCGAAGGTCACTCGCTGTACTCTGGCTCAACTACGCAGTAGCTACTCAATGATACTTCGACAGTACCAAGACCGACTCGACACGTTCATACCCGACTGCGGCGTTTTTCCGGATGACTGTCAGCATCTGCTCGCCAGCAGTTCCCGGCCAGACACCCAACTCACCCCCGAGGGCCTTTGGCTCAAGCCGGCTGAGGTTGCGGCTTTCCTCCGTCTCCCAACTGCACCCGGTTTGGACTCCGGCGGGGACTCTTGATCCAACAATGGGCTACTAACCAACCAACAGCATTGGCTGTGAAAAGGAATGCACAGCATCTACTCCACTATTTCCTCACATAACCCACTCCATGCGCCAGTGGTGGGACAAAGTGGAGGACATATGGGCGTGGGAGTAGCGGCTAAACGCCTGCCTAAGCTTGTTCCTGAGGGGTGAACGCAACTAGCTGCATGCGTGGTTAAGGAAGTCGGCGTCTGAACACATACTCATTCCTTCTTCACACAACAACCGCCATTTCACAATGGCAAGAGAAGGTTCAAACAACCGGTGAACTAGGCACACACACACAGTGGCTGGCAGAATTATGCGGTCCGAGACACAAGCGTCAGACAATAACTAGCTCCTAGGCCTACACGTTATCGGGTCTCATTCAGGGGGTGTCTTGAGTTGCTATAACGGTCACATTGAGAATGAGGCATTATAGACTGACGATCAGCTCCCAGTGCCTGCGAAATATGGCTTCCTACGAGTTTCCTGGCAGGATCGAATCTCCCATGTTGAGATATATCGCAGGTGTTTCCAACTTCCAAGTCTAGCATAATATATTAAGCATCACCGATTACAATGGTTTGGCCATGTCCTGCGTAAGCCATGGACAAACCTCTGCAGATTGGTCGTGAACCCCTCTCGACATGGCGATCAGCTAAAGACCTAGCTAAAAAATATCCAGTCAGACGTCGAACGTATGGGTTTTATAACCGTTTACGGCTTCCAACAGTGGAACAAGCACTGGGTTGATATCCGCGAGGAGCTCGGTTCCGATCGCCGCCAATGGGCCGTCGCTATCCGTGAAGCCGATTCATCCAACACCAGGAGCTAATCGGATCAAGTACAAGCAAAATCACTAGCAAATGATGGTTGTCTACTCTGAGCACCTCGTTTCAACGTTCGATTCAGTTATTCGTGGCGAACTGCTAGGGATAAATAAGGTGGAGACGGTGAGACCTAACATCGATTAGCTTGCGTTTTGATTATACATCTGTTTAAATAAGTCACCGACTAGATTTTCAAAAGGGCTCCCTCTCCGTGAGTTTGACAGTGCTGAGAGTGCGTGACGCTGAAGACAACATCGGTATTGTCAAGCTATGATGACCTACAGCAGGGGGTGTGTCAGATAGACGACTTCACTAACCCAACCCCTTTGCCACCAACGATGTATAAATAACGAAATTCTCAAACTGTGTGTGTGTGACTATATGTATGCGCGCGAATGCGCCGCAGCCCTTGTGATTAATGGTTAAGGCTGCCTGCTGTAAAACGAACTAAATAGACACGACGATCGTTACCACTGTGAGTTCAGTGTTGCGGGTCTCAACCTGGTGGCACCCCCAGCTAGAAGCGCGGAACCTGTGACAACGCAGTTCATGGCGATGGTTGTTTGAATATGATGTGTGTGCGCTACTTCATAGGCAGATCTCAGCAGATTTGCTGTCGCAGATGGTTGCGTTTGAGGGAGAACATACTAGGAGACTCCAAAGACCACTGGTATTTAAAATTTCTGAACCGCTACTTCGGTGACAAAATACCGTGGTCAAATTGTCGGCGAAACGGATGAATAGTTTTATTAATGTGAGTTTCAGAAGAACAAACCATCGGCCGTAAATTATGACTGATAATTGGGGCAAGCAAATACTTTTGTTATAAGGAGGGGTTTGACAGATTTAAATAATTAAACTGCCCAAATGTTCAAACATTCAGCAGCCTCGGTGGGATTCGAACCCATGCCAGCGAAGGGGTGCTTGAGTACAGTAAACGCTGTTTAGCCAAGTTATCGAAGCCTCAACCATAGGCGTGAATCTAATCGCGCGTGGGTCGATTTAACCACCCAGCCTACGGCAACGTGGCTGGAATCCACTAACACTGAGCTGCGCAAGCTCGAATCTGATTCATCCAACAACAGGAGCTGATCGGATAACGTACAAGTACAGCTTCTGGAAAATGATGGTCGGCTACTATGAGCACCTCGGCTCAGTTATTCGTGGGGGGGGGGACTGTTTTGGATAAAAAAGATGGAGACGATGAGATGGTTAGATTTATCGCTGTGAACAAGGCCTACTATCACTCTATAAATATGCAAAACAACCCCTAACAGCGATTAGCTTGCGCGTTCTGATTACACATCTATTAGAATAAATCACCGACTGGATTTTCAAAAGGGCTCTCTCCCTCTCCGTGAGTTTTACGCTGCTGAGGGTGCATGGCGCTGAATACAGTACCCCCTATCGTCAAGCTATGATGTGTATCAGATAGACGACTTCACTAAACCAACCCTTTGCCACTAACGATGTATAAATAACGAAATTCTCAAACTGTGTGTGTGTGAGTGAATGTATGCACGAATGCGCCGCAGCCTTTGTGATTAATGGCTGCTGCGGGTTACGGTGCTGAGGGTGCATGGCGCTGAAGACAGCACCCCCTATTGTCAAGCTCTTATGATCTATGAGAAGTATAGGACGACTCGATTACTAAGGCAATATGTTTAATCGCCTGACGTTTCGAAATCCGTCACGAATACATCATGGGAGACATACTGACAGAACAGTAGCAGAAACTGTTTGTGTGTGCGCAAGGTTTTGCCTTAAAATTTAAACGTACGGAATAATCGATAAATGTCTTGAGTGTGCGCTGATTCGTTCCGTTATCAATGACCATCTGACCTTGCGGGGTTTGCATAAGATGATGTGCAAGGCCTGTCTATTCTCCGAGCGGCGATTTGCTTTGGCCAACTTTAGTCTCGGCACTGAGTATGGATTGGGCAAATCGTTGCACTTTTTGGTGAATTGGGGGGCCGTGAACCACGACACAAGCAATTCTCGGCTCACTCGATTGTCACCTCTTGTGAGACTTTTGGCCGGCTCTCGTCGAATGAGCCGCAACTGTGCCACCAACGAAATTCTCAAACCGTGTGTGTGTGTGTGTGACTGCGCGAATGCGCCGCAGCCCTTGTGATTAATGGCTGTTGCAGGCTGCGGTAAAACAAATTAAATAGACACGACGATCTTTGTGGACTACCGTCGTGAGTTTACTGTTACCACTCTCAACCTGCTGCCGCCCCCACCAGCTAGAAGCGCGGAACCTGTCACAACACAGTTCATGGCAGCGGCAGCGGCGGTGGTTGTTTGGATATGGTGTGTGTGTGTGTGTATGTGTATGCTACTGAATAAGAGTAGACCGAGTTCAGCAGATTTGCTGCCACAGATGGTTATGTTTGAGGGAGAGTCCAAAGGCCGCTGATATCTGCAGTTTTAACTGCCGCTTCTTCCCCCTGACAATCAGTCTGCCTAGTTCTACGAAAAACAGCTTTACAATTTCTTCCGAATTGACGCAGCTCGAAGAGTCTTCTCCAGCTTTCGAACGCTCCTATGGTTCCGACACGATATTTCAAGTACCACAAAGATATGTGTATATTGTGCAGATGTGCATTCTATTCTTATATACGGTTGTAAATGCTGGGCTATAGGCGTTTTATAACGATGACATCTGACGTGTCACCGTCGAATTACGCCCTGTTGAAAACCCCAAGGAAGAACACAATGGGAACGGCGTAACTTTTTGATAAACCGAGAACAGGGTTTATTGTGTACAAACCCAGAAGAGCTGTTTCGGATGGCTGTTGCCGCTGGTTGATCTCCAGCGCGCTCTTTTTCCAGCCTCGGGAGCAAGCTCCGACATTGGGAGCGGACTGGCGTCGCCTCGCGTCCGCTGTTGCAACTCTGCGTGTCAGGGGTGACAGTGTGTCAAGTGCGCGTTCCCCTGTAGCCTGATTGGCGCATTGGGACAACTGCGCCCAGTGGTGCACACGAGCAAGCACGTGCATTTGTTTTTTCTCCAGAGGTTAAGGTCATTTTGCGTGGATTGTCATCGCCTGTCTGTGGTCAGAGCTAACAAAGATACTTGGCTAGGCTCGACGCCTCAGGAAAGCCTCCAAGCGTTGCTAGCATTTGGTGCGGCTGATATCCTAACAGAAGATGAACGGAAACTGAAGGTATTTGACCACTACTGCTGTCTGAGGCCATCCAAGAAAAACTCTTGAGGTGGTTTGGACACGTTCTTTGTCGCCAGTGGTACTGCCCTCCACTCGAAACCGTTGCCAATTGAAAACGTCAAAGAGGCGGTCAGCTCAAAACCTGGAAGTGGTCCTGGAACCTTGGGTATTCGGTCTCCGGCGCTGACAGAGAGAATGGATCGAACTATTCAGCTCTACTGCCATGGATCGTCACGCGCCGGTCTCAGTCACCAAAGAAGGCTGCCCTCCGTGCGATCACGGGTTGCTATAAAATATTGCCTATCGATCATCTTAACGCAGAGGCTCCTGTACTGCCGGTCGCCCCTCACAACACACTCCTAGGTCAGCAATTCTGGTGGACCTGTTCACAACCAGGCCATCCTAATCATCACCAGCAGCAACATTCGGCCATCTATTCGAGCTTTCCACAAGAAGCTGCTGCCTCATCTCTTGCGGATCTACCCGTTGATGGCTCTGCCACCAAGACAGGCTTCCAGTGCCTTCACCAGAGAGCCGTTGTTGGGAAGAAACGAGGTTATCACCACACGGTCCTTCTGGGCGGCTATCCACCCCCGATTGCGGCCTCAGAACAACTTCCGAGGGTCACTCGCTGTACTCTGGCTCAACTAAGCAGCGGCTACTTAATGGTCCTTCGCTAGTACCAACAGCGGCTCAACCCGTCCATAACCGACTGCTGTCCCGACTGCAGCGTTTCTCCGCATGACTGCCAGCATCTGTTCGCCTGCAGTTCCCGGCCAGGCATCCAACTCATCCCCGCAGACCTTGGGCTAAAGGCGGTCGTGGTCTCGGCTGTTCTCCGTCTTCCAACTACTACCAGTTTGGATTTCGGCGGGGACGCCTGATCCAACAATGGGCTACGACACACGCACACACGCGCCGCTCACAATCTGGCGCCGCCCCCACCTCGAAGCGCGGAACCTGTGACAACGCAGTTCATGGCGGTAGTTGTTTGGATATGGTGTGTGCGTAGACCTTGCGCTACTGAACAGGCCGAGCTCAGAAGACTCGCTGCCGCAGATGGTTGCGTTTGAGGGATAGTCCAAAGACCACGGGTATCTAAAATTTTTGAACCGCTACTTCCCTTGGTGATTTGTCTGCTCAGTTCTATGAAAAATACAGTGATAAAATTGTCCTCGGGACGGAGGATGAAGCGCCTTTTGACGATGCGAGTTTGCAACGAACAAACGATCAGCCGAAACTTATGATTGATAGTTGGGGCAGGCAAATATTTTGTTATTAGGAGGAGTTTGGTAGAGCTGAATAATTCAACTGACCCAACTGTGACAAATTCGCGACCACGGTGGGATTCAAAAGTAGGCCGCCAGCGAGTAAGCAGCCAACGCTTTAGGTAAGCAATCGAGGCCCCAATAGCAGCTGTGAATTAGATCACTTTTGAGTCGATTTACCCACCCGGTCTACTGCAACGTGTACCAATACTGATACAGTAAGTTGATTGTCCAAGCATGATTTCCTGAGCAATCAATCTAGAATCTATCAGATGACAACTAGGCACATTTAATAATTAGCAGGAGTTTTAAAAATTTGAGTAATTCTATGGACCGGTATTATGAAACATTCATAGGTGGAATTCAATTCACGACAGCGGTTGGGCCCCGACAACTCAGTTGTTTAGAACGTTGGCTATAGCCAAACCTTCCCTTACTGGCAGCGTGGGTTCGAATCATACTGAAGCGCTCCGATTTTTCACAATTGCGTCATTTGAGTTACACAAATCTGCCAGGCCTTTCCTAATAATTAATGACTGAATAAGAAATCCCGCCTGAGCAGTCGGCGTACTGTTTTACAGTATTAGTGCATTCAAAACGTCGCAGGAGGCTGGATCACGGTAAATTGACCCAAGTGTGATTAAATTCACGGCTCTCTGTGAGTCTCATAGCTGCGTTGGCTAGAACGTTAGCTGTACTTAGGCCTTCCTACTTGCTGACGTGGTTCAAATCCCAACGAGGAAGCCACTATTTTTTTCAAAATTGGGTTAATTGAAATTTTTGTTGCAAAAATGTTCGAACTGCACAGTCGCGAACAGTGGTCAACTAACTACCAGACTGAAGTTGGTCAAATTATAATTGCGGAAAGGCTGGACGACAGGAAAATACGGTTAGAAAGTTTGGTTCGGGCTTATATACAGTAAAGCGAGTGCTGCATGAAGCATTCCGCAATTTGAAAAAGACGGGTTATCACTAGCAAACCAACATTGAGTAGGGTTGCAATGCTGTTTATCACACAGTCCAATTTCAATTATTTTCAGTCATGCTAGGATGCCAACTCTGTGATGAGCTACTTTTTATGGCTGCAAAAAAGCTTATTCTGAAAAAAATGGCTACCTAAATGGCATACATTTTGATTATTGATTTTGACCGCCCTTATAAATTCAAATATATTTTATGGACAGCTACGCAGAAAAATCCTCTCTTGTACCTATTTGATAGGAAATAACGCCTTCTTTGAATTTTATTCTGAAAAGGAAGGGTTCCATTCGGTTTTAAAAAATTTCTCATCGTGAGTTATTTTTACGACTGTGCGGCGTTCATTCATAATTGACGTATACGTCAATTTGTTAATGCTGCCCCCCCCCCCCCATATATACAGCATGATCTACGTCCATTGCGAAATTCTATGAGAGATTTGCACCCACTTCCCCAAACCGTAGGCAAGAACGTACATTTCCTGAAACAGAACGAACACATCATACAGGTGGTAAAACTTGGATTCAGTTCCAGCAGCCGGTAGCTTTCAAAATCATTCGGCAATTTAGAAACTTTTTTAAAACCGAAGGAAACCCTTCCATTTCAGAATATTATTTAAAGAAGGCGAAATTTCCTATCAAATAAGTACAGGAAAGGATTTTTGCGGGCATAAAATATGCTTGAATTTATAAAAGCTGTCAAAATCAATGATAAAAATGCATGCTATTTAAGTAGCCATTTTTACATAATCAACTTTTTTGCAGCGGTCAAATAGTAGCTCATAACAGAGTCGGCATCCTAGCGTGACTGAAAAGAATTGAAATTGGACTGTATGATAAACAGTATTGCGACCCTGTTCAAAGTTGGTTCGCCATACTGTATATATATATATATATATATATATGGAGTGGATCCGACATAGACAAGGGAGCATATATATAATAGCACCCATTGGGTAAAATATTCCTCTCAGGTAACCAAACCTGCACAAGACTGTATGCACAATTAAGAATGCTCGCGATAGCATTCAGACGTTTTTACGGTCTGAGGCGAACGAAACTAGCCTTAGGCACATACTTGCAGTGACGTCACATAACTCTTTGCTATCTCTTAATTGCGGGTAACGAGCGGAAAAGTTTAATGACAGGCGGTGGCAAAAGATAATGAGCCGCGTATAGAGAGAGAGAGAGACTATATGCAAGGTTGGATTTTTAAGGCATTTCGTCAGGCGGGAGGCGAACATTCCTGTTTGTTTTGACATACCCAATTTCAGAAGTTAGGTAATTAAAACAATTTCATTAGGCAATTACCTTTTGCCAAGCGGTATGTTACGTTCATTAACTCCGGAGAGAGAAATCACCTTCTACCAGTGATACGTATTTTCTTTACAACGGCGGGCGGAAGTATGCTGGACAAAATTTTGTCTTGTTAGAGAAAAACAAGACTAGAATGCACACATTCTGGGTTTACTTGCAATCGTCAGTAATCTAGCATAAAAGTTTGACGCTTCAAATTTAAATCACGCCTTGTCAACTGAGATCGGGGATTGGAAGGTTCATTATGGGTTTAGTATGAGTCAGTTTTGCCTTGAAAACCCCTTTTCGGATTCCTCGCATGTGATAGAGGAGCGGCAGTTTTTGTGGCTACACTAGAGCCGAGTAACTGCAACTGACGACGGCTAATGAGCCATAAATACGCCTATCTCGCAGTCCTAACGTTTGCCGGTAATACATTGGTTACTTAGAGGAGCAGTATTTGTCGTTGGCTATCATGCATGTCGGACAATGAACAATATTCACAGACCGGAAGGCCCATGAAGTATGCAAAATGAGACGAAGTTCCCGAGCTAGACATCCACCATAGGTATGCAAATTCAGCTTTGCCAAGACCATGCATTACACCTACATATGTAAAAACCAATAGATGATAAAATAAAATCACCGCACGGGTTCCGTAGATAGGAAAAGGTGGGCTGTTTGTTAGCTGCACAGTTGCAGACACACAAATTTGTAGCGCGGCCCGAAATGAGCACCCTCAACTATTATTATCAATGTGCATCATAATACGGGTCTCACCAATCTGGCTAAGGAATAAGAATGCCCTGCTATGTCGTGGAGCTCACTATGAAGCCCCCGCAGGCAGGTGGGAGGCCGGAGCGATCGCTTCTGGCTTATTAGCCGTCACCAGTCAGCCACACCCAATTCCGGGGTTAAACTTCTAACTACTAATACCGCAGGGTCAGGCCTCGGGAGCGCCGTCCCTGGAGTTCAGTATGGCTGGCTGATAACGGCTAATAAGCCAGAAACTGTCGCTCTGCTCTCGATTGCCTTTGCTGGTAACGTACATCACCCTATATTAAATATATATAGCCCTGATAATCCAGCTGGGACACAACAATAGCGCCACTGAGATTGGGTATGACTGGCTGATGAGGGCTAACAAGCCAGAAATGACCATTCCGGTCTGCCTTGGCTTTGTCGGATCCACTCCATCATATGTCTGAGGTCGTTAACCGACAGCCTTATATTACTCAAACACGAGCTTCAAGGCAATTCCGGGACAAGTAAATACCCTCACCAGATAGATCGGATGAACACCTGAGTGAGCATGAGAACGTGAGAAGGGGGACGGAGCAAACACCTCCAGTGAAAGAAGTGCATGCGATGGGCTGCACAGAATCATACACAAAGCAGAAGTACAGAAGCAGATCACAGTGGAAGACTGGACTTACATTCGGCGCCATCGAAGGCACCAGCTCCCAGCCCTGCGCTCTCGTCGTCAGCTCCTGTGGAAGAAGGCGTACAGGCGGGGAATTCAAGGCCCTGGTAAGTGACTTCAGCCAGATTGGAGAGCAGACGCCACTGTTCGTAGAGGTCTGGGTGGGCACTCTCGTAGTGACGACGCAGGGATCGGGCGTCGCTGTAGGACTTGTCACAGAAGTGGCAGCCATGTGGCTTCTTTGTGGCGTGGGTGAGCTTGTGGCCGTTTCTGCAAAAGACAAGGCACGCGGAGATATAGGCAGAATAAAGCGGCATTACTTAGCAGGGTGGTGGGTTAAATGCAATAGCTTATACTGCGCCAATCAACGAATACTTATACGCCGGCTGAAAACTGGTAAGCCGAAGAAAGATAAGTATGAGTAGAATTTTGGTACTAGAGGAAACGGTCGCACAGCGACAGAGTTAACTGGTTTTTATGGCCATTTGGTCGCTTTATCGCCTCAAGACCTCAGCGTCTTGAAAAGCGAACATGTGCCCTGTAACTGCAGAATATTCTGCCACCGGAGAGATTTGTTTCAGTCTCTCTCGTGCTCGGGCATACGGGTCTACAATCGCTTCCCATTTCACTTTGGGGACAGGATTGGGGAGCTTTAGTTTCATTAGCAATCGTCGGATCGTTACCTCTGGTCAGTGGACGATGTCGATAGCCAATGGCACCCACGAATGAGGCCTCATAAATCAGCTGAAAACTTGTGCACCGAACATGGGTAAGGATGGGTAGAATTTACGCACTAGAAGTAACTGTCGCTCAGGCCGTAGACCCTATTTTGGTGAGTGACAGAGAAACGTGGTTTTTTATGACCAGAGAGCTGAGCTCCGCTTCCTCCGGTTGGGCCTGACACAAGCTGAAAGAAGCGACTTCCTGCGGCTAAACAGAAAGTCCATTAAAATCAGCCCGATTATCAACAGCACAATCCCCTCCTGCCGTAATCATTCTCAACGTGCTCGTCAAGATTGTCCTATTCCATATAATGCTACAGCAATGACCAGGTACAGCCACCATCAATAGAAGTGAATATGTGAATTCCAGGAAGCAGTTCACAAGAAGATTCGAACAAGAGTTGCAACAAGAGTTTTATTTTCCTGAGGTTTCGCATTCCCTCGGGAAGCCTTAATCGTAGGTAATGGTAGGTTAGTCTGAGTCGTGCGCAGATACGTGTGAAACGTGCACAGATTGACCGCTACGAACTATAAATACCGTGCAGTCTGTATCTGTTTCACACCTGCCTGCGCATGACTAAGACTAATCTGCCATTACCTAGGCGAAAGGATTTCCAACGGAATCCAAAACGTCGGGAAAATAAAACTCTTGTTCCAGTGGTCACATCTCCTTTTGAACAGCCATCATCAGTCAGGAACCCGGCTCTGAAGGCACTGGATTCAATCTGTGGTTACAGCGTGATCACAACAACAGTAAACAGTAGGGAGAAACACGAGAAGATGTAGTGAATAGCGCGAAAGGATAAAAACGACTGCATGGAAGATTGAAGTACTGAGGGTTCTGTATTCTTGAATTGCGGAAACGGAAAGGGGCCCGTTTTGTCCGCGTTCGATTCTCATCATCGCCAGACAAGTACCTTACGCAACCGCGCTCTAAAGGGTTGAGAATATACTAGATGTGTGGAGACAGCGAAGGACAATATGCACAGAAACCGGTTACAGTTCCAACTGAGGGGGGGTCTGAGTTAGAGGACAAATTGACGTGGGATGTGGAGACTGGAGACAGCGTTTGGTAACTACCGTTACAACAGACTAGGGGTTGGTGATTAAAAAGCCGGCAGTTTAAGATTTCAGGGACACGGAAAAAGTTAATGCGACGACAGGGGACCCGAGAAACTAGACATCGTAATGCAGAACCAAACGAGTTTGCTATTTTGGCATTATTTTTACTCGGCTGTCGAGTACATAAAACATAGCAGATAGGTGGTCGAGTGAGAAGGGGCGAGGGGAAGGCCTCCAATGCACCAATATGTAGGATTCCGTTAATGTGACTACTCGTAAGGGTGAACGTTGGCTAGAAGCACCGTAAGACATCGCGTAGAATTGAAATCAGTGACAAGGTAGTTATCCCATCCCTAAGTCGAGTAGCCCCTTCACCCCACCCCCCGCTTATTTCCCATTCATGACGCCCTTGCTATTCGGTTCCAATGCCAGGCGCCCTGGTGAATGGAATCTCACAATGGGATGACCTTGCCCTAGGCCGACACCTGAGTCGGCAACAGTCTGCAAGTCTAAGACTGTTGGAGTGCGCCTGTCGAGCCTAGTGACTGGAGGGGAAAGAAAGCCATATAACGAATTATTATGACGTAAAATAAAACCGATTGGCAAGCACCTCGTTGCATATAACTCAAGCAGACTGCAAAAAATTGCAAAACAACGCGCTGAATATCCGTAAACATGCGTCTTTTTTTAAGGATATTGACACCTGTGGTCGACCCACCTGCGCCAGATCTTAGAACACTACCGATTTGTAAGACAACAATGTCACGAGAGAAGATCGCCATTGCGCTCAATAAAAACACCATTGTGTAAAGAACTACCGAAGCCAGTTATACCATAAAGCCAGAGCGGGGGCACCTGGGGTTAGAAGGCAGATCCAGGTATTCGTTAAGTTTAACGCGCTGCCGGTTGGACGAGAGACTCGCGTTCTATTAGATCATTGCCAGAAATCTGACCGGATTATCTAGTACTGCGTGGCGTCTCAGCGCAGTCTTGCAACTGCGACCGCACGCGTAGCATTTGAAAGTGGAATCTGCAACTGCGACGTTAACGGACCGTTCTTGTTACCGGAAAACAAAGAACAATTTTCGGACGCTGAACAGTAACAAAAATACCGAGGCGAACATGTAGTGCAGTGTAGACTTCCTTGGCTTCGGTTGTCCAGACTGTGAAGTAGGCAATAGCGCTAGGGCACTGGGGCAAAAAACGAACGTAGTGAAAGTCGCCTGAGAAGTCTGGAGTAATTCGCGTACATCTCAAGAAACCGGAAGATCGATGCGAAAATCTTAAGGCGCATTTACAGAAGTATCTTCTAAAAACTACAATGAAAAGGTTGATTGTCGTGACACTCATAAGCAGCCGTATTTTTCAAATATCCTTCTGAACGGCGCGGAAAAGTGGATAATAGACCTAACATAGGCAAGGAAACGGAACCAGTTTCCGACAGTCAAAGCGTAAGAAAGTACCTTGGAAATGCGTGAATCGAAAGGGACTGACATAAACCGAATTCGATCTGTGATAAACCATGATGCGAAAGTCACTTTCTAGGACACCTGATGAATACAGGCAATAGTATGTGTCCAGACAACTAGCCGCTTCGATCGCTGTCAAGGCCCGAGAAATGAGACCCAAGGCCGAGCGCGACAAGTGAGTTTCGCTAGCGGTCGGTGAACGTACCCCCCGCGAGTGTCAATATCTGCCCCCGACCTAAACCGGCAAGACAACGAGCTCGTAGCGGCTCAATAGTTAGAGCATTAGACTCTGCTCAGAAAGGTCGCTAGCTCGAGCCTCGAGTGATGCACCACTTGGGGCCGGCTGACGACGGCTAATAAGCCTGAACCGGCCATTGCTGTCTGCCGCTAAATACCCATCTACCTGACCAATTTATCCTGCAGGTGGGAATGCAGGTAAAGGAGACGAAACACACACAAGAAAACGCCGGCGAACTCACACACACACATGCGCCTACGCTGTGAGGTGCGTGTTGCTAAATACGGCAGGAAGTGATAATCCGACTGTCGTGCGTTCGTACTCTCGCACGTGCGTGCGTGCGACGACGACGACAACCAGATGGGCGCAACCACGCGACTGGGTTACTAATGTGTGTGCGCGTGGCGAGGTAGACTTTGGTTGTGTCTAGCAGTCCCACCGCTCCCCTCCCCCCTCCCCCCCCCCCCACCGACTGCCGATGGGTGGGTGTGGCTGTCGAGGCCACAAATCGCGTGTAAGGCTGCCACACATAAACGCACACACGGTATGGCATCGAACTCCTTGTGTTCCACAGCCTTCGGTGAAGTGAGGGTCACGGGCCCCACACAAGTAAGACTGTCATTTATAACTCGACCATCGAGTTCGATGAAGTCCACACACAGGTTGGTAAAGCGACGGTGACTGGCTACAGGGAGTTGTTTAAAGTGATAGTGGACGTAGTTAGCGCTACCCTTAGCACTCTTCACAGTCACCCGGGGTCAAGGAGACCAAAGGAGGGACCCCGCGTTGGCCGCTTTCTACGATGCAAGCCAGAAACCACCACCTACGTTACCGTTAAGTGACAGTATACTTTGCGCAGGTACTAGCGCACAATCTACCCTCAACCACCTTCAGAAGGTGTCCAAGACAGGCTTAATAAGGCCGAGACGGATACGACTACTTATATTACTACTACTACCTAGCAATGCAGCTACGCATTTGTAGTACACACACACACACACACACACGACAATTCCCCCGTCGATTTCGACGATGGGCACCACGCGCTCCAACAAGCCGCAGCAAACGCTGAAGCAAGCCGCAGCATACACAGAGACAAGCTGGGCAAGCAACACGAAAGCGACAGCAAGCAGGAGCGACACAGAGAACTGACGCGAGGGAAAACAGGAGTTGAGGCAGACTCGCACAGAATCTACCCACTCGCTCGCCACTCGCTGCGCGGGGACGCCATAAAGGCCACATTAAGAGGGAGCCACTGCAGCCTGACTCTCAGTCCTCCCTCTCCTTCCGTACGCACACACAGACACAGGCGTACAGAAGGAGCAGCTACGTGGGGGCCCGAGTTTTCCCGTCAGTTGACAGACCCTCCAAGCCACGGCTTGTAGCGCACCGCGATAGATTCAGACGCATTCAGATTTATTAAAGTGAGAAGAGAAACGCGCCGATGTCGACCTCACTCTCTCCCCCACCGCATAGTGACCGCCTAGCTTTTCGGGCACCCGCAGTGGGGTCTGAATCCCAGTGGGAGCGCGAGCGCAGTCACCAACAGGGAATCAGAAGTGAGAGAAGTCCCAGCGCCTTCAGGCCGCAGAGACCGTGGTTGGCTGAAGACTGGCATTGCATGTGCATACAGACCATTGGATCTCAGAAGGGTGAGAGCAGCCCTGCATGAAGCCTGGGCCAACACCCTCCTGAGAGGGGTAACCAATCAGTCAACGACTGAAAGGCACTACCCATGCTCCGTTGCCGGTCGGCGTCCGTGGGCGAGGCTTGCAGTAGAGAACACACACACACACACACAGCACTCGAACAACACCCAGGCGACGGGAATCGTCAAGGTGGTTTAGAAAGTAAGTACGAATTGCCTTCTTTCGTGACAGTTGTGTTTTACTGAGGATTCCTTCATGCGCACTGACGGACAAGCGGGACAAGCCTTCGGTAACGTGAAGGTCTCAGGTCCCACGTATGTAGGAGATCTCTGCTGAACGTTCGCCGACAGCTAACAGACCTTACTTGTCCCGCCCCGCATTTAGTCTCATTTCTCGGGCTAGTAGTCTTCGGCGAATAGTACTGCCAGCAAAGACAAGCAGGAGACGGTAATAACCATTTCTGACTTATTAACCGTCGTCAGCTAGTCATACCCGATCCCGGCAAGTGGTGCACCACTCGAGGCTCGAACTCGCTACCTTTGTCAATCAGAGTCTAGCGCTCTCACCAGTGAGCCACCCGGTTTTTTGTCTTGCGGGTTTAGGTCGGGAGATATGAGCATTTGTTGAGGAACGTTAACCGACCGCTAATGGAACAAATTTGTCCGGCTCTGCCTTGGGCCCTGACAGCAGCCGTACAGCGGCTAGTAGTCTGGGCGGGTCGCGAGTTCGAGCCCCGGACGGTGCACTGCTTGGGGTCAGGTATGACTGGCCGGCGACAGCTAATAAGCCGTAAATGGTCATTTCAGTCGCCCTTATGTTCCAGCTTTCGGTGAAGTACGGGTCTCAGGTCCCAATTTAGTGCTCTTAGGACCAGCTTAATACAGAGTCATTGTCGCTGAACCCGGAGGGGGGGGGGGGGGGGGGGGGGGGGGGGGGGGGGGGGGGGG
>JAYGXS010000007.1:6676464-6700583 GCA_036362985.1 Ligula intestinalis | reverse complement strand
GTGAAGAAATGCGAGTGACTTTGTGTTCCGGCGGTCAAGGGGCAGTAGTAACCACTGGTTGACTGGGGGACAGAAGAAATACCCTAAGCGCGACAAAGTTGGCTGGTGTGAAGTGGGAGGGGGGGTAGATGATGATGACATAATGTCTCCTGTAGCAGAAACGGGACTGCTACTGTTTTCTGCTAATGTATCTGATGATGAATTCGCGACGGATGCCGAAACGTCAGGCGAATAAAAAGTACTGTCCCAGCGATCGAGACGTCTTCGTCTCATAACATCTTCTCCTGAACGCGGACAGAGGTAGTTTTAAGATGAGGATAATGAGAAAAGAGGAGTAGGAAGACGGAAATGGTTTTGTATCGAGTTTTCTCTGCTAACACGACGAGTGATTTTAGTGGTGGTTGCGAATTTGTTTCGGGTAAAATGAATTATTTCGGCAAGATAACACTTTGTGCTTGTGCAGAGTGGAAAAACACAGTGACCGATTCACTTTCACTTACTGCGGGGTGGGAAATGTATTAAAAAGCGGACAAATGGAAGCTACTAAAGAGACCCAGAACGAAAACCACACACACGGCTAACATACAAGGAAAAACCACAGTGACACTTCCCCTCCACTCAAACAAAACCCCAAGTGCATTCTAGATGGATGTTAACGGTGATAGTCATTAGGACTATCAGTAAGGGCCAGAGACAGTGCGGTGTGAATCTCATCATCTAAAACTTTTTAGCGCCATTTTGGCCTGTGCGATCAAAGGTTTTAAGTGCAGAGGAGTATGGCGTCGCAATAGAAAAAAAACACCGACAGACGGCGTGAAGGAATGCGCGAGCCACTTTTTTTTATTCCGGGAGTCAAGGGGCAGTAGTAGTGCCGAAAGAGATACCCCTCAATCCTGCAAAAAGCCGGCCACCTTCAACTGAAAATGCGCATTTTAGCGTCGGATTCGTTATCCGTCGATTTTTCACAATTGGTTATTCGGGTAAACAGCAGCAGCAGCAAAAATGAACGCTAAGGGCTGTCTGTCTGTTGACTGCACGAAACGCCTACAATGGCAGTAGAGGTCAAATCACCGCTCTTTTTTCCCCATTCCAGAATTTGCTAGGATGGCCATTCATCCGATGTCTAAAAGCACGCCTGTGTGATGAAGTGGTAATTGCCCAATAAACAGCAAATGGGAAGAAGATGAACACGCCTGACCGCCCCTTTCCACTCCCCCTGTGACCACTCGGATAGAGGACCAGCTGAAAAAGATCCTCACAGGTCAGAAATAGTTCACTACCAGACCGGTTGTGTGTGTGTGTGTGTTTGACCATTGATTTCGATTAAGTCCACCAGCAGGTCGGTACAGAAGGTGACGGACTCAGGGGTTAGGTTTGAAGTGATGGAAGACGTAGTTAGCGCCAACCGCACTCTTCACATTCTCCCGGAGCCTCGAAGACTAAACGGGTTCCAGCGTAGGCTGCTTTCTCCAATGCAAGTCAAAACACCGCCTAACTGAGTCTAAAATGACTGTAGCCTTTTGCGCTGGTACTACTGTATTAACTACCCTTACTTACCCATAGTAGGCGTGAAGACAGGCCCAAGGAGGCCGAGACTGATACGGTTACTCCACGGCGATACCACTACTATCAATGTAGCCGAGTCTTAGTAGTATCAGTAGTATCTCTGACGCTAAAATGTATCAGAAGTGACACTGATAAAGCCAACGCCAGGGCTCATACCCCTTGGTCTCAACAAGGAGTTTGAACCACGGTTCAAACTATTTCGAGTAAGTACATGCTTGGGGCCCTGAGCACAGCAGGACTTTCCTTTGTTTCCGCACTCTCATCTCTATCCATCGAGCTGTGTACTTTGCTACTAGGTACGGGCTAACATACTGCTGCCATAGGTACGTGCCTATGCTAAATTTTCTAAATTCTAGTAATTGTGCTTACTTAGGTCAGTAGATAGTGTGGTATAAATACTGCCCGTGTGTGCTTTTTAAGAAGTCGCACCCAGTATGGGCTCCAAATCTGTGTGAGGTAATATTGATTAGCATTTGGATAATAATTGAGCGTTTGTAAAGTGATGCGCAAGTCCTACCCAGGTTCAACAAAGCTATATGTAATAAGAGCTGAAGATTTATCATGCATTTAGGTCGGAACAAAGTGACAGGTCCCATTTTTCAGGATACTTTTGCTAATGCCAGTACCGGTTGTAGTACCACCTTAGCCACCCAGTAAGCATAAAAGCACCCCCCCCCCCCAGATATCAGAGCTTGTACCTAATACGACATAAGACTAGAGCACTTATGGTTCCCCAGGCTGTCTAGCGAGAACGAATAAGCAAAAAACAGATAATAGCTTGTTCGTGTTCTTCGCTTGCTGACTGCTCGTCAGTATGCGGTTGTCTCCGGACCCTAGGCCAGAGCTCGAAGGAAAAAAGGTTAAGGCACTTTATCCGTCACTCAGTCGGGGCAAACAGATGAGTGACACTAACATACGATAGTACGTACTGCATGCTGAGCAGGGATGAGTTCCTTACAACCGTAAAGCGTTAAACAAAAAAAGTCTAAAATAGGGTTGGGAGTTAGTAAGTTGCCCTTTTACCTATCTCCTTAAGGTCTTGGTGGTTTGAAAATAACCGAGGCAAAAGTAGCTTATATAGGCCCACTCATATACCCCTAGTCACAGCATTTTGTCCTGCAAAAACAATGGTTATAAAGTTTTGAGGGGTGGGAAAATAGGATAGGCAGAGAAGAATTTTTTAGAAGTAAGTGTCAAGTAAAAAAATGTACTCGAAGTTGTTCCGGGTGTAAATTGAAGGTGTGTGCGGCGCGAAGCGCTGCGCACTATACTAATCTAACTCCAAAACGGTAAGTTATACCTTAGGTAAATTGAAGTAGACGACCTCTTAACCACCATTTAATTTTTCGGGAAATTCAAGAAACCTGCAATTTGATAATCGGGTTTTCCCACAATAATTTAAAGGATAATACAGATTAGGAAAATCTACAGATATCAATCAACAACACTTCTCAATACAGTAAAATAAAAATGCATTTAGCATTTACTAAAGTATATTCCACTGCGTGTCCTAATTCCCAACCTATAAAACCCTATAACCACCGTTTTGTAGGAGAACATGCAGGGAGTAGGGAAAAATGAGTGGGCCTACATAAGCGACTGTTGCCATAATTGAAATTCGTTGAGGAACGTTCATTGACCGCTGATAGATTTCACTTGTCTCACACTGCCTTGGCCCTCATTTATCGGGCCCTGACTGGAATGACAATTTCTGGTTTGTAAGCCGTCGTCAGCCAGTCATACCCAATCCACACAGGTACATCAACCGAGGATCTAGCTCGCGACCTTTTTCGATCAGACTCTAACGCCCTAACGATTGAGCCACAAGCTCGTTGTCTTGTCGGTTTAGATCAGGGGACATTAAGACGTGATCTTCGTTAGTGATCGGTGAACATTCATCAAAGAGTGTCAATACCCCCGATCTAAATCGCATGACAACGAGTTCGTGGCGGCTCAATGGTAAAAGCGTTAGACTCTGATCGAAAAGGTCGCGAGTTCGAGCCTGGGCTGGTGCACCACCTGCTGGGGTTGGCTAAGGCTGGCTGAAAAAAGGCTAATAAGCCAAAAAATGGCCATTTCATTCTCCTGATTTTCTTTGCCGGCAATAGTATCTGCTAATAATTGGAATAAAAAGCTCCGCAACAAAATGTTTCTCACGGGGACCCGAATTCAGCCGATAGACTCCACCCAAAATGCAAGGCAGATGCGCTGTGCGACTAAGGGTGCGCGAAACGCACAGAATACCACCACGTTAATGGCGACAAAGCCGTTGTTCGTGTGGGTCGTTTCTGTTTTTGTTATCATCGCGCGCCGATTGGTCGCTTATCTGTGTGCCTATTGGCTCAGAAGGAATGCACGCGCTGCCGGGGTTGCGTCGAATCAAACTGAAGGTCGCGTAGGTATCCGGCATTTGGATCATACAGATTTTTTTCATGTACACATCATAACAATTTAACGAAATTAGCAGATCACGCGTTGAGAAGGGATGGCTCCATGCGCCACTAGGCCCACAACAGTAGATTAAGAAAAAACAAACGAACGGGGTTATGAAGTAGATTGTAAAAGCCCTGATGTGATAAGTAGATAATTGTAATTGCTGAGGCTATTAATGCCCCCAGGAAGATACGACACAACAATAGAGCGGATTCAACATCCTGCTTTGTGAACGTAAACCGCAATGTCGTGGGCTGAAAATGGATCCGCTTCGCGCATGGCGGCCCGAAGGGCAAGAATTAAAATGAGATCCTAGCGGAACCTAAATGCCGCTAGGTGTGATGGACGTCTCTGACCTCGAAAGCAACAACGGTACAACGTTGTGCCACAGTCTGTGAAAGTCAAATAACTACCATTCTGGCTGCGTAGGCACTTATGTCTACTTAAAACAGCTATCACTAAAACTGGGAGGGCGCCGAAATCCAGGACGGCAAGATTATGTACGACCAGCAAATAGATCCACAGAAATAAGTACGATTTCAGTCTCCTTTATCGTTGCCAGCAATGGTATCTGCCTAAGACTACTGTCGGGCTGCGAGGAATGAGGTCCAAGGCAGAGCGGGACCAGTGAGTTTCATTTGTGGTCGATGAACGTTTATCGACAAGTGTGAATATCTCCTGTTCTGAATCTGCAAGACAATGAGCTCGTGGTTTATTGGTTAGCGCGTTAGCCTCTGATCAAGAATGGCACGCGTTCGAGCCTCTGCTGGTGCACTACTTGGGGTTGAGTATGACTGGCTGATGACGGTTACTAAGGCAGAAATAGCCGTTCCGGTGTCCCTTGTCATTGCTGTCAATAATATCTGAATAAGTGCCCAGTTTCGTAAGTTTCCCAAGGGCTAACAGCTGTCACTGTAGATCTACCCACTATATCAAATGATTCGATTCTTAGCTTTCTATCAGGTCAGCACTAGCTATACATAAAAAGGCTCTCATAATGAACGCATAATAGTCGATTTGCTGCACAGATTCACCAGAACACGAGGCCGAATCCACTTAGTCAGCTGCTTTTGAATGCATTATTAGTGAGGGTACGCTCACTAGTGGAAAAGCACCGAGCCTTCAGTTAAGTCAGCTGCAGAAACATTCTGATTAGGGAACCTCAAATGCTATGTCAGTAGCCTAGGAAACGTTTAAATAAGATGCGTGAAAGTTTTACGCGACGGTACATTTCTTAATCGGTTGACACAGGGGGCCAACCGCCTCAAGTCTTTCGCAATCCGAAATGCAGGAAAGTCTTGAAATGTTAAGCCGCTTTGGTTTTAAAAACAAACAGAGGTAAGCGGAATTTGTAAAAGGCGAGAATCGTGTGGTCAGGAGATTGAGCTAGTCCCAGGATGGTCACACGACCGCGATATAAAGGACCCACCCAGTCAAAGTGGATCAGGGGGCATAGAAGGCTGTCAATAGATTGGGAAAACTTGATCCTCGTGCGACTAGCTTGTTTGCTCTTCATTAATGCGAGCTCACGAAGGTGAGATCTCAGTCCTCTTAGGTGAAAACCCGATGCAATGTGCAGGGACCAGTCCTGTGTGGCAAACATAGGCGGGAAGAAAGCGTGGTAACTTGCGTTGCGTCTACTATGCTCTCTTCTCCAAATGCAAACTAATTCATGTGGCACAGTGTGGAGATAGTCGATCAACTGACGGTCAAAGTCTCCATATCTTGCTTTACTCCATGAATGTATGTCCAGATAAAGGTGATGAGGTCAAAAGGTGTATTTTTAGCTTGATTACTGCAACCGACAGAGCATCTGCTCACGATTACAGAGATAGCGCGGTAAGCTCAAAAACCCAATAGACTCGGGTTCAAATTCGAGGCGCTCTCGTTTAACGTCACTGGCTATTCCAGTCATTACTGTTCTTATTAAGTTGGTTTGGCAGAGTTGCTTGATTTGAGTTGACCCAAGTGTGAAAAAACTCTACGTGGTTGGCGGGATTAGAACCCACGCATCAGAGAAAACCTTTGCCGGAGGCCAATGCTTTACCGCTAAGCTACAAACACCCGCTTCACGCCTTGAGTTTAATCACACTTGGATCGATATTACCCACTCAACTTTTCGCTCATATGGAATCTACCAATACGGGAGCAAGTTGACTACCCAAGCAGGATTTCCTAAGCAATCATCTAGAATCCACCAGAATGACTATTAAGCTGACTTAATTAGCCTCCGGCAAAGGCTTTCTCTGATGCGCGGGTTTAAATCCCGCCAAACGCCTAGAGTTTATCACACTTGGGTCAACTCGTATTACTGTCCTTTTCAGGAGTACTTCTATACTCTGATTTGTTACCGGTTGATGAACGTTCAACGATCGCTAACGAAATAGCTTTGTCCCACTCTGTATTTGGTCGCATTTCTCGGGCCATGACGGCAGTCGCACAGCGGCTAGTAGTCTAGGCAGACATTAGTTGCAGGCAAAGACCAGAGAGATTGAAATGGTCATTTCTGGCTAGTTAGTCGCCGTCAGCCAAGTGGTTCACTACCCGAGACTCGAACTCGCGACCCTTTCGATCAGAACTCTAACACCTTCAACATTGAACTGCCGCGAGCTCGTTATCTTGCTGGTTTAGATCGCCAGATATTGATACTCGTTTATGAAAATGCACCGGTCGTTAACTGAACTCACTTGGGTATGACTGACTGACGACGGCTTATAAGCCAGAAATTGCCCTTCCAGTCTCCGTTGTCTTTTGCCAGCAATGCTATCCGCCTTATTTCTATCCGTGGGCAGGAACGCTTCTAAAGAGCACGCAAACCGGGGATATCTGCCAAAGTTACGATCAGAAACCTAACTACCCTCACCCCAGTTGTCTCACAAGGATCGCGAAGTAGAAGGAACGGCTCCGGGACGCACAGATATTGGATGCAACTCGTTGGTGCCTAAAGACCCCGACACATGTTTCACCGATCTACTGCCGCTAGATGGCGGCGTCGTTGCCCTTTTTGCTTTCTGCCATATACTTTTTGATGCAATTTTACCCAACACGTTATCCAATTCATACTGCCTAGCAGATTCATTCTTCCAGACCCATACGTAATTGGACAGATAGTATTGCCGGCAAGGACAAGGGAATGGCCATTTCTGGCTCATTGGCCGTCGTCAGCCAGTCATAGCCAGATTCAAGTGGTGACCCACCCGAGCCTCGAACTCGCGACCCTTTTGATCAGAGTCAAGCGCCCTAACCATTGAGTCACAAGCTCGTGGCCTCGCCGGTCCGACTCTGATCAAAAGAGTTGCGAGTTCGAGGCTCAGTGCGACTCCACTTGAATCTGGCTATGACTGGCTGACGACGGCTAATGAGCCAGAAATGGCCATTCCAGTCTCCTATGTCTTTGTCGGCAATAATATCTGCCTATGCTACCAGCTGTTACGGCTGACGGGGCCTCCGTCGAGACCCAAGACAGAGCGAGACCCATGAGTTCCGTTAGTGGTCAGGCGAAGATTCATCACCTGACGGTTAATTTATCGTCAAGGGCTGTTTGCCGTTAAATAAGATATCTCGTAGTTGTATGACGTCAATAAACTCTACTAGTCTCGTGATCTTTGCCTTCTTCATACTAACGACTTTGTTGGACACTCAAGGCCAGGGCAGCGCGTCGTCAACATGGCCAAGGTCATCACATTTCGCAAGAATGCTAAGCAAAACACTCACTAATTGGCAGGTAACTGCGGAAAAAAATGCAATTGCCTGTAGTGCATCAACCACGAACGCCTTCCGCTAACCTAAAGACTGAGTGTCTAATTAACGCGGGTCAAACAGCCCCTCAAGCGAATGCCTCAGAAGCGGCGTCTTGTCCGAGAAAAGTCTACAGGGTAACGGAGTTGCGGTAAAAAGAGAACAGGTAGTGACTGTGGTCAAAATTCTAGCTTGTATGCATTTTGAGTCGCAAAGCTTCCAGAATAACCGTAAGCTGAGAGAGGCGGGATGTGTGATGTGCGGAAATAAAAGCACCAGTACGTAAAATCGTAGGGGGGAGGCGGGGCAGAATGTATTGAGTCAGAGTGCAGAATAAAATGCTTACAGGTGATCTTGTCGTTTGAAAGCCTTTTTGCAGGTGGAACAGACATACTTGCGCTCATCACTGTGGGTCAGCTTGTGCTTGGCTATGGCGCTGGAGTTGCTAAACATCTGGGGAAAGGAGAAGAAAAAAGGAAAAAAACATTTATGCGGAACCAAATGACGAGAAATCGGGGAGGGAAAAGGTGTAAACGGTAAGGAAAGTCCAGACTCAAGGGAGGGTAATCTCAGTCCGTGAAACCTGCTCGACACAAACGGACCACATGGCCTTAGCTGGATAGACGTCATAAATATGGTTGGAGGGAGGGGGGGTCGGACATTACAAAAGTTTCCAAGATAGGGGAAAATGGTGTGTTAAGAATATACTGGAGTGCGAGTGAGAAGCAGCCCCATCTACGAACGAGCGAACCACTAGCAGAACATTTGTTTAGAGCTTTCGCCCACTTAACCAGCTGTCAGTGGCCCGGGTCCGCCGTTGCGTCTTGCTACAAGAGCGTGGGTTGTCAGTCGCTTGCAGCCAACCAGTGAACTCATGCAGTCTGATTAGCTATGCTTCACAAGACGAGCATTTCACACGAAGAGCTCGGTGCCGAAAGTGATTAAACTCATTAACTGAGGTTCCACTGTAAAGGGGAAAATGGGGTAGTTAAAACATGCCTAAGTTTCAGACAATCCGAGCAGAAGATAATCAGGCGCCGAAATTAATTCACGAGTTTTAAAAAAAAGTAAACAAGCCATGCATGTGGGAGCGTGATGATAACGTGCTTAGTGAACATATCCGCAGCGGTTGCCTAAGTCTGCTTCTAATTTGCATCGGCTTTTCTAGATGTCGGCCAAGTCGGAGCACCTAATGATCCTGATGCACGAAATGCCTCAATGAAGAAGCATGCTGAAAGTTCATTGACGGTTGTCGGGAATACGCATTCTGCGAATGATGTGCCGAAAAAGCTTCAATTACGGCGATCGTAGAAATAATGATGAAAATGATCGCGTGCCGTGGCTTTGCGCTAGTAGCACCAATAGACAACGCCGTCTTTTTTGTGACCTTCAAACTTTCCGCGCATATTCAACTTCCGGTGAAGCATGACTTTTAAGTCATTGCAGTACCCATAGTTCCCAATTAAGCAGGACACTTGATCACAGCCTTACAGCCTTAATGACGCAACTGGCGATGCGCGTAATATACGTTTCATCTTTTTCTCCTTTGTGGATGTGCACTTTTATCTTTTTCTTAACGTGCTCTTGAGGGCGTGACTCACTTTAGTGTACGGCCAGCACAGGGCCGAGGTGTGCTAAATCCGACATGGCAGTGTGAGTTAAATTGCCGTTCGCAAAATTCCAATCCCAATCCACTCAAATCGTAAAACCCGCTATTAGGCGAGAGTCAGCTAAGGAAAAGCTTGAGCTAGGTATAATAAAACTCTACGCACGCAAGGGTTTCACAACTAAGAGGCTAAAGTATAACATTTTAGGGCTATGTACTTGCTTCTCCTTCAATGCGGGTGCAACAAAGAAAAGAGAAGGAATTGGCAGGGAGGCAGGCAACTTCTTTGCAATGACTCTTTAGTAAATCATGTTTTCTCGAAGCATAGGGTCTGGAAGCCAGGACTGCTGTGACTTGATAGGCTAAATAGTTTACATGCTCCTCAATGACAACTGTGTGCTCCTTTTCCTCCTGCTATGAAGAGGTGTCCTAAGCCTCAGACACCATACCAGAGAGGTTGAAGAAAGGTTTATGATCACCGTGGGAGTATTTTACTATGTTCAACCCTTTGATTCGTACAAGCTCATTTTAGGGGAGCAAGTAAACGCAGCAAGAAATAGGGGCATGGAGACTAGAAGTGCAGTACACGTTGGCAGTATTTAATCGATGTGCATCTATTCTTTCACCTGCTCCTGTGGAGCGGGATATACTGGCCGAACAACTCGACGTCTAGAGATGAGAATCCGCGAACACATACCAGCGTGGTTCAGCAAAGGAGAGAATAGACCGATCTCAGGCTCAATCGTCGCCCACCTAATACATACGAACCACCAAGTGGACGCGAGAGAAGCTTTTTGGGTCATATACGACACGCCCAAACACTACACCAAAGGCCTGCGCAAACGGGGGTTAGCCACAGCAGAGGTAGTGGCAATCCGACTAGCAAAACGCACCCTATGCTGCCAAAAGGCACTGGTACAAGCAATCTACCTCCCTTGGCCGACTGCACGCGGAAATCCGAAGCCTCCTGAAGCCACGTAGTCCAAAAACACAGAAAACGAAGCCACAGAGAAGAGTCAAGCGCAAGCGGCGCGGTTGACATAGAGACCTCAACCCGCTAACCAGGAGGACACCTCCTTATCTTCTCTGCGCATTGCAACCAACGTCCTACCCGCATTGGCGCCCGCATTCAGGAAACGATGGAAAACCCAAATTCTTAATTACAATCACCCACCCACTAACCCACCTTCCGCACCCCCAACTGACGATCATATAAACGCTGCAATTAAATGACCATTTTCCTTCCCCATGTCACGCACCGGCCTGATGATGAATGACCAAGAACAAGTGCTTGCCAATCGTAAAATGGGAGTGTTCGCCAAACCAAGTATTTTATCTGTTTGGACCTAGCAGCGGCCGTTGCGAGACATGTTCGCCCGGGAGATTGCCCATCTCATGACATGATAACCTAGGTGTGTTTTCGATTCGAAAAACAAATCCCTGAAGCATACTTGTAATACTTATTATCGTGCAGTTTAATCCCCAGCTGTAGGCTGCACGATGCTCCCTTTTACTGAGCGTTTTTGGTCGTATGCAAAACCAAAGCTGTAGTAAACGTAATTTGACATATTTCCTCTTGATTTTCGAAGCCCTTAAAAATTAGAATATATACTATATAGAAAAAATAGCATATATTTTTTTTCATGTACTCGTTTGGTGACAGATTGCGTCTTCTTCAAATTTTTTATAATTGAAGAAAGCGCACCTTGAGGTTTGAAAAAAATTTTTACTCGGGTTATTTTAACCCCGATTAGTCGCTACACATGCATCTAGGCTTTTCAAACTGCACGGTAGTTTAATTCCATTCAAGAAATAGCACCCATTTCTCTACGTCATGAGCAAGACGTTACATAATGCTCATAACAATTTGGCATTGGCATTTTGTTCGCGGTTTTAAAAAAATCGCATGAGTAGAAATTTTCAATACTGTAAGATACACTATCGTTCAGATATAATTTTTTACCGAAAGAATGTAAAGGAGAGAATATTTTTAAGCACGTCTTTTTAAAATATAGTTAAAAGGTATAAGGACATTGCAAATGCTTGAGAAAAAAATTCATTCTATTCAAGTATTTATTTTTGCCGTGTTTTTTTTCAGACAGTTGCGAGGAAACTCGTTAAAAAGCCGGCATGCTGACATCAATGAAATAGTTTCGGATTAGTCTGCACGCTATTTCATATTACATAATTTTGGTCTACATTTTATGAGGTAGTTCGTACTTGATACGGCTGTGGTCAGGACTGATTAGGTAAACTTAAATCATGTCGCGGCAGTAACTCTCCACACGTGACGATTAGTGGCAACGGAGCTGGAAAACTCCACCCAACCTCTTCTTCAACCATGGAGACCGCAAATTAAAGGTCCAAGAATTGCTTCGAGGTGTTGAGGAACGGTGACAAGCCAACAGGGTGTCATACCCTCAGGTGGACTGCGGTGCCGGAACGAGGGGAGCGCAGCAAAGCCCGTGGAGCGGATGACGAAGGTCGTGCCCAAACCACCTTAGTCGTCTTTCTTGGATGGCCCGAGGTAGAATACAGTCGCAGCGAGTGCGGACAGTCTCATTTGGAACAAAGTCGGTATACTTCACTCGAAGGATGGACCTAAGGCAGCGATGGTCAAATATCTCCAGTCTTCGCTCATCTTCCACGCGCAAGGCTCAGCATTCACACGCATAGAGGAGAATTGGCCAGACGGATGCACGGTACACGCAGATTTTCGTGGCCATTTTGCATGAGAAATCTTGGGGATTTTGCATGAAGGCGGGTCCCCAACAGCCGCTCGGATTCTTTGTTAGAGGTTTTCCCTCTAGCACTTTGGCTCAAGAACCTAAGCACAAGGCAGCGGTATCAAGCAAACCTATAAAATGGCGCTTCGCGCTCGCCATGTCAGGGTGTCGTTATCGGGACTGGCTGCATTTTATAAGGCAGTCGATGCGCCCGAACTCAGTACTCCGTGCCCTGGTAACAGTGCCGGTGCTGATCCACGAATGCTTATTCGCAAGACCCAGGAGCCTGCTTATTTCGGAGCTAACCTTCACTGAAGGCCATTCCACTATCCGCAATTGTGGACGCGCCAGGTAGCCAGCAGCTAGGCTAACGGGTGACGCTTCTTTCCTGGGTAACTCGCCTTCCTGGCCGATATGTTCCGACGCGGCTTTCCTGAAGCCAGTCAGTTGACAAGGTCAGTTCTGTGTAGCAGGTTTTTGCCTAATTGCACGCGGCAAAGACTGAAATTTTCTCCAACCATTGGGAGCACAAAAGTGCAGCGATGTCATTAAGGTATTTTCGTCTCCATAAAACAGATGCAGCCACAAGAAACACTTTCAGAACGCATAAAAGGGTGCTTTTTATGGAAAGATTTACTGAGACGCCCACGCAATGTAGAGTGCTTCATAAGGTAGGCAATCTACTGTGTATGAGACGTGTCAACGGGGCAAACCTGTTGTTTTCAGGAGATTCCTAGTTTAATACCTGACAGTCGGCAGTGTACTGAGCGACCAGAGAAATTATTGGTCCGTCTTGTTATGGTGTGAGCCCCTAAAACAGACTGGCAGCATAAACATAAAATCAAGACGCCTCGCAAGGTCTTCATATGCGCAAAGCGACAGCCAATAACGAGGGGAGGGGGGAAGGTAATAGGGCTTTATTGCTATAATGCTTAAGTTCGTAACGAAACGCTCGCAAAATCTAATTTGGCGCCGAACGTTTGAAAGGCGAGGGTGCTTTAGGGTATGCTATCAGTACCATTTTAGATATGAATAGATTGCAGCAGAATGAATACCCTCATGGATACTGTATCCTGAAAAGCAATCAAGAAAAGACTCGGATGCACGACTGGTGTTATCAATCTAGACTCTGAAAAACGTCCTGGTTCTAATTTTGAATTTGGCATCAAAAACATCAGGGCTTATATTTTCAAAATACATAAACGTGGACCTTTTGATTAAAGTCTTCCATGAAAAAAGGCCCGCAGTTTGAATAGTCTGGCAAATCAAATTACTGTGCATCAATAAATCGAAAAAAAATTGTTCTACAGGCGAAATTACTAACCGAAGGTAAAGTGCCGATAAAAATATGATTCAGTGAATGTAAATGCTTAACTAATTCATACTTTTGAGTATTTCTATTAACTATCACATAAAAAAGTGGCTACCAGCGATAGGAATGTCGAAAACAAACAGGTTCCTCGATTCTCAGTTCAAAGGTATTAAGCTGTGATTTAAAAGGAATCCAGTTATTGAAAACCCTCAGTTATCTGCCATCTGCACGTACAGATTTTTAACTTCGGCGTACTAGGCCTACTTTGCAATGCTCAAACTCCTATTACTTTTAAATGTAAATTACGTAAAGTAGGCAGCAAAGTGTACCGTTTATACTGGGTGATATTCCTGGAAAAGAATGCAGACTTTTCGTATGTAATTTCTTAGAATAACATGCCAGACATTACACTCGTCGTGACATGGAAGAAACGTTCATGATCTCCGAGTATCATGCAAAAATCCACACTGCATAAACAGAAGTATAAACTGTCACTCATAAACTTAGTTGGATTGTCCTTGATCTTACCTTATTACACATTGGACACTTCAAACCATTGCGCTGGCGTCTGTTTCCTATAAAAACGGGAGTTAAATTGGCTGGAGGAGCTTGATGATGCTGTTGCTGGGACGGTTTCCTCTCAAGTTCTGGCATGCCCATCTTTTGTGCTTCATTCTGCTTCGCAATGGCGTTGGAACCGTATCGGATGAAAGACTTTTCAGACGTGGCACACATTTCGGATTCTCTTGAATTAATCGACTCAACAGTGCCTGCCATCGACCTGAAATACTGAAACACCCCTGTGGGTACTTCTAGACATGCGATCTAAAAAGAGAGCAGAAAACGTCTTCAACAGCAACGGCCAACATGATAAATTTGTAATAAACATGATGCGACTGTTGAGGAAGAATGATAACCCCTAAGTGACTCACGAAGCAAGATAAATCACGCCTAAGAGAACAAAAAATGAATATGCCGTGACAGGTAATATCCAGCTACTTAAAAGGGAGGGTTATTTCAATTTTCAAACTTCGACCGCACAAATCATGGCCACCGGTTAAAATATACTAGATTATCATACAATTAGTTTGAAAAAAACGGTTGCGTGGACGATGCATGGGCTGCAAAAATCAACAGCTTAATCTGGATCAGGTGGGTGCCGGTTAATCGCAAGCACTGTTAAATCACGCGAAACGAAAGAGCTTAAGTATTTATTAGGCGCTCGAAATTTTCTAGATGACGACGGTAAAGAGAACACTGCCATTTTATATAGACTGTGCGTGGGGGCGAAAGTACAGCTTGCCTCCTGTGTTTAGATGTTGTCTACTTTGAGCCATATCTCAGAAAGAGATGGAAGTTTACTGAAGGTATATGCAGCCAAAATCCGAAATCGTTGGGGTAATACTTCATCGGCAGACGGGCAAACATTATATATATTTGGGGGTTAAGAGAATTTAAAACACCAATTACTTCAGTGTGTGTAAGAATTAGAACTAATAGTAAATGGAGGGAAGGATGAGAAATAGGGCACCTGATTGTGTTTTCCGGAACTTTCGGTTAACAAACTATTTAATGAATAATCAGAACTGTATGTTTACTCTCGCATGTAGCAGGGCGACTATCCTATAGGAAGAAATGAAACAATCTCCCATGAAATGGAGGCCCTCAGATAGTGTCAAGGTAAAAAGTAATGAGACAAAGCAGGGTTGTTAGGGTTTATTGTCTGATAAAATATTAATGGGTTGGATTAAATACAACCTAAACTTCGAATACAACAGTAAAACAGCTGTTGAAAAGCTACGGGGGGGGGGCATGTAAAAATAACAAATCAGCAAGCAGCTAAAAGTCAAAAAAATACTACCCGCAAGTACAGCATACCTTATAAGTTACTTGATTATGCAAGCCATGTTACTTGTCACTTCCAAATATGTTTTTTCATCTCGAGTACACATATTTCGTTGCGAGGATGCTCTAATTAGAGCATGCATTCCGCTTAGAGTTCTTGGTGACAATGGGCTCTTTTTGGAACAAAATGACTCTCTGTATCTGATAAACTCTCAATTTACTTGAATAAAAAATTGCAGTCTTATCTTAGATATATATTTCCATGTGTAAGTCGACAAAATTATAAAGGATAACCAATGCATTAGATTTTATTTTGTAATACATAATAAATGGAGCTATGTGAATGGGTTGCGATTTGAAGCTTTACCTCTGACATCAGGCTAATTAACCTTTACTGAAAATTCAAATAAGAACGTACAGAACAGTGTTGGTGATGAATATATATACCGTGCGCATCAGATATTCACGGATAAAAATATTGCGCGTGCAGGCGCGTCATACAAAATACGTCCGTCAGATTTTTATTGTCAAGGTAAGTTGGAGGTCCTCAGGTAGTAATTCAGAAACCTAAATAGTATCATTTTAACTCTAAGTCCTGTGTGATTTGGGTTATGGGTAAAAATTATTTCTGATAAATTCATTTGGAGGGGGTTTTGAAGCTTAAAACAGTGTAGTTGTGCTTCGTGGAGACCTTGAAAGTCGTGTAGGTAGACGCAGATGCAATGTATACATTTAGCGTAAGAAAAGTCGTTGTGCCTATTCGAAGTTTTTGTTAGTTGGTATAATCCTCAGCAACCCAAAACCCTGGCTGTTTATGCCAGGTCCCTACTTTAAGACCTTAAAGGCGACCAATACAGCATGTTAACGAAATAATTGATATTTATTTGAATTAAATTCGGCCAGGGTAGCAAGCCAAGAATACATTGGAACATAAGACGCACATCGGAGAAAATATCTTAAACGTGTTCACGCAGGCACTAACCGGAAGTCAAAAATATCATAAAATGAAAAAAAATAACTAACATTTCCTTTTATTTATTAGTTTGGAGAATTCTTGCAGAAGTGAATTTCCTCACTTTCCGACTGCGAATCCTTCCAAAGCCTCAATTGTTTTGATGATTCTCTTACAAATAGGGAGATTTTAGTTATCTTTTAAATACTGAACGTTTCGAGACTTCAGACCAATATCACCTGTGGTCGATTCAGCGTTTAAAATATCTACACGCAAATTATTTTTCTTACGAAACTAATTTTGTATAGACAGTGTGGTCCTGACACTTGAAATTATAAATTCAAAATTCAAAATATCCCATTTATTTTTCGGTAGAAGGTCAACGTACAATGCTCTGAAAATGAATCCTACTAATAAACAGGATGCAGTTATTGAAAAGGTACTCAAGCGCCTTACAGAAAAGAAGCAAATATCAGGAGATATTTCCAGGTCTTTAAAACAAACTGAACCAAGCATAGCCAAATCTAGGGATTACATAAGGTGCACCAGCCCGGCGCACCTTTTTATTAAAATCTTGAAATGGCTATTCCGAACACTCCACCCTTTGACAAAAGCTTGTGAAACATCAATTGAAAATTCGATGTAGTTCCTGAACTGATTACAAGGACTTGAAATAGCCACAGATTAAATGATGTAGCTTATGATGACGTCCCTCTCTTCACGTCGATAACACTGGAGCTGGCACGGCTATATACTCAAGAACTAAAAAATTCCTACGATATAGATATTTGGGCCAAATTAGCTTTTGTAGGCCCACCTGGATTTTTTAAACCCGAGTCTTCCATCTTACGGGACTGGTGGAATTGGGGGTTTTATTGGTGGTGAAAATCGATGAACGAGGTAGGCCCTTTGTAATCAATAAGTACAAATAGTCGTTAAATTTTGTTGAAATAGTATAATGCGGCAGCTATGTAGTGACGGCGTTGAGCGCGTTAATAGAACAAAGTGCGAAAAACAAATCGGCATCACATCGACCTCGAGTCGACGTCAAAAATCCGGAAATGTGGAGTTTTTTTCGAGAACTCCCCTATATCCAAAAAACCAGTAATAGTAGACATTTTGAGGCATTTTGTAATATTTTGCGTTCAATTTTAATGATAAAAGCATCTTATAAGAAAATATTTCTGGACATATGTATAAAAGAGTTAATTGTGATGTTCAATGTTAGCAAAATAAGCGGTAACTGGCTGTCGTAAACAATAGGCTTCGTTGTGATCGGTCTACCTGAGGGCTTAATTGAAGCCATCCAAATATTCCTTCTAATTCCTTGAGCCAAGAAGTGTATATGTATCTTTGGGGAGTTTCGCTGACCTTCGGTGAGGTCACTGAGGTACATATTTGTTATATTATCACTAAACCCTAATGGACCAATGACGTACGCAGGTAAGTTGGGAGTTGTTCCCTTACCTTGGACGAGGTCATGGAGGTAAATTTTTGAATAGTATCACTAACCCCAACTAGACCAACGGTGGGTGCGTGTAATTTGGGGAATTTCACTGAACCTGGGCGTGGTAATCGACACTTTTTAACCTTTTTTAGGAAACTCAATAATCCAGATGATGCATGATGCTGTCTATTTTCTTAGGTAAAGGTATCTTCCCTCTGTTAAGCCGCAGCTGCACGAAAAACATTTTCGTGTGTTAATAAGCGATGCATTTGAGGCAAATGCGAACCGCGATTATGTAAGCGTAACGACTGGTACGTGTAGTAATTGCAAATACAATTGTTGCTTCTTTTTTAGCGAAACAAGTCATGGCAATGCAATGGCAAGGCTGGGTAGAGGAAGAAATTGAAGAGTAGGCAGCGACATACTAGCAGGATTGTCAATGCGCTTAGAAAAAGCGGGACGTGATCCGCAGATACTTTTCTGCTGACTTAAATGAATATGCATAAATAGGCCTACAGAAACTAATATAATAGTTAGTTTAGTGTTCTTTCCCAAATGGGCCTACCCACACTACGTTTACAAACTTTTCTGCATCTGCCCTGCTTGATCTCTTGGATCTCTGCCTGGAAATTAATTTCTCGTTCGCACAATCACATTATCAACAGATTAAATGAGCTCCGATTGGATCAGCAAGTTCAGGCTTCTTAGCCGAAGTCCTAATGCAAAATTATAAGTAATGGCCCTGCCACTAGTTAACTCCAAGTCGTTGGTTCAATATGTCGATTACACATTTTTAATTTTAAAAATATTTGAAACACTGCACAACACTATTAACTCAACAATACCAGGCATCACGTACACGCCCGAAAAGGAAGTTGGAAATAAACTCCCTTTTCTCGGCGTCCTCCTACTGCGGAATACTCACAGAAAACTCCAAAAAAAAAACATTTAACTGCAAAAAAGCACATTCGGATGTCATAATACACTACGAGAATAAGCACCCTCGAGCTCACAGATGGAGTTGTGTTACCACCCTTATCAATCGAGCAAAAAGCATTGTTCTAACCCCGAACTCTATTAAGCCGAACTCGAATACCGCAAATATCTGCGTAAATACTTAATAATTTCTGAATATTTGGCAATCTATCAATTTCCAGCAAGAAATAGTTTGTATATTTCGATATACTATTTGCGATAAATTTCATCCTGCGTATCCTCTTCGGTAATTCAAATTTTCTTTCGATAATTTGCGCATAACTTTGCTTAGAACATATCCTTTCACTCACCTCCTATTCAATATGATACCTAAGCCACAACTGAGACGTAAATACGTAATACCAATCCTCTTAACGATAAACCATCTCTAGCATTAGGAAACTTGATCTTGATGCTTTAGACAAATTTAGTAAGTTCTATAACCAATATGCTTGTCTGTTTACGGTCCTTGGTGCCATCTTTGATGGAAAGATATCTACGCTCACTTCTCAGCAATGTGAGAAACTAGAGCCTTTCGTCAATATGGTGCTTCATCCCGAAGTAAAAACCCGCCGATTCTCGTAAAACTTTTTTTCGGCGATAGAGGTAGACCTTATATTCTCTCAGCATGAGCGGTCAGCCAACTTTTTAAAGGAAAATAAACTTTACGTATGCAGGGATTCAATGCCAATGGAGCGTCGGGTTTCACCCAAAGTTGCAAATGAGAACACTGGCTCTGCTTCAACAAAACCAAAAGTTGTCTCTGAGTCCGGCCCTCCCGCTCAGGTAAACCCACATCCCTCTGGATCAATGTCAGTTTACTCTGATACTTCTCCCATTCACCTTACTCGTGATTCGAGTGGGATTGTAGCCTCGTCAAGTTTTTCTCCTTCTAAGCCGACCACGTCTGTGACAGCTTTAACTTCCGATAAACCTACGAACGCCCGTAGTAAATCTACGTCAGTTTTCAAATTCGGCAATATGATTGCCGATAATAACTCAGTATCTAACAAAGACCCAACTGCTCAAGCTTGCGCTTTTTCTATCCCCAAATCTCATCAACATCCCCAAATAATTCAGCCAGCTTATAAAATTAACCGTTTTTCAAAACCAGTCATGCAATTTTCGAAGGCAAATTTTCCGTCAAATTTTGATATAATGCCTCAAAATCCTATATTTATGCCCCTCCTGGTTTTCCCATGCCACACTTCAGCCGCCCTTTCTATGGAGCCCCCTCTTATATGGCTTTCTACAATATGCACCGTTCATTTGATAATAATTATTTGACAAACTGTAGACCGTGGCCAGTTTGCTTTCCGCCTTTTGTTTCTACCATGCCGTTTCCCTTTCCGCCAACAAGGTTTCTTTTTTATAAATACTGACGAGCGTAACCTGAATCTGAAGGATACGCTCAGTATAGTCTCACTAAATGCGAGATCAGTTGTTAATAAGGTGATAGAACTTAAAACAGTAGCATTTGAGCTAGATCCAGATGTGCTCTTTGTCACTGAATCTTGGACACACTCTCTTATTTCTGACTTGACACTCGCCATAGATAATTATAGTTTGTACAGACAAGACCGCATTGAAAAGCGTGGTGGTGGTTGCCTTCTTTATATGAAATCATCCTTTGCACATATCCCATATCACCTGAGCATTTCGTCATTTTCTGAAAAATTTTGTCTTATTTCAGTCATCCTGCCACAAAATAAAAAAACGATAATTGGGTATGTCTACAATCCCCCCTGTAACTCAAGCAATGTAATGCAGCTGGGTGAAATGTTTGAAGAAGTTGCAGGGACTCAATTCGATGTCAGAATAATTGTAGGTGATTTTAATCTGCCAGACATTGACTGGCATGCAAATACTTGCCCACCAAGATTTCAGCAATTGATTGACACTATTTACTTTTCAAACATGTCACAACTGGTCAGTTCAGTGACCAGAAATGACAACATATTAGATTTAATGTTTACAAATGATGTCCACCCTCTTTTTATGAATTTTCATCGTGATATTTTCACAAGTGACCACGCCTTACTTCACTGTTGTTTTCCAGTCTCTCTTTCTAAAAAGCCCGAGGTAAAATGCACTAACCTCGACTTTCGTAATGTGAACCATGAATTAGTAAATGATTTCGTAAGTACCCTAGATTGGCATAGCATATTTTCAACTAAAGATCCCTACTTCTTCCAGGAGCTATTGCTAAACCTTACAGAAAATATTCAGGCTCTTATCCCACATAAGGTTTTTAAATCAAATTCAGCTTCTTCTACTGTGCCACATTTTCTCCAAAATAGACTAAGAAATTACAAAAACAACTTAAGGATACGTCTAATAGATCTTTATCAGTTCACTTAAGGATAGCGCAAATATTTGAATATGCGGTTAAAACAATGCTTGCACAAGATAGGCGTTGAGAGGCCACAGCATTAAGTGATGCGAATTCTTCCAGATCAGTTGCTCAAGTCTTCCGGCTTCGGTCGTCGCCTAAGCTTCAGAAAGTCTTTCCACCCTAACTTCATGGCAACAATCATTTTGTTACAGAGGATTTGTAGAAAGCAGCATTGCTAAATTCATTTTTCGCCAAGTTATTTACCATTGAAACTAGCCTTACTCCTGTTATCCCCCTGCTGTGTGATTCAAATCTCAGTACCCTTTATTTCTCACCCGCTTGTATTCTAAAAGAAATAAGTCGTGTTGAAAATTCACATTCGGTAGGAACTGATAACTCACTGATCAAACAATTAAGAGATTTCCCACCCTTACTGAGTAAGTTATTTTCAGTGTTTCTTGAGAATGGCTTTTTCCCGGACTACTGGAAAACGACTATTATAATTCCCGTATTTAAATCTGGTTCCCGATCAGATATTCACAATTATCGCGGTGTTCATAAAACGCCCTCTCTGGCTAAACTCTTTGAAAAACTTATTGCCAAAAAAATTACAGATTTCTGCATAAACAATAACATTCTCAGCTCCTCACAGCATGGCTTTTTACCGGACCGATCTTGTGAAACATGCCACATGTCTTTTCTAAATCTACTTACTTCTCTTCGTAATGATCATTTATCTGTGGTAGTTATCTATTTTGACCTTAGTAAAGCATTTGATAAAGTTCCTCACAGGAGGCTCCTAGCCAAACTAGAGGCTATAGGATTTCGTAGTCCTCTTACTGACTTCATCAGATCTTATCTTTCAAATCGACAACAAAAGGTCTTAGTGGGATCCTCATACTCTACTCCTACCGCAATTTTGAGTGGTTTTCTTCAAGGTACCGTGGTAGGTCCTCTGCTCTTCTTGCTTTACATAAATGATATCTCATTGAGTGTTAAACACTCCCAATCTTATATTTATGCAGATGATCTCAAGTGTGTTTACTCCTTCTCTAACTCTACGGCCACGAGATGCCTAGAACAAATTCATTCTGATCTGCACGCTCTTTCGGCGTGGAGCTCAACATGGCAGATTAAGTTCTCACCTTCTAAGTGCCGGTACATGCCCTGCCAGCACAATCCCCGGATAGGACGGGGATAGAGATGGGGATAGGCGGGGCTAAGCGGGGATAATGGTTAAGGCATTGTTATTACTCGGTTACCCTTAATTTTGCGAATGCTGTTGACAGACCCAGAAGGCTATTTCAGTACTTTTGCAATATTTTAGTATGTAAAGAAGCTATTTTTATTTATTTTTAAATGTAATTTCATGGTATTTCCATTAAGTGCATCAACTGATAATACATAGATAAAATGGTACCTTTGTTTAAGTTAGCCAACAAGGCGGTCATTCTTTCCTCGACCTGCCGTCGTGGCCTACGTGTTTACGACTGTATTTTCCTTCACAAGGTTGAAGTAAAGGATTGCCTGGTTTTTATATTGTTTAGCATCTGTTTTTCATAAATATGGAGCGCTTTTATCTCGGATACCATCACAGCACCATTTGTAAGCGTATCCAGCGTAGAAAACGGGCATATCGAGACGCTTTTCCAGATGAGGTGACAGCGGTGCCTACAACGTCTGCTGTTGTTGCCGATGAATCTCGGGAATCCTCGGATCCGGAACCAGAGATGCCGTTTCTCACCGCAACTATACCTGCTGGTGGGTATTTTGGTGTATAAGTTATGTGTCTAATAAAGATTCAGGAGACCTTGAAAAGCCTACATCTGCGGCTGAGGGCTCATTTCTACATGCAATTAGAGCGTTTTGCGTGCGTTGGAAATTACTCGTCGCATCTTCGAGGGACTTGGTTGATACGCTTCGTGCCTTCCGGGGGACCACTATACCCGAATTTCCGAAGGATACCAGAACATTTTTGGATACCCCTGGGTCGTGCATAAGGAAGCCCCTAAATAATGGGGACTATGTCCATGTGGGCCTAAGTGATGGCCTCATACATAAACTGCGTGAACGGCAGCAAACTGGTTTTCCCTAGGTGGTCATTCAGCTTCATATATATGGATTGCGGCTTTTTAATGCCTCAGAGGTATGTGCTTGGCCCATACTCTCGCATTAGCCGTCCATTTGTTTCGCAACCTTTCGTTGTTGGCATTTTCTGTGGTTGGAGTAAGCCGAACCCTATACAGCTGTTTCTGGAAGACTGCGTGTCCGAGCTGAAAGAAATTTTATTGTTTTGTCTACCAATGGAAGGTGCAAATGGCGTTGTTGGGGTGGTTTTGGACAATGTTGTCTGTGACACTCTAGCTCGGTCTTATGTAAAACAAGTGTCAGCCCACAATGGCTCTTTTGGATGTGACAGGTATGAGTTTACGCAATACTTACATCTTAAATTTTAGGTGTTGTCAAAGCGGGAATTCCACCAGCAGTAGGATGGTATTTCCCACCTTTAGTGGTCGCTTGAGGGATAGTGATACCTTCCATGCGCGGAAACAGAAAGGTCACCACAAAGAGAGGTCCCCTTTTGAGGACTTACCCATTGACATGGTAAGATCATTTCCGCTTGATTACATGCACCTGGTCTGCCTCGGTGTCATGAGAAAGCTTCTTTATACTTGGAAATGGGGACAGCGTTTAAGTGAAGTAAGTACACTTATTGATACTTGCAGTCGATGCCAACCGGCCGAATTTGCATGAAAATGCAGATCGCTGGACCATCTTAAGTTGTGGATGGCTGCTGAGTTTCGGCAGTTTTTACTGTACATAGGCCCCGTGGTTTTACCCCATTTCATTAACTGTGATCTTTATAATTATTTGTTGATGTTGTCTATGGTTATTAATTTTTTTTGTCATCCCCTGTTCTACAAGCGTTATGCTGATTTTGGTCGACAATTGTTAAACAAATTTGTCCACGACTACCCTATTTTGTACAAAGGAAACAACGTATTATATTGTTTTCATTCTCTGCTCCACCTTCCCGACGACATTACTCGGTTCGGAATGTTAGACAACTTTTCGGCTTTTCCCTTCGAATCTTATTGAAAAGATTTTAGAAAAGATATTAGTGGATCTCGCTAATAATAATGTTTCCTTTTCTAGGATTCGTCATCAGCTGTCCTCGGAATCT
>JAYGXS010000007.1:6606129-6649132 GCA_036362985.1 Ligula intestinalis | reverse complement strand
TCCCCCGTAAGAAAGTAATACATGTCAAGGATGAAGTGTACCTTCCTTAGAAATTTTAAGACCATAGAGGTTAAAACTAGCCTTTATAACATGTACGTGAGACCCAGTCTTGAATACTGCTCGCCCCTATTCAGTCTTCAGCGCATTAGTGAACGGAAGAATATAGAATCGTTGCAGCACATCTGCACTAAAAGAGTTTTCACAACAGAATACCGCAACTTAGCCTACCAACAAAGGTGCGAACTTATAAATCTGGATCCCCTGTGGCTTCGTTGATTGCAGAAGGGTCTTATTTTACTATTACACTTTTGAATGGTCAAACCTTTAATCATCTCCGTACAATAAGGCAGCTTGAGCACTCCCGACGCACCAGTCATCGAGACCTATTTTTATTTATTCCTATGGCACTTACAGTTAAGTACCGGCAATTCTTTTCAGTAATCGCCATATCAATTTTTTCGAATAAGCTGCCCAAAAGTATATAACCCAACAAATCTACCCTTTATTTAAGAGAGCTATAACTAGTTTTCTACATTAAGGACAACTTTACGAATTTTGGGTGCTGACTCGGTGGAATCTCTCTTTCACTCTGATTGCGTTCGTGGACTTTGAACCCCGCCAGGCTTCACCCTGAAGATAATGCTGCTGAAGCAGCAGCCCGTAGTCTGCTAACCCTTCAGCCGATAGCGCGCAACTTTAGCCGATAACCATTGGAGGAAGACTGAGAACACTGTGTTCTTGTGCCAACCTTCTCCGTCTCGAACTAATGTCCTTAAATGATCGGCAACATTTCTTCTGCAGATGTGTTAAATCAGCTCACAACTGTACATTTATTCCGTTTGTATCATACCTTTGAAGGCAGATTTTTTTCACTTGAAACAAACTCATTTTCTCGACCAATATTGACAAAACACAACACCTAAAACAAAACCAATACTGGCTGCAACATAGGGAGTTTGGTTTAGGGTTTTTCCGGTCTTCGAAGTGTTGGAAGGTGCCCAAGAGTTGAATTACCAACTCTTTACAATTGCCTGTAAAATGGCATACTAAACATATTTTATTATACATAAACTAGCCTTTATAATATGTACGTCAGACCCAGTCTTGAATACTGCTCTCCCCTATTCAGTCTTCTGCGCACTAGCGAACGGAAGAAAATAGAATCCATGCAGCACTTCTTCGCTAGAAAAGTTCTCACTACAGAACACCTTAGCTTAGCCTAACAACAAAGGCGCGAACTTATAAAGCTGGATCCCCTGTGGCTTCGAAGATTGCAGAAGGGTCTATTTTTACTGTTTTAACTTTCGAACGGTCAAACCTTTAATCCTCTCAGTAAAATAAGGCAGCTTGAGCACTCTCGACGCGCCAGTCATCAAGACGTATTTTTATTTCTTCCTATGGCACGTACAGTTAAGTACCGGCAATTCTTTTCAGTAAATGCCATATCAATTTTTGGAATAAACTGCCCAAAAGTATTAAAACCCAGCAAATCTACCCTTTATATAAGAGAGCTATAACTAGTTTTCTACATTCAGGCAACTTTACGAATTTTGGGGGCTGACTCGGTGGAATCTCTCTTTCACTCTGATGGCGTTCGTGGATTTCGAACCACGCCAGGCTTCATACTGAAGATAATGCTGCTGAAGCAGCAGCCCGCAGTCTGCTTACCCTTCAGCCGATAGCGCGCAACTTTAGCCGACAACCATTGAAGGAAGACTGAGAACACTGTGTTCTTGTGCCAACCCTCTCCGTCTCGAACTAATGTCCTTAAACGATATGCAACATTTCTCCTGCTGATGAGTCAACTCAGCTTACAACTGTTCATTTATTCCGTTTGTATCATACCTTTGAAGGCAGGTTTTTTTCCCTTGAAACAAACTCCCTTTCTCGCCCAATATTGACAAAACACAAAACCTGAAACAAAACCAATACTGGATGCAACATAGGGAGTTTGGTTTAGGGTTTTTCCGGTCTTCGAGGTGTTGGAAGGTGCCCGAGAGGTGCAGTACCAATTCTTTACAATCGCCTGTAAACTGGCATACTAAACATATTATATTATATATTAACTAGCCTTCATAATATGTACGTGAGGCCCAGTCTGAAATACTGCTCGCCCCTATTCAGTCTTCTGCGTACTAGCGAACGGAAGAAAATAGAATCTATGCAGCACTTCTTCGCTAGAAGAGTTCTCACTGCCACACAATTAAAAAGCGATAATTGGGTGTGTCTACAATCCTCCCAGTAACTCAAGTAACGTAATGCAGCTGTGTGAAATGTTTGAAAAAGTTGCAGAGACTCAATTCGATGTCAGAATAATTATAGGTGATTTTAATCTGCCAGACATTGACTGGCATGCAAATACCTGTCCACCAAGATTTCAGAAATTGGTTGACACTATTAACTTTTCCAACATGTCACAACTGGTCAGTTCAGTGACCAGAAATGACAACATATTAGATTTAATTTTTACAAATGATGTCCACCCTCTTTTTATGAATTTTCATCGTGATATTTTCAATAGTGACCATGCCTTAATTCACTGTTGTTTTCCAGTCTCTCTTTCTAAAAAGCCCGATGTAAAATGCAATAACCTCGACTTTGGTAACGTGAACCATGAATTAGTTAATGATTTCGTAAGTACCCTAGATTGGCATAGCATATTTTCAACTAACGATCCCTACATCTTCCAGCAGCTATTGCAAAGCTTTACCGAAAATATTCAGGCTCTTACCCCACTTAAGATTTTTAAATCAAATTCAGCTTCTTCAACTGTGCCACATTTTCTCCAAAATAGACTTAAGAAATTACAAAAAACAACTTAAGGATACGTCTAATAGCTCTTTATCAGTTCACTTAAGAATAGCGCAAATATTTGAATTAGCGCTTAAAATAAGGCTTGCACGAGATAGGCGTAGAGAGGCCACAGCATTAAGTGATGCGAATTCTTCCAGATCAGTTGCTCAAGTCTTCCGTCTTCGGTCGGCTTAGCTTCAGAAAGTCATTCCACCCGTACTCAATGGCAACAATCATTTTATTACAGAGGATTTGGAGAAAGCAGCATTGCTAAATTCATTTTTCGCCGAGTTCTTTACCATCGAAACTAGCCCCACTCCTGTAATCCCCCTGCTGTGTGATTCAAATCTCAGTACCCTTATTTTCTCACCCGCTTGTATTCTAAAAGAAATAAGTCGTCATAAAAATTCATATTCGGTAGGAACTGATAACTCACTCATCAAACAATTAAGAGATTTCCCACCCTTACTGAGTAAGTTATTTTCAGTGTTTCTTGAGAATGGCTTTTTCCCGGACTACTGGTTCCCGATCAGATATTCACAATTATCGCGGTGTTCATAAAACGCCCTCTCTGGCTAAACTCTTTGAAAAATTAATTGCCAAAAAAATTACAGATTTCTGCATAAATAATAACATTCTCAGCTCCACACAGCATGGCTTTTTACCGGACCGATCTTGTGAAACTTGTCACGTGTCTTTTCTAAATCTACTTCTCTTCGTAATGATCATCTATCTGTGGTAGTTATCTATTTTGACCTTAGTAAAGCATTTGATAAAGTTCCTCACAGGAGGCTCCTAGCCAAACTAGGGGCTATAGGATTTCGTAGTCCACTTACTGACTTCATCAGATCTTATCTTTCAAATCGACAACAAATGGTTTTAGTAGGATCCTCACACTCTACTCCTACCGCAATTTTGAGTGGTGTCCTTCAAGGTACCGTGCTAGGTCCTCTGCTCTTTTTGCTTTACATAAATGATATCTCATTGAGTGTTAAACACTCCCAATCTTATATTTATGCAGATGATCTCAAGTGTGTTTACTCCTTCTCTAACTCTACGGCCGCGAGATGCTTAGAACAAATTCATTCTGATCTGCACGCTCTTTCGACGTGGAGCTCAACTTGGCAGATGGAGTTCTCACCTTCTAAGTGCCGATATATGTGCTTTGGGCCTGAAAGGCTGCCACAACCTGTTATTTTTCAAGGTTACCCAATGACTGAATGTTCCAGTATCAAGGACCTAGGATTAAGCTACACCAATAAATTAGACCTTTCTCCTCACGCCGAATGAATTACAGCCAAAGCCGCACAGATTTGCGGCTTTATCTCTTATAATTTCTATCTTCCTGAAATGAAATTAAGACTTTATCGTGTGTTCGTTCTCCCCATCTTAGAATACTGTTGCCCCTTTTTCGGTCTCATGAATGAAGGTAGCCGTTCAAAAATTGAACAAATTCAAAAACATTTCACACGAAAACTGCTGTATCCGACAGCTTCTAATACTTGCTACTCAAATAGATGTCAATTAACAAAACTAAGGTTCCTTTGGGTCAGGAGATTGGAAGCAGGCTTTTTTCTCCTTTTTCGGCTTAATAATTGCACAAATTTACCCAGGACTTCTGTCATTACCCCCGTCAGCCGTCCCTACAACCTAACAAACTCGGCACTTGTTATACCCCCTCCTGCATCTTCCTCATGTAAACGCTCTTTGTTTTTTGCTTCCAGATATAGCTTTCTTTGGAATAACTTGCCAATCGAAATTAGGTCGTTAACTAGATTGTCTACTTTCAAACAGAGACTGCACATTTATCTTAACACTGACTCTATTAACCTTCTATTCTCCTCGTCTTTTCCGAGCAGCTTTCTCCATGACCCCGAGAAAGGACCATTGGGAATTTAGAAGATCCGCTTGAAACTATTCTCTCTGCCTCATGTCCCCCGAGAACCTAGAGGTTTCCATTAACCACCGCTGAATCAAACGAAGCCACGTGGAAGTACTCAGTCTAAAATGCTGTAGTTTCGTTGAATACTCACCTTCATCAGACCACCCACACCTATTTTAGCTCTACTACTATCTTCCTAAGCAGTTTTTTTTCTTTTGCACACTTTTTTAACATGGAGGCCCGTTGAATACTGTCTCCATTTTCACTCTTTCTCCATGACCCCGAGAAAGGACCATCGGGAATTTAGGAGATCCGCTTGAAACTATTCTCTCTGCCTCATGTCCCCAGAGAACCTAGATGTTTCCATTAACCACCGCTGAATCACACGAAGCCACGCGGAAGTACTCAGTCTAAAATGATGTTGTTTCGTTGAATACTCACCTTCATCAGACCACATACACCTATTTCTGCTCTATTACTATCATCCTAAGCAGTTTTTTCTCTTGCACACTTTTTGAATATGGAGGCCCGTTGAACACTGTCTCCATTTTCACTGTGAGTTTTTTTTAACTACCATAATTTTTCGTTTTTAGTTCAAAATTACCTGCAAAACATTGCTAATGTTGCCCCAAAAGGACAATTTCTGCTGACATTATTACGAATTTTTACGTCTACTTGCAAATATTGTCAAATTATTTTTTGCATTTTTATTTTTTTCGAAATCAACTTTGTATAGATAGTGCCGTACTGGCGCTGAAAAATATAAATTCCAAATTCCAAATTCCAAACACCGTAACTTAAACTACCAACAAAGGCGCGAACTTATAAAGCTGGATCCCCTGTGGCTTCGTAGATTGCAGAAGGGTCTATTTTTACTATTTTAACTTTCGAACGGTCAAACCTTTAATCCTCTTAGTGCAATTAGTCAGCTTGAGCACTCTCGACGCTCCAGTCATCGAGACGTATTTTTATTTATTCCTATGGCACGTACAGTTAAGTACGGGCAATTCTTTTCAGTAAACGCCATATCAATTTTTGGAATAAACTGCCCAAAAGTATTAAAACCCAGCAAATCTACCCTTTATATAAGAGAGCTATAACTAGTTTTCTAAATTCAGGACAACTTTACAAATTTTGGGTGCTGACTCGGTGGAATCTCTCTTTCACTCTGATGGCGTTCGTGGATTTCGAACCACGCCAGGCTTCATACTGAAGATAATGCTGCTGAAGCAGCAGCCCGCAGTCTGCTAACCCTTCAGCCGATAGCGCGCAACTTTAGCCGACAACCATTGAAGGAAGACTGAGAACACTGTGTTCTTGTGCCAACCCTCTCCGTCTCGATCTAATGTTCTTAAACGATATGCAACATTTCTCCTGCTGATGAGTCAACTCAGCTTACCACTGTACATTTATTCCGTTTGTATCATACCTTTAAAGGCAGGTTTTTTTACCTTGAAACAAAGTCCCTATCTCGCCCAATATTGACAAAACACAAAACCTGAAACAAAATCAATACTGGCTGCAACATAGGGAGTTTGGTTTAGGGTTTTTCCGGTCTTCGAAGTGTTGGAAGGTGCCGAAGAGGTGCATTACCAACTCTTTACAATTGCCTGTAAACTGGCATCATAAACACATTGGTGAGGTTGTCTTTAGGGGTCGGAATTTTTCCAAACCTATAATAACCATCTTCTCTCAAAATTTGTTAAGTCTGGAAAATTAAGCCTACTTTAACTTTGAAAGTAGATGGTTATTCTAGGTTACGGAAAATTCTGACCCCTTGAGACAACCTCACCGCCGCTTGTCTTCTCTTCTCCCGTGAATTTTATGTGTGAACACATTGCAGGTCATGGACAGATCTTAGCATGTTTTACTTGGTCATAAACAACAAATCACAGCATGAAGGTGCCAAATGATCGGGGGCTGCTTGGTGAGGGCAAAGTTTACTAATTTTGTAGAATTTACTCTGCCACTAAATCAGAGATTCTGAAGCCCACTGGACTTCGCTTGAATCACTCATATTTCTGCTTCCAATAAAGGTGAAACATACCCTTGAACCAAATTTGAGCAGGCTCATAAAATGTCAACTTTATAGCGATCTCGGGGTTACTTCGTATGATTTTTGCTCCAGACTCTTTGTACTAAATTCAGCGGCATGGATTTGAAGAAGTACTTTACTACAAGGGACGCATAATTTCGTCAGACCGAGTCCTTCGCCATCGAAGTTCTAATTGGTAAAGGAAGGCCGGACAGACTGAAAAAGTAGCATCCGGTGACTGAAAAATGAAGCCTTTCTGGAACCTTGTTCAAACGAATCCAGACTCACAGCAGAAGTTTGGCAGAGGCCCGATAGCTAAGTACCAACTTTGTGCCGAAAGGCTATCCGAGGACGTTCTTTAGCCGATTCTTACGTGCTTACCCACAGAAGACAGAATTTGGCCAAGCCTGCATGACATTTCGAATTTATATTTGATACATGATATGCGATTCCGTACACCAAGTACGTGTTAAAGGCGACCGTATGCGTGGCCGTGGAATTGAAGGTTGGAATTTCCAACCGGCCAAACTTTACCGTCTCAAGCAGGGTAATAAAAATCAAAAACCCTTGCGATCAGTTTCTTTTATGTACCATCTGTCGTGCCTTAACTTCTTAAGTAATTGCACAGGACAGACTGGACGCATGTTCGGATTGTGCATGCACGAACATAAGCTGCCTGTGAGACGGATTGACAGATTTTCACAGGTGGCTTTTCAAACTCGTGGAATGAGCTATGAGTTTACCTTTGGAGCTACGAATTTGATCGACCACACCCAAAGCATGTCATGCCAGGAATTGTTTGAAGGCTGTGCATCCGGGTTGAACCAAACCAATCGACTTGCTGAAATGGCAACGACACAGAGAGCCTCGCGCAGTTCATCCAGGACTGGCGCACTGGTGTTTCATAAGCCCCTGCTCCGCTAAAAATGCTGCTTGTGATTTGCCGCTTCTTTGTCTGAAGATCTTAGTAATATGTTGAATGCTCAAATTATTCTGGTCAGCAAACAACCCTCGTGTTCTTAAATTAAAATGTCGATATATCTGTGTTTATCCATGCACTTAGTTAGTTTCTTAACATAGCCCTGTTATTTACGCAGATTTTGTGCCTCAAGCCAATTTGTCCTACATATAGCCAGTTCTCAACGTTTTTCTGGGAGTCTTTATGAGCACACATTGTATTAGCGTTATAGATATGACCATTATTGAAACCTCTAGCAGAGCTGAGAAAGAGGAGCAGGTTTAATACGGAGCCTTGTAGAACAAATCTTCCTGCTGACACATATGCAGGTGCTGAAAGATTGACGTCCTTTTACAGGCTAGATGATAAGAAACTGCTTATCAATTTCAGATTTACTAAGCTTCTTCTGCCTAATACCCATTTTTCATTGCTAAAAGGCTTCTTTAAATTTTTGTATGCAGTAGCAAACGGCTACCATTAATCTATAGAAATTGCCCGTCTATCCTGTCAATGAATAACAGAATTTGATGTGAATTTTCCCATTCCTGGTGTATGTATTTGTAGGTAAGTAACAAAGGCAAATGGCGCGTTAGATTCACGTATTTACTTATTCTAACTTTTGAGCTAATTCTGGATTCCATCGCCAGCGATAAAAGCGACAACGAAACAAACAAAACGTTCAAAATATAAGAATGGAAATGGTAAATATTTACTGGGACAGGGATGGTACTTTCCATTTGCTTAACCAACCTCTGAAATGCAAACATTCGCACATATTTGTTTATGAAATATTGCTTATCATTCGCAAATCGGCAACAAAAGAAAGAACAAAGCAGAACTTGAAGCGGATATTTAAAGTTATATTGCATTTGTAATACATACTAACGTTTTTACTAAAGGAGAGAAATCACTAAAAGTGGACAGACGGATTTTTCAAATATACAGAAATCCTGTCCATGTAAAACGCGAATACTTAAATGAGCACTAATTCGGTAGCTTTGAAAATAATCTGTCAGTGCAGTTTGAAGTTAGCTTTTTTGAAGACGCCGAAGATGTGCTTTACAAATAAACATTTTTTAACCTGTGGTGTCCGTATGGTAAATGCTAACGCAGTTAATGCTACAGACTACCTGTTGGTTGCTTGTGAATATGACGCGGATATTCGGCGTTTGATGATGAACTTCTTTTCAATTATTTATGTAGACTTTGAGACCTAATTTTAAATCCTTTGTTCTGAAATATTTACTCCGAGTTCAAGCATTAATTTTCTTGGAAATCTAGTCAGGCTGATTGCTCTGAAGTATCCTCCTGGGATACGTAAGCGCTACCCAACGGACGGGTTGTACTTTTTTCGATATGCGAAAGCCTTGCACCCACAATAGAGGCACTGCCTAGGGCGATGCCATTTTCGGCTTTGAACTAGTACTGTGGATGTGGATAATAAGTGCGTTCATAACTAAAATAGACGGAAATCCAAAGCTCTAGGATAAGCCTAATGATTTTGTGCAGCATTTGTCTTGAGATTTCGTGAGGGTGCAGAATCAAAAGGTATGATAATGATTCCAAAGAAGAAGACGAATATTTTGTTCATCTTTGCCTATTATTAACAGTTTGTGTAAGTTCACAAATTGCTCACGTTATTCACAGTCTTCAGCTCTGCGAAATTAATTTCATAAATTTGACATCAAAACTGACGCTCCAGGGTTCAATTATAGTATATATGCATATTTAAAGGTAACAGGCAAGAAATGCCCTTGAGGACCCTATAAATGTAACGCAAACAAGGTTGTTTTTACAGATAATGTGCAACCGGGGGGAGCACATATGATATCATGACAGAATTTCGAGTGAATTTTAACGGAAAAGAATGAAAACGGTCTAAAGCCAGAAAAGTTGTTCACAGTGCTGGCAAATAAAATCACATCGAGTCTTCGTTTAAATTCCGCAATTGCGTCAGTGGAAACCGTCTTGCTTGGTAGCAAATTCCAAGGCCGGACCATGCGTTGACTAAAGATATATTTTTGGAGGTCTAATCGGGTGCGCTCGTTTGTGACTATGTAAGGATGGCCACGCAGGGGAGTAGTGGTGACTAATTGGAAAAAATCCTCCAATTTTAGGGAGGAAATGTGACCCCGGATTATCCGGAATGTCCAGAGCAGGCTGCACTGAATGTTCCTGTAAGACAAAGGAAATGGTCAAGTTTGATCAATCTCTCCAGATATGGTAAGTCTCTGAGACCATCGACCATCTTTGTCACCCTGCGTTGCACTTGTTCAAGAAGCTCCATATCTTTCTTCAACCACGGTGTCCAAACTGGCAGTCCGTATTCAAGATGTGGTCTCACAAAGGCGCCAAATATATTTCCGAAGAGTTCAGGTGGAAACACTCATCTGATCTAGTGCAAGGTACTAGTTGCCTTCTGGACGGACTTTTTACAGTGCTCTGTTTGCATCACGTTTGCGGTTGTCCATAGAACCAGATCTTTGTGCGTCTCAACCTCTTTTAATGCGGAACCATTGATAAAAAACTGTGTTTCGGCGGCACTATTCGCACCGGGCTTATGCGTAGAACATGACACTTGGATACATTAAAGTTAAGAAGCCACGTGGACGACCAGATAACCAGTTTATCGATGTTCGACTGTTATCTCTTTGCGCCGTCGGTGCACCTAATTTCAGCCCATATTTTTATGTCATCCGCAAACATGAAAGCTGCGCAATCAAGCTCATTTAGGCAGTTGTTTACGTAAATCAGGACTAGCAGCGGACCCAAAACTGAGCCTTCTGGTACACCACTCTCAACCTTTGTCCATTCTGAGGTTTAGTTTCCGACAACGACCCTCTGTTCTCTGAGGGACTAGACACTACTGATCCATTTATACATTTTTCCTGGAATTCCCACGCCTTAAATCTTCTGCAGAAGAAGCCTGTGTGAGAGACCTTCGAGGGCTTTTTTGAAGTCGAAGAATATGACATCAATTGGATAGCCTTTATCTGCGGCCTTTGTCCACATTTCCTGTGAGTAAAGAGCACTCGTGAGGCAAGAGCATCCTGGTCGAAAGCCGTGCTGTCCAGCACATAGTATTTTGTTGCTTTCGAGGAAATACATTAAATGATTCTTAATAATGCACTCCATTGCTTTGCACGCGATGCAAGTTAGACTGACAGGACCGTAATTTGCGCAATCAAGTCATAAACCTCTCTTTTAGATCGGGGTGATCTTTGCCCACTTCCATACTTCTGGGAATTCGCCTTCGTCAAAATATTTCTGGAAGATGGCATCCAGGGGTTTGCATAGTTCGTTAGCTAATTCGCTTAGTGCTAGTGCAGGAATTTTGTCCGGCCCAGGTGATTTGGCAGGCCTAAGGTGAAGTTATTCGGCCCTGACTGTGTCCTGTGAAAACTCAAGATCTTCTATTTTGGAGAATAAGGAGGGTTAGGGCGGAGTTATCTGTCGTTGAGCGAACGTACCGGAAGCAAGATTTGTAGGTTCTCGAGTGTAGACGGATTCAAAGAAATCGGAGAGGAGGGAGGCTTACATCTGGTCTTCAGTCACCAGTTGTCCATCGGCTGATCTTAGGGCAGGGATCAGTTCCTGAGATCTCTTCGTGCTTCGTATGTAACCGTGCAATATCTTGGGGTGGTCCAACGACTTGTGTTTTATGTTCAACTCGTATTTCTTGCGCAGTTTAGTAGCTTCTCTTTGACAAATGCTGCGTTGTTTCTTATACTCCCTTAAGTGTTTATCGGAGCTGACTAATCTGTAGCGCCTGCAAAAGCGGTTTTTTTTAAATCAGTCTGCAAGTTTGAATTCATCCGCTTCGGGCGATTCATACTTGTCTTTCTTCTGAAGGGACAGTGGAGACAAACAGTCATTTTCAACATCGAGGTACAGGTCATCCACTGTTCATTCGCCCCAACTTAGAGATCTGTGTCCCATGATACCTCTGACATTTCTCTTCTCATAAGTGGGAAGTCGCCCTTCCAAGTGTTACTTTCCCATGTGTCGGAGGAGAAGGGCTTGGAGAACAGCGTATACTCGAAGTACAGCATAATATGGTCGCTTGCCCCAAATGGGGGTCGATCCTGCAGGTCAATCACAGTTTCCGCCTCTTGGATAAAGATAAGGTTGAGACAGTTCGATTGTTGTCCTTCCCTAGCCCGCGTTCCAAACGTGACAGTTTGGCAGAGCAGTTTGTCTGTGGCTCATTGTAGTAATTTGTGATTGAAGTTCTCTTGAAGGCCCTGTGCAGTCTATATCTGCCAGTCAACACCAGGAGCGTTAAAGTCCCCAACGATGAGGATGACTTTTTTCTCACTAACCCTATACAATTCTGCTATGAGGATAGTGTCTTGGTCAGTAGTATGGTTTGGCCGGCGGTATGTCACCGAAAGTGTCAGTGGCCTGGCGTACTTAGCAGACGTATAAATATTTAGCATTTCCACATCTCGTGCTGGGTCCGGTACTTCAGCCGTGACTGTCAGCTTGCAAGTGACATAGACTATAAGCCCATCTCCCCTAGTTGTTCTGTCTTTCCTGAAAAGCTGATATCCTCGTAGCAATAATTCAGAATCAGCGATATCTTTTGCAAGCCAGGTTTCAGTTAAAGCCATGATGTCTGGTTTCACCTCATCGACTAATTTCTTAAGTTCGTCCAGCTTGTTAAACAAGCTTTGTACATTTGCGGTTACGATCTTTAGTGATAGTTTAGTCAGTGTAATTAGTGAACGTCGTACATTCTAAAGGATCATATTATTTTAAGCCACTTCTGATAAAAATTTACCCGCTAAGGGACAAGGGTAATAATTTACGAAGATAATTTGCATATGCTCGGAACGATGCAAACGCTGACTCCTACCATTTCATAGCTGTGATTCGTGGCAAATTTTGTCCCTCCCGTAATTGACGAGAGTGTAAATGTACTATTTTTTATGTTCGTATACCAGCTACCGAATAATGATCTCTGATTTCACTGTAGAATTATTCTTTTGCATGTACGTACTAAATCTCGAGAAGCATCGGGGTTTTGGCGTTTGGGAATTGCGGTTTTTTATCGTCCATATTTGACATAAGTTCATTTCTATTGAGGGAAAGAAAGGAAAATGGAAGCTGCTGTCAGGGCAGAATTTTGCTTTTGGCTGTTAACGGAGCTTGTGCCGATCAGATAAGTGGACTTCAAAGCTGGTGGGAAGCAAGTAGACATATAGATACACTAGCAGCTTCGTTACCTCTGCAAAATATGTTTAATTGTTTGGTTGATGGTCAATTTTGGCCGGGATGAGTAAAATGTATGTTTCTTCATGCTTCTCAATGGTCTCGCAGGAGAACGCGGCACGTCAAATCGATTAACTGTTGATCCCAAAGGTTTTTTACGACCATGCTTTTTATATGGCTGCATAGACAGTTTTTTTCAGACCCAACGTATTCGTACTACGAAACAGTAACACAGGTTTTTTCACTTAAAACAAATTCCTCATTTCGCGCACTATTAACCAAGCATAAAACCTAAACAAAGCCAATAGCGACTGCAAAAGGAGGGGCTTGTTTTAGGTTCTTTTTCTGTCTTCTGGGGATTTGACAGCACCAAAGATGTGCTTTACAAATAAATCTTTTTATTAAACGCTATTATTGGACTTCGTATGTTATATATAATTCAGAATACGAGCCTTGAAATGCATTCCAAATTATAGGAAAAACATAAAACCCATTCAACTGAATGTAAGACCGGTTCTCCAATAACAGAAACATTTGATAGGTTGAAGCATCTGGGGTTAGTGACTTAAGTCATTCGGGGAACTCAATATTTTGACAGAGGTAATTTTCCCATTTTCTGACGACCACCAAAGAATATAACCCGTTTTTATGAGTTCAGAAATATTAATAGTCTGTAAGGCCATTCTAAAGAGGGAATTCGCACTGTTAGATTTAAAATCTGACCAATGACTGCATGCGCGCTAGAAGTATCGATCAACTTCCCATGCCGCGGCTCACGTTAGCAAGTTGGCAATGTCCTAACGGGATTAAACAGTGTGCGTTTGGGTCTTTGTGGCCAGATAACTTTGATTTATTTTCATTGTGTTTGGACATTCCGTTTATAACTAGTATCTGGCAATGGGAGCTAACGAAAGCAACTTTAGTTCGCTTGGTGGGAAGAGCCGGTCAACCTCCATAGCCTACTATCCATCAGCTAGGTTGGTGCGCTCTTCTTTTCTTCCACTGCCAAGTCATAACCCGTTGATAAGTCAAGACACTCATGCAAGGAGATTATACAAAATCTGTGGTGGACACAATTCAACTCCAAGAGGTTGGCACACCCCTTGCAGCGGGGGGTACAGACAGGACCACACAGACACAATGGGAATGCTTGGCAGGGACACTCTGTCCCAAGCGACCTACAGATCCCAAAGTATGAAAACTCAGCTCATGAGTACTCCCAGGAGCAGACGATCTGATGTACGAGAGTTTAGAAAAAAGCACACCAGCATGAATGCAGAGGACGATTCAGACTACTCATCCATTTCTACTCTCGATTCCTCATCGAGCTCAGATTCAAGCATTGATGCGCAGACCTTTCTTCAGCGCATTCGCGACAAAACGAGGCTAAAAGCTAAAAAAGTATTGAAGACAAGCAAGTCTTTTTGTTATTCTTCGTCAACTTCAGTTTCTTCTGATTGCACTGAAGAGGATTTTCAGATGGCTCTGCGAACTCTACTTAAATCGTCTGCAAAGTCAATCAACCCTGGTGTTGAAGGAACAAGCGCGCAGAGTGAAGGAAAAAAGGGCATGTTGGATAATCTCGAACAGGTAAGAGACGAGATGCCTGGGCGTGAGCCACATGGTACACAAGAGGTTGCGACTGATAAACAATTCAGTAAACTACAAAAACATGAAGGTGACTGTTCGCTGGAGACATCGAGATCCAATCCACTTCTTGGATTCTCAACAGGCTCAAATGGTGAAGTCAGCTTTGGAGCATTTATTCGTCTACCACAAGATGGTCCTCAGTATCTGAAAAGTTTCTGCCAACGAGCAGAGCGGCACTTGAAGGGTCTTCAATGTCAGTACAACTGTCAAATTCATATAGCCGAAGAACCTGTTAAGTACAGAGCAACAAATGTATACCATCTTACAATCAGCGGCGCAGCATATAGAAACGTGCTTCGTTGTAAAAATGGCCTTCCCTCGTTTCTATCAAAAATGCTAATAACCTCTCATGGAAATAATGAGGACTTCCTGCGCTGCCGGCCGAACAGAAGGTAATCATTCTCTTGAGGAATTTTCTTCGTTTGTTAGGAATTGAAAAGTTATATTGCTGAAGCTCTCTCACTACGCTTCCCCTTGAATCTCAATAAGATGTCCAAATTTCCTTCCTCCTGAAACAGCTGTATGAATAAAGAAAGTTGACAAAAAATTACAGACTGGCGGGACATATATCATTGATTTGCGCCGGAATTTTCTATACAAAAGCTAAAATTGAAAGTCGGAGAAAAGAAAGAAATATAACGGTTTGAAATTGCAGGTACTCGAAACATTTTGTGAGTTAAACAAGTTGTGAGGCTAGCCCGATATATGACCAACAAGCTTTGCATCATGATAAGTTCATGGATATGTGTCCACCACTGCCGCAAAATGAAGTCGAATATTCGAACTTGCTACTGAATGCGCCTTTTTGAATCTGGGAGGCCTCGACAAGTATGCATTTTAACTAGCGGAATATCCCATGAGTGTAAAATCTCCAACTAGAGAGAAGTGCGCAAAGGTGATTTATCGCCGCGAGTCTGACAGCCTTATTCGTTTCCCGAAACTTCTATACCAGTCACTATCTGGTACTTGAAAAATTTGTGATGACTTTTCCTGTTCTGGATGAGATTTTGACGACGAAGTCTCAGGTTTGATGGAATAGTGGCCCTGGGGGTAGTAACCGACCACCTCTTATAAGTACTCATGATCTAAGGCAAAACGGAACTTCACTGTCACGTCATTAGTCAGGTGAGAAAGCAACAAGATAGTGTAAGAGTTAAGTGAAGCATGAACCTGGTTGCGAGTTGATCAATGAACTATTTGAACCAATCTTCATACATACCAAGCCTTAGTTTCAATGCCGAAAACGACCCTTCGTCCCTATACTTAGGGACTACCATCAAGGTAGTCCGACCATCAAGGTCGGCCCGGCCGTTACCTAGAAGACAATGTGGAGATTGATATATGTATTTGCTAACCTTCACATACTTCTGAGAAGGGACGCCAAAGTAAGCCTGAGAACTCGGATAACCAAGCTAGTGTTCTCAGTTCTGTAATTTCCCTTGTGAAACGTTAATTTTGTTATGGCTAGTGATCGCCAGGGATGTGCGTATAAACATCATAGGGTTCTCAGTGCTGGTCTAAACCCTTCCATATATAGCTAATATCTGAGAATTTCCCCCGACATATGCTTCGTATGATCATTAAAATGCTGTCTGCGGCATACAGGTCCTATTAAAAACATGCACAGCGATAAACTTTCAAAAAAAACACCCTGCATTCACGCCATGCCAACGCAATAAGATATTATTTTGGCAGGGTGGTCGTTTCACTTATGGGAGCTCTCTGTAAAGGGGGATTATTGTGGTCCCGAGCCGGGTTCTTGTTCACCAACTAAGGAGTGACTTTGTGTGGTCTTGTCGACTGAATCAGGCATCTCCTCCATCTCGTTAACAGACACACACAATACTCCAAGAATATAGCAGAACTGTGAATGTTTATTACTATGTGAACAGGGTACATGAGGGGAGAGTGGAGAAGGGATGAACTAATATAACTGACGGGGACAACGGAGAGAACAGATGTGGTTAATAATGTAATAATTCATCCTGGGGGCTGCAATGGGAAGACCTTCAGGTGTTCGGCCGATTTCGTCACGTTTGCACCTGATGGGTAGCAAAAAATACTTTATTCACTTGCTCAGAAAAGCCCCTTGTGCCCAGTCACGCCCCGAGTCAATTACGCGCCGTCACTTACGATTGGTCAGCTCGTAAGCTATGGTCACATAATTCATTCACATATAAACTAAAACATTATCGTCACACGAATAGCAGCAAATATGCGTGCCCCAGGTTCTTGTTGTAAAGAAGACGAAGACGCGATCTCTGGAACGATAGTTTTATTCTGAGCTTTCGGATAATGGCACGGGCCGGTAATAGGACGGGACGCGAACTGCTGGAGGCCTGGATGTCAGATTCTAACTCCATAAACAGGCATGTGGATATACCGCCCTGTTATTTTGCCATCCGTGCCCGTGAACAGAAACCAGGGCCAGTTCCTCTACAAGCACGCAGGCCACTACCTCAAGGTCACATGCCGTTACTCCAGGGACGCGCTTCGGAGACGCGATAAGATAGGGTGAGAATGGAATTGGCGTAGACAAAGACCAATCAATAATTGCCACCACCACCCCCTCCCTTACCAACCCCATTTATGCGTAGCTGACGCTTGCTTCTCTCATTTACTCTGTGGAGCCGAAAGCTCAGAATAAAACTATCGTTCCAGAGATCGCATCTTGGTCTTCTTTACATTATCGTTAAACTGATTTAAGAGACGTTTTATTTTCCTCATCCTTTCCGATCAGCTTTCAAGTCAAGTCAAGTCAAGTCCAATCAATTTATTAAGGAAAAAGACAGGCAAACGCCTGTGAACTCCCTATCGGTACACAGTAGATAAGAAATGCATCGAGAATGCTGAACATTTCAATGAGGTCGTCTACGTAATTGTGAGTGGCTACTCAATTTTTCGAACTAATATAATCAGATGGGATGATGTCAGTTAGCACGATCTAGCAGGTGGAACTGAACAAAAAGAGCAGGCAGTGAAAAAACTCCTGAGGCACGGCTCAGAATTCACAATATGGAATTTAGTTTATGGTTTTTTAGGAGAAAAACTGTCGCTCGTTTGAGATAGTGTTTGAAAGATATGCCAGGATGTAGCTATTAATGTTTGTAGCAGTTAAGGGGGTACACCACAACTTATATCTTGATCGGAAGTGCCATACGGGGACGAGGACGAGACTGCAGAGTCACGAGAAGATCCCGGCAAATCGGAGCTGCGACCACGATACGCCTTTGTCAATTTCCGGGGCCTTCATCAACGCGACGAAAACAGGCGAAGCCGCCACGATCGCAACTATCCGTTAATGGTCGACATAAGCCAGCTGCTTGAACAGGGATGAATTTATCGGAAAGAACAATTTTATAATTAAATATTACTTAAACGAAGCAAGTAACATTAAACGAAATAATATATTTACTTCGTATTGCGGCCTGCAGAGGTTAACTGGTGTAAGATAGAGCACTACTAAAGCAGTTTAATTTATTTTTAAAGACTTCTACGGAACTGGACATAACAGCATCCATGACTCAAGTCAAAGACAACTGAGAATGTAGGAGACGTCTACATGCATCTTTTCCCTCACGAAACAAAATGCCTCCGTTACCCACCGAGTCCGATATTCGGAATCGTATTAACGTGCACATTTAAGATCGCCTCAATTTCGTTTGCTGCTTTTTAATGCCCGAGCGCATTGGGGTTTCTGAATGGTGTAGCTTCTATCTGGTTAATGAACAGTCGGAAATTGTCCGACCTCGACCTGTCAAGATAGTCCTGGATAACAAAGAGCAGGTGAACGTTGTTCTGTACCGGAAAACAGCCCTCCGCCACTCATATAAAACGACGTTTTTTTCAGCCGGACTACTCTCCAGGGAACGTCTGAATCGCCGAGAATTGGTGGTGGAACTACGGAGGAGAAGGAGCTGGAGAGAGCAATCTGGCTATCTTCAGGGAACAAAGAAGACAGAAAACCTCCATATTGCTGTGGAAGCAACCAATTCTGACGACGGCTGTGGTCCACTTGTACTGGCAAACTCGCGCCCAAACAAAATGGACACTGCGGAGTCTCGCCGAATAAAATGCATGAATACCAACGCTCAGAGTCTATTCTCGAAGTTTGCTAAACTTCAAATACAGGTAGCTAATGTGTCCCCTGATGTTTTAGCAATAACAGAAATATGGCTAACATACAGCATCCGTGATTCCGAAGTTGCGCTATCCGGATACCAATTATTTAAATGAGACCACGTAAAACGCCAGGATTGAGGAGTTGCTGTGTATGTTAGGAGCAAATTCAGTGTGTGCGAGAGTACTTAAATGATTACCCATGATATGGATGCTATTTGGTTGACAATGTAGACACGAGAGTCGCAGCCCCTGGAAGTTGTGATGGTCAACTGACCACCGCGGACAGACACTGATGCAGATGCGTGTTTACTGGTGTGCATAAAGGAGATAGGTAGTCGATCTGATGTTGCACTCATGGGTGACTGCAATGTGCCCAGCATAAGTTGGGGCGATTTCCAGGCGAATTGTTCTAAAAACGCCTTTGATCACCATCTTCTAAAAACAACACTTTAGGTTCTTCTCACACAATACGTTTTCGTTCCAACTAGAGCATGGGAAGGGGAACAGGCTTGTTGTTAAGACCTAGTCTTCACCAAGCATCCCGATAGTATAGACGAGGTAAGCTGCCTACCTTCACTAGGTCGAAGTTATCACGCTGTTCTTTCGTGGGATTATGGTCTTTATTCGTTACACCCTAAGGTAGATGAACCAGGGCCGAATATTTGGCTAGGTGACTTCTCTTAAATGAGAGTAGAGGCATCACAAATAAATTGAGGCCTTCTTTTCTCCGGGGATGTCACTGGGGCTAGAATAAATTTAAGGAGTGGTTGTTACAGCCAATGCACAGCCATTGTCCACTTTAAGTGTCTTAGATATCTAATCGACCTCAGTGGCTGAAAAGAGATCTCAAAAGAGAGATCAATAAAAAAGGAAAGCTTTGGAAGACGTTTTGCAACAAAAGCCGCACCGAAGCTTTTGAACAGTACAAAATCCAGTGGAATAAGGTAAAAATGGTTTTCAAAGGACAACGGGGCATTGAGAGCGATTTATTTTGTTGAGCTGAAAAAATCCGAAGTTGCTTCAAAGTTATTTAAGGAAAAGCACACGCAACAGGAACCCGATTCCTGTTATGCAAAATGATGGTTTTGAAATCTCCGACAGCAAAAACAAAGCAGAACATTTTGCTGAATTCTTTCAGTCGGTTTACACCATTGAACCTGCCCTCGACGAGATCGCTAGAACACCAAACATTGACAATATTTTGTTTGGAGAAGAGTCGATTTTCTAAAAACTAAAAAACTTGAAGGAATATTAATCTCCGGGTCTAGATGAAATTCCTGCGAAATTGCTCAATGAACTTGCTAGAGAGCTGGCTAGACCGCTTTCCGTGATATGTTAGAAATCGTTCGATACGGGAACCCTTCCTCCGGATTGAAAAACAGCGCATATTACACCGCTTTATAAAAGCGGTAGTCGTGCGTCTGCGAACAACTAAAGACCCGTGAGTCTGACCTCCACATGCTGCAAAGTTATGGAGAAGATCATCAAGAAGGAATTAATTATTAATTGTGAAACTCACAATATTTTGCTTGAATGCGCAATATGGCTTCCGTAGGGGTAGGTCATGCGCAACAAACTTGCTTTACAGGATGCAAAGCTGGAAAGGGCAACTGATGCAAAAGAAACCGTACATGCAGCCTACATTGACTTCCGGAAGGCCTTCGACAGTGTTCCACACCAACTTTTCCTGCACAGTTTGAGACTGATGGGTATCGGAGGCAGACTTCTGACGTGGATTGAGAATTTCCTTGCTGGTCGTTCCCAAACGGTGCGTGTAGGACGACAACAATCAAGGCTGACAGTCATCGAGAGCGGAATCCCTCAGGGTTCAGTACTCGCAGCTACTCTTTTTCTTTTGTTCGTCAATGATTGTGTACAGGAATTGGACTGCGCGTGTGCCATGTTTATAGATGATGTAAACATATGGAAGGTCGTCAAGTGTGCTGCCGATGAAGATAACTTCCAGGAAAATCTTTGTCGATTTAACGATTGGTCGCATAAATGGCTGCTGTCCTTCAATTCGAACAAATGCACTCCGCTGCGCCTGGGAAATCAAAATCCAGGCCGTGAAGCGCGACCCTACCATCTGAACGGAATCCCACTCCAAGTAGCAGAAATACAGAAAGATATCAGCATCTGGACGACATAAAACCGCAAACCTTCTACAAAATGTTGTTAGGTGGCTTAACTGCAACTTTAATGTTGTACACCCTCAAGCGGACATTCAGGTTTTTGGTGAAGCCTGTTTCTCGAAAATCTTCGGTACCTTCATATGGTCACATCTTGAATACGCGATTCAAGCCTGAAGACCGTGGACGTGGCAGAATTAAAACGTACTTCAAAGGGTGCAGCGGCGGGCAAAAAAATAAGCAACAGGCCAAGGTTCACTATCATATGAGATCCGCCTAAATAATCTTAATCTCTATCCTTTGAGTTATAGGCAGTTACGCGGAGATTTGGTACAAACCTTCGTGGCTTGGACGGCGCTCTCATATGTGACGACTTTTTCCAACTCGCCACTACAACTGATATCCGGAGACATCCCTTCAAACTGTATGTGCCCCAAGGACGATGGGATGTGAGAAAGTATTTGTTACGATTAGAGGCGAATGTTCGCATCGCAGGAACGTGAACACTTTGAGAAGAATAGGAATTTTCAAACACTGGACTAATAATTTTATTAGCCTGGAGTGTTCGAAATTCTTTTTCTTCCCAAAGTATTTGTTCTCTAATCGGAACGGGGACCTACGGAATAACCTTCCGGAGGCAATTGTTATGTCTCAATCTGTGGAGACATTCAAACACCGACTTGATATACGTATGCTACAGCACAACGTGAACTATGTGACAAATTAGCCTCGAAACACCAGTGCAGCATGTGACGATCTATATTGTCCTGACTGAAGCATTGTTAACATTGTTTTTAATTCTTGAGTTTTTGATGTGACAAATAGAGAGTTCAAAGGCACAAGCCTATTTTCCCTCAAATATTAGGCCGGACTGACCGGTACATGTACGTTCGTCTGCAGCCGCCATCTTCTGATTATATCCACATACTGTAAATTCACTAGTAACTTCGTAATACATAGCAGACATCCAACGTAGCGGGTAGCCAGTGGAGATATCAATACATCAGTGTATGTTATGAACATGCAAGAACTATTCATATGTCAGTTATATAAACAATAAAACACAACCCAGAACCACAGCCAAGGCAAGTGGAGCTGAAGACTACTACCGGGGAAGGGGATGAAACCGTGGAATCCTAAATGGATGTAAAAATATTACGCAAAACTGCCTAAAGGGGAGGATGGTAGTAGAGGCTGTAACCACGGTCCGGAAAATAGTGTGCACCTTCACCGGGACGACGCCCCGCTTACGCCACTTTCGACCTTGAATTCAAAGTAACCGCGGCCATGTATTCACACAAAAAGCATTCTTTTTGTCCTACTACGTCATATAGCCTACCATAATTATAATTTTAATCATGGCAAATGCTGAAAATAATTGTATATTTAAGGTCCAGGGACCGCGTCGTTACAAAACTACTATAGTAGTAAAAATAAATGCAAAGTTAGCAATCGTAGTTGCGAGTGAGCAACTGCATAAATAACAGAAATGGGTAGCAATTTATACATATTGAGGAACCTCTGATTCACATGGACAGTCAGATATAAAATATTTGGTGAATATTGTGAACCGAGATGAAGAAACTTCACGTCCACTGTCACTTTTCCATGAGTTGACATCCAAAAAATCATACCTGGGTGCTATATATTGACGTTTCCTAATGACTTGCTGAACTGCCTTCACTGTCAGATACTACGCTCTGAAGCAAGCAAACTTGCTCGTCCACGTCTGCTTGCCAAAAGTTTTCCTTCTTTCAAATTTAATGATATTTGGCACTCGCATGTATTTTCAGGGGAAAAAAAGCCCTTGCCAACAATTCGTTTGGAACTCATCATATTTTTCTATAATTTGTAAACAACTGTTTTAGAAATATCTATCGCTGACGGATGTAAAACACTCTGCTCGCTACCAATAACACCATTTTTACATGCTCTTGTATATGTAATCTCTCACAAATAGCAACGATGCGCAAAAAGTCATTATCTAACCTTCGTCCTAAATTCAATAATAATAATATTAATAATAATGATAATAATAATAATGTGTATTCGTAAGGCACATCCTTGGTGCCGGCAAAATATTGGGTTTCAGATTGCTCGCTGGGTGTTAAAAAATATCAAAACATAATTTACCTATTTTTAGAGGTGCTCAGCTCATGCAGCAAAATCAGAGGAATGCGTAATAGTTGTGAAAATGATTTTTAAAATATTTGACGAATCCTTCAAACTCTTAGAAAGACCCCTCTTGATTTAGGCAAAATGCAAAAGCATACGCTTCCGGAAGGCTTAAGATCTTCGAAAAATTTAACAAAATGATCGTAAACTTTTATAAATGTAGGAAAAGGTGTGCTTATCCGGAGAAGAACTGCCATAGTCTATTATTGAACATTTTGCAATAGGTTTGAATTAAATCGATGCAGTCAAATCGTGCGTTCGATATATGAATGTTGGACGCTCGTTAGAAATTCACGTTTTTCATGGCATTTTGAATATGGTTACAATTATTTGTGTGTAAATTGAAGCGTTGAGACGAATTTCAGGAAGAAGAAAGCAAAAAGCGATACAACGATCGTGGTTCCGTCGTCGCAATTAGATAAGTGTAATAAAAATTTCAGGACAATTAGCAATAAGTGACCAGTATACAAAGCGGAAAATCAAAAAGTAATAGCTTGGTCATCTAGAAGTTGAATGATTTGCGTATGCTGTAGGTATCTTCCTCAGAACCTCAATTTGCATGCAGAAAGCTTGTTTGCTGTTTTTTGAACATTTTCTCTAAATACATCGGTTGAGCGCCCATGGATAGTATTTGAACTTTAAAGGGCAATATAATTTATGAGCTATTATGGGAATAATTCATCGTGATCATGTGTGATTAGCTCGTTGGGATAACTCGTCTTTAATCAAACCTACTTGTCCTAGCAACTGTTGTTTTAGCTGAGCAGTAAACCGTGCACTTTTAAAATGTCTGATGAAGACGAAGCAGGTCCTGCAGGTCACGAAGGTGAAGAAGTTGAGGAAGAGCATGTAGGTCTCCTAATATTTGTGAACTTCCTAAATAAGGTTATTGTTGACAAGCCATTATCAAAAGAAATGGCTGCATCTTCATTATCAATGCTGTCTCGTCTTGGATATGGTCTAGCACATGCGTATATAAAATTTCAGTGTGTCTCCAGGTGAGCACTGCAGTAAGTTCCTTTTCCTTAAATTTACTTGATTTATAAATCACTTTAAAATATTGGTCATATGACATATTTAACAAACCATAATATTTTCTGAGCGCTCTGTAATGAAGAGGGTAGGCTACAGTTATGCCGACGTTTTGTTAAGGCATGGATGACCCAGCGTCAATGTTTCCAGCTGCAATATGATAGCAATTCCCTTTTGAGTAAGCCCTGAAAAATTAGTCGACTTGAATCATTCCGTGGCGAAAGTGACCTTGGCGCCACCGTGGACTTCAACTTGTCGGTAAAATATTATAAGTCGCTTGAATTTTTTCACACCACTCGCTCTTCGCTTAGCCGCTTAACTGCAAAATCATTTGGGAGAAAAACTTTTGGGGTCTATTTTTTAATTCCTATATTTATGTACAAATGACCTCCTTTGATTCGCTACTTTTTGCAAATTTCTACGACCAACTATTAAGTAGCAAAACTAAAATTGTATCAAAAAATTAAAATGACATGGCGTATTGATGAGTGAGAATTTGATCAGAACGCCTACGACTGGACAAAAAGACGAAGATGTTGCAATTGTTCACCGCACACATCTCCATATTGGATTCACAAAAGGGAGAGAAAATCCCGTGGAGTTATAAGTTTCACGTTCTTCTTGAAGATACAATCAGAGATGACTAAGATCCAGTCTTTGGATGATTTGAAACTGTGAGGACTGATTACAAACCGAAAGCCTATTCACAGCAGAGTTATCCTGTTTTTCGTATGTCTTGTTACTTGGCAGTGGTCACCTTAAATCATAGCCAATATAAGGGCTGTGATTGATAAAAGCGGATCGAGGGCAATGATGCAGTCCTGAAGCTGCACCGAATAGCAAACATACAAAAATGAAAGCAAAATTAAATTACGTTGGAATTCGAAATTCGTTGAATAACTCCTAGCTCTGAGCATTTGAGAACAATAATTGCTGCACTCACCTTAGTGGGAAATGTGGAAAGGATGTAGCTTTTTAGTGTTGTGGGTTTTGGAAATGCTGGGAATGTTTTCATTTCCACGACAACTCTGTTAGCATATGCCTAACATATTGATAGCTTGTGCAAGCGGCGCACCAGTCCTAGGCCCGCAAACTCCTCCTACGCAGCTGTCACGAGAGCGCGAGGTGACTATCGATTTTCCCCTGATCATGATTGGTCCATGTCGCTCGATTTTTCTCCCGCGTTCCCCTTTAAAGTACATGCACGCGCTGTACCGTGCTCCTGTCTGAGTAGGCGCTTTATCTGGCCAACGTGTCTTCTCATTGTCTCTCTATTACGGGCGCTTGTGGTACCGGTTCGTGCCGATTATAAGTACCAAGGCGTTTCATAACAGAAATAAAACTCATGAAACCACTACCTCATTGTAGAAGATCGTGCTAAATACTTCACCTGCTTTTGCCGTAAAAATTTAAATTGCACTTGCAGCAGCAAAAGAGCTCAGAAATCATTTTTTCTGCCCAAGAACACGTGCGTTCCAAGAACAATTTTTCGTTTTGACGTTCATCTTGGTGCATGCTAGATATAACGAGTAAATTTTAATTTCTTAAGCATTTTGAACGCGGCTTGATTCTAAATTGCCGACAATGGCTAAAATGTTTATTTGGCCCAAAGTTGTTGAAACTCCGCTGCCATGCATCCAACTGAAAAATATTAAGCTGAAAAAAATGGAGTCATTTGGCGGTCTGCAGAGTCATCTTTCAGCCAGCAAAACAACGAATGTTTATGAAGACGTTCATTTATGGTGAAACAACCGTAATTTGAAAAACATTGTAGCCGTTCATTTTTGATGGCTGAGACTCCGATCTTTGCTGTCACCTGATTCTCATTATTACTGGCATCAACAATTAGAATAAATAATGTTTTAACGATATCTGTTCACAAATCCTTTTTTCAAAGTTTCTCATCACTTTGTCCAAAAAAGTTCTCTACGTTGTTTGCAGTAAGATAGTAGTAAGATTTCTGGTGAACCATATTTTTTTTTGTTTGTACTGTGCTTTGGCTAAACACCGTTTCGAAGATTGCTACAACACCTTAAATGAGCAATACGTTTAAACATCCAATCAATTTCACAGTGGATGTCTTTTGAATGAATAAAATGGAAGGTACGTTTTCTCGCATACCAAATGGAAAAACCTCGCACCACACTGTAAATTCCACGTTTTCGTATTTATCTCTTAAAGTTAATCTGGAATATTTGAAGGTCCTCACAAGTTGTCTCTCTTCTTTTGTTAAGAAATATAACGGATATTTCGCTTCTTGAAAAATATGTGCACCTGCGTATCGTCATTCTGAGCGGCAACTTCATCACAGATCTGACACCGCTCTCAGAAATGCGCAGCCTAATGTACTTAAAGGCCGATCACAATCGTGTTGCCGAGGGTGGACAAGTTAAACCGCTCGATCACCTGCAACTATTTGATCTATCCTACAACAAACTTCCAAATACTGATGGATTCTCGCACAAATCCCTCAAACACCTGATCCTTAATTGTAAGAATTGACGTTATTTTTTTAAGCAGGAAAATAAGCACATTTTTTACCTACTGCTTGATTTTTCGATTATAAAAGTACTAAAGTGTTTAAGAGTATTCCAAAAATTATTCGTGTGGTATACAGTAATCCCTTATATGAAAATATATACGCCCATTCCACCTTCTGTTACAATTTGCCCTAAAACGCGACTTTCACGTTGAATTAAATAACAGCCACTGTATAGGTCAGAGTTTGGACTTCTAGCTCAATTAATAACGCACCACTTTCAAGACATCTCAGACTAAATTTTGGTATTAAGAATTGCTGAAAAAAGCAAAGGCGTAAATAATAAACGCTCTTTGTTCCTGCAGAATATTACTGATAAAAAAGAGAAGGAAGACGAAAATTGTTATTTCTGGCTTGTAAGCCGTCATCAGCCATCCGTACCCAACATTACGTTTTGCAGCACTCGAAGCTTGAGTAGGCAAAATGTTGATTAGAAAGCCGAACGGAACGAGTGGGAGCCATAGCCGATCGGTGATCACCCGATCAAAACTAAAAATAACTACGAGTCTGTGGCTCAATGGCTTAGGCTTTGGGCTTTTACTCGAGAAGAATAAGGGTTTAATGCTCGAGTGGGGTAACAGATGGGTTAAGGTATGTCTGGCTGATGACGGCTTATAAGCTAGAAGTGATCATTCCACTATCCCTTGATTTAATCGGCAATCTTCTCCTGGGTAGAGCTGCCGTACGACTGCTGGTAGAGCTTGTAGCGTCTTAGTAGTGAATGCACTCGGATCACTAAAAGCATTAGGTTGAATCCCAGGTTGGAGGTAAAAGGCAGAAGTCCCCAGAATGAGAGCTTTACTGTGCGCAAAATCCTGCATTGCTCTCTCGCGCAGCAGTGCCCGCTGGCGAAGTCGGGTTCAGTGTTTACTACGCCCAGTTGTGCCCGAGTGAGAGAGATGATGATGACAGTTGCTTTTACATGACTACGAAACCAGTTTAAGTGGTTTCCTATTGGTGCGTCTGTATTGACCGAGAGGTGTCGAAAATTGAGGTACACGCTGCATCGGTTGAAGGGGGCACGTTGAACTGGCCGTTACACAGGCGTGTTTATTTGGACGCGCGTATGTGCACACGTATTTTAGAATAAGCTGAGGTCAACTCAGGGGGCCGCCATGCCTTGGTGAAACGCCTGTTAATCATTGGGATTTTCTCGGTCGCCAGGATGCCGAGGGACAGGGGACGCGGATGCAGCTGTTATCGGCTAGTCAGAAGCAGCTGCGAGGTCAAGCCTTGAAGGACGGAGACGCCAGTGAAAGGAGGCATTGGAAAAGTTACCTGCGGCTTTGGGGCAGTGGGCCTTGGAAAACGGACTCATTGGATGTTTACTTCAGGCTTAAGAGTGACTGTCAAGGCAGAACGAGACGACAGAATCCCGCAACCCATAAGGCAACGGCCACCTTTCACTTATTTTTTCAGTCTTTAAGGGTTATAATTATTACCTACACGGCTACTGAATCTGGTTTTTTACCAAGTATTTTGTACTACTTCCAGACAATGCAATACTGTCACTCCGGGGGGAATTTAGTCCTCCATTGAACCACCAAAAATTGCCCAGTCTCCAGACCCTGGAGGTGCGCGGAAATAAACTGACCACTACCGAGGGCCTTACTTATCTGCCAAAAGTTACCACGTTGTATGCAGCTGCGAATATGATCAATTCTCTGGACAACATTAGCTGCATGACTGGTCTTGTTCGACTACATCTTCGCGACAATCACATCAAGAAGCTTGATTGGTTTAACAGTGACCTGGTGAACCTGGAATACTTGAATTTGCGGTAAGTATTGCGTTTACAGTCTCTACGTATAGTTTTGCACCCGAGAAGACTAAAAATTGATCAGTTGAATGCGTTTCTTCGGAAAATAATGAAGTTAACATTGTAGTCCATTTTTGTTAAACATTGACACACTCGCAGTCCAGGACATTTTAAAACTACCGGCAAGGCGCGGGTTAGCAGGCTTGAAATAGTTTTGATAGCAATAAAGTTGGTCTACTGGCTAAGATACACCTGCCGTTGCTTTTAAGTTTGTTATTATTTTTTTAAGTTTATTAATTTAGGTTCTAATTTAAGTTTTGTTTAGTTTTCAGTTTAGTTAGGTACGCCAAAGTTCGATAAATTTTAATAAATACTATATACTAAACTAAACTAAGTAAACCTAAGTTTAGCTTGCAAGCTCAACTTAACAAAATTAACTAAACTAAAATATACACTACACTGCAGCTAAAATTATACCAATAAACCAAATAATAAACTAAAAAACAAAATAAATATATATCAACGGTCCTGTAAGCCAGAAGGCTGGGTCTAGGTATATCTAAGGTGATAGAAAAACTGTACTGTTACCGAAGCCTTCTCCTGGGCTGCTTGATTAATAGGCGCCGAACTCGAACCCAGGCCATGTATATGCAGTTTTCTTTCTTGTAGGAAACAGTACAACAAGGATAATTGACAGGAGTTCATTTGGGACATTATAATTTCTTTTTTCATACATTTTGAATCTTCGGAAAATTAATAATTGCAGTTACACATTTATTTGGGACCCAAACTTGTAACCATTGTCCATTTATATCATTTTGAATGACGTCTGAAGTTCTAGTCAACAGTAGACACTTGGCTTCTCTAATGCCCACTCCAGGTTTCTTTACTTTTTTTTCCCAACGTCTACAAGAAGGTTACTCTAGTTGCCTCATTTCTAGCGAATTTTTAGGAAGTTATATAATCAAGTTTGTTTCCAAGCATCTTTTTAATTAAGGCCAAGTGCCAGTTACCAGAAGTTCCTTGGGTCTCTACAACAGAAAGCTTTAAAATGAATTTTCTTTTGAATAGTTCAACTCCTTAATACATGGTGTATTTCCCTCCAACGGGTGTGGGCAATCCCATAGACAAGAGTTAATGATTGCACGCTAATCTACAGATTGGGTCGATCTGGAGGATTAAAAGTCGTCAGAGTGACATCGTTAACGAACAAGAAATGCATGCAGAGTTGGAACTGCAAATAATGGCCATTAAAATACATTAAGGAAAGCCGCTCTCGATTTTGAATGCGTTCTTTGGAGAATGATAGGCGCCTGCCTAAAGTCATACAAAAGAATAACCTTATGCGAAAAATAAATGGTTCCCAAACGCATATTTGTAAGGCAAGCTTAAAGTGCTGCATGATAGCACTCCGTGTTATAAGTTCACCCCACGGCAGTTCGGTCGTCGATTTGGACTATGTCCATCGTATGCTCCGGAGCAAATTGCGACAGAAACGGTGACTAGCGCGCGAATTAGCTTTAAGTGATCGTAGACTTGCATTTAATCTACCGCACTCTCCCTTACCTCACACATCTGAGCCCGGTATCAAGACCGGAGTCGGGATCGGGCGGAGTTGTCTGGCGCGCCCGAACCCTATGCCTACCGCCATGCACTCCCCTCCCCCCACCTCCATGTTCGGTCCGCAACCCGACTTTCGCATGTCATAATCTGATATGGCTCCCGTACAGGTCCAGCTCATCTGCAGCGCGGCCTGCATAGGTGTCCATTCTGTGTGTTTTAGTTCGACCACTGCAAGCGAAGATGTCCACCATTTTCCCGACAGCAGGGACGGTGACTGTGATCAGGTATAGTGATCGTAGACGCGTCACTTCCTACTCCACTCTAAACCCCCTTAACTGCATTGAAACGGCGACAAGTAAAAGTCGAGATTGCCCGGCAGAAAGAGGGCGTAGGCCGCAGCCGCAAACACCGCCTCAACTTAGTATAGATTGACAATAGACTTTGCACTGTCTACTCTCACTCACCTATAGTAGGCGTCTAGCCTGATTCTAAGAAACCAGGCCTCGTTCTGCTAGACAATCACTACTGCTATTTCTAATGTTACTGTTAGGAAGCATCTGCGTTATATGTTAACTGGTACTATTTCAGTCTGTATTTTTACTCACAATTGACGCTGGTTAATGTGAGAACCGGGTTCATAGCCCCTCAATCGCAACAAGAAGTGTAGTAGTACTGGTGCTAGCACTGCCGCCACCATTTATCAGACGTGAGGCTAACTTAATCAAAGCTAGTGCTCATAGCCTCCATGCTAGAATTTCATTAAAAAGCCCTCCGAAGACATCATTTTTTTATTTGTTTGTGCACCGATCTGTTCCTCAGGATGCGCCCATCCTGTGATAATGCTTTTGCGAGTCAGATCAACATCATTTATAACTGGTCTCTGTCGCTATTTCTAATGGAATTCTTGTTGATAAATAAAATCAACGAAAGACAGCCACCCTTGTCTAGAGGGGTCATTTTTGACTTGAAGTTGCCATCATCATCAGCATCATCATCAGTAAGCCAGTTTCATTCGAGACGTAGATGATGCAACGAAAAATCTAGTCACCGGCTGAATCTGAGTGCAAATGTCAGGTCTTCCAGGCCTTCGTTTTGAATTTAACCGTATAAAGGCGCAAAATAAACGAGGCTGTTCATTTCTTGTTATCTTCCATCCACCACAAGGATTCTGGACTAAATAAATTACAGTAGATAACGCACGTGTGGCTTCCCGCACGTGCTGATTACCTGCTATCAGCATGTTATCAACAGCTACTCGTTATTGGCCGCGCTCATAGTGTTTCACTGGAATCTGATTCATCCCATCTCAGAGAACCGTTTGAATTTTACTAATTCTTTGCTTTTAGCGGACTTTACAGGATCGTAGACAACCTGAACGGAATTCTATAAATATACGCCTTTTTTCAGCAAAAATGACGTGCAAACTTTTGATGCATTCTCCCGTAGCCAATAACAATAGTCTTTTCTGAAACTAACATGCGTTTCTCCAATCATTATCTCCACTAAAATTTGCCTTTTGACAAGACAGTTTATCGGGGAGTGTTAAGACTAAGTAGATTTAATCCTAACGGCTGCGATCTTCCAGGCCCGGTTTCTTAGGAGATAACAAAAGTCATTGGAAGGCCAGAGTGATGGGAAGTGTGTATTCTGTACAGACGGAAGGGAGAATAATTAGGACGAAGTCTTGGCTACCGAGTGCACGCCTAACCGCAGGGCGGGCTAGGTCCGGAATGATGTCTTGGGGCAGACATTCGAGCAGCCACTGTTGGCTTCAGCCTTGAAAGTCATTGGTTGGACCGCGTGAGGTTACGCATCAGCGTAGGCGCAGCCGACAGAGTGCGGGCAGTAAGTGTGACTGCAGCCTTGGTGTGATTAATCAGCGATCACGGGTCCCCACAGTGGCACTACCGCCCACCACATGTTTTCCTGGATATTTTTAGGTACACTGATGCAAAATTAAATACGCGGATGTCGGCTCGGGTGAGTGTACGGTCCGCCTCTACGTGGTAACCAAAATGTTCGCGAATATCTCCCGGAAAAAAAAACAGTTCTCAATCAGTTACCAAGACCTATTATTTTTCGAAGTGCATAACATTGCAGCATTATTTGCATAACCCAACTCTCGTTTTTTCTACCAGGGGCAATGAGATAAAACGTTTTCGAGAAGTGAGGAAGCTCGCCGTTCTTCCTGCACTTAAATACTTGGTTCTAAGTGGTAAGTCTTTCAAGAAAATGTAGACTGCTCCTATTGCATATCTTTGGACTTCTCCCTCTATTTCCTCAAAGCTTGGTAGAGTTGGCATTAGGGCTGAAGCTTAGTGGTGGCTGATGAGCCACGAGAGGTTTTTATTTTCAGTCTGAGTCAAATCGTCTCTCAATCTGCACAGCTGGCTCCAAGATGATTCGTCACTGCGGATAGTATTGTCGGCAAAGACCAGGAAGATTGGAATGCCCATTTCTGGCCGTCGTCAGCTAGTCATATCCAACCCCAAGTAGTACAAAACCCGAGGCTAGAACTCGTGACTAAAGAAAAAGCGGGACAAGTGAGCTCCATTAGTGGTCTGTAAACGTTTAACGTTTCAATATCTCCCGACCAAAACCGGCAAGACAATGAGCTTGTGGCTCAATGGTAAGAACGTTAGGTTCTGATCGAAAAGGTCGCGAGATCGAACCTCGGGTGCTGCACTACTTTGGGTTTGGTATGACTGACTGACGATGGCTAAGAAGCCAATCCAGTCTCCCTCGTGATTGTCGGCAATACTATATGCCTAGGCTGTTAGCCTCCACACCTGCTGTCATTGCCCGAGAAATGCGACTTAAGGCAGAGCGGGATATGTGAGTTCCGGTAACCATAGGTGAACGTTCATCAAAGAATGCTTTTTTCACTCTTCAGTACCAGAGGAGACTGGAGGGCAAGATTTGTTGGAGATATTCGGTGTGTCATACCAACACTGGAAAGTTTGTGTGTGTGGAGCTTGCTCCTGCTCGGGAGAGGCAAAAACGGCTCCTCCGATCACTGGCGGTCGGTGTCAAACAAAGCAGGTTTTGTCGAGGGCGGCAATTCATCGACCTACCACTCTGTAACATAAACTTATGTTCCCACTTCTAACCACCGGCAATCCAGCGTTTTGACTTGCCCCTATAATTTGAGCATAAGTAAACGTACTTGTAGGAAAGTTCGATTTTTTCTTGAAATGCTTACCTGGGTGTCTCGAACTCGGTCCTACTATTTATCCATGTGTGTACATTCGCTTTCACAGACAATCCAATATCTGAGCATGAGGAATACCGACCGGTTGTTCTGGGTACCCTGCCACACCTAGAGAAGCTCGACAAGGAGGCGGCAACCAAGGATGAAATTGCGGAGGCGATTAACCTAGTCGAAACCCGGGTAAGCCAAATGCATTTAGCATCAAAAAATTACTATGAATTCAGATCGGGTGTTCTGTATAGCGTAACACTTGTCTCGGGTAGCTAAATAGACTCTATTTCGGTTAAATTTGTCGTCAGATATGCGTAACTAAAGTTGCTACGCCTGACTCTGAGGACCGACACCTGCAGAGATAACTGCGCCCTATCATAGACTGAAGGTCAGATTAAATTTTCTTGACTTGAACACAGTACTTATGGTGACTCCCTGAATGAGAGATGAGATATAAGTGCGATCAGGGAAACAGTTATTGTGATCTGGTCGAGGAAAGTGCGGACCTCGAGCGTACGTTGCAAGCGTTAACCCAGGTGAACTATCTAGCCATGAGTGCGGAATTGTGTGGAAACGTGCTGTTACTTCATTGGCTACTTTGTATTCGCTAGCTTTTATTATTATATTATTGTAGATTGATTGTCATAATTTTGTTAATATATTCAGTATCATTTTTATTCTTATTGATTAGTTTTCCTTTTCCTTATTATTATCTTACTGATTGTGGAAATACCATAGTATACAATTATATAAAATGCAACCGAAATGCCCATTTAAAAACCCAAAATCCACCCAATTCTATCTATGACTTAAACGCTCAATTGCCCCTTCTAATGCCTCGTATGATGTAAATTTGTCCCACATCGTAAGCCATATGTCAGAGCAGCGATATAATATGATGAACATTAATTAAGGCGAAACGGCCCAAGTTTTCAATCAAACATAAAAGGGCGACTGAGATCCTAATTGAGTGGGAGTACCAGAGGTCCCATTGAAACTAGCCATTGCAGACGGAGCCTCCCTCGTTAGCGAGGGATTGATCAGGCCTTTTTATTGAACGTCTAATTAACATGCCTGAGCGAACCTTAGACTAAATGGTGGAACATGCGGGTAAAGACTCTGCACAGGTTCTCTCTATCTTACATTGGAATGTGGCTAGCAGACGATAAAAAACGAAAGTAATTCAGTTACTTTAACTCCAACCTACCGTGCTTCTTTCAGTTATAGTTTTCACGGTTCGTTGCCCAGTTTAACATGCCAGTCGTTGAGGCTGCTACATAACAATATCAATATCAGTTTATTAGGGGGAAGGTAGGTGAACGCCTTTGAGCTCCCTATCGGTACCATGATGGCTAGGAAATGTATGGTTGTACAAAAGAAAAATTTTAAAAAAACAATACGTAAATTACATGCTTTAGGCAAAAGAACGACCAGCGTTTGGCTAGTCTATATATTGATAAAACATGGCTACTACATTAGTTTGAGTAGTATAGGAAGTATACGTGATTTGAACCTCATTTCAAGTCTGTATGTACATATTCGATCGTGCAAGCAGGTTATCCTGAAACGCTACCGCAAGCTTTCCTAAAGTCTGCTACTCTTTCAACCTCTTTTGCAGGAGGAAGCCGAGATTGAGGAGGAGCATCAGGAAGAGGAGCACAAAGAACAGCAAGCGGAGGACGAAGGTGAAGAGGCCAAGGCGCAGGACGAAGAGGCTGAAGGGAACGCCGACGCTGAGCCGGAGGAGGGCGGTGAGGAGGTTAGAACTAATAACCTAGTCTCTGTCTTTCCTACTTTGCTTGTCTTGTAATTTTTACTGAATGTGTGTTTTTTGGGTGTCATGCGGCTGCTGGTTAGGATGTTTGGGTCTTTTGGATTAGAGATGCCATCTTTAAAGAGCCTACTTGTCATATTCAGAAGAATATAATCTTGTCCGTCACACTTTACGGAATTCCAATGCTCGATCCCCCCAAACTCCATTGCTTCAGAATTTTCGTTTGTACAGCGACCTTCTCTGGAATGTATTGTTTAAGAACGTATTAAAATAGAGAGGATATCGCTGCTCTACCCCTGCCCCGTCATAAATACAGGAATACTGCCTCAAGCCAAGATGTTTACTGTAAAATCACGCCTTGTTTTAATTCCCAAAGGAGAAAACAGCAGCAAGGGCGCAAGAACTCAGGTACAATAACCTGCTGAGGGAAGCGTATTTAAGGCAAACCGGGCGTATGTGTGCATGTATAGTGTCCTTGAGTGGGTAGTATGTCGATTGAGGTTGAAGAAAGTTACGCCTGGACGCAGACACGCACATGGCCTATCGGCCACTCGATAGCGCGGCGTAGGATGCGTCATCAGGTCGGCATGCGAGCGAGGCTGAAGGGCTGCTCCTAACAGTGTGTGTGTTCGACCATCGGTTTCGATTAAGTCCACCAAGTGAATCAGCAGGTTGGTTCAGGAGGTGACGGCCTCAGGGGTTATTTTTAAGTGATAGAGGACGCAGTTAAAGGCTCCGCACTCTTCACCTTCTCCCATGAGTCTCGAAGAGACTAGACGTGTCAGGCGTTGGCTGCTGTATCAAATGCAAGCCAATACACCGCCTAACCTAGTCTTAAGAGACAGTAGCCTTTTGCGCTGATACTACTGTACTATCTATTCTCACTCACCCATAGTAGGTGGGAACACAGGCCAAAGGAGGCTGAGACTGATACGGCTACTACTGTATCTGCTACTACTGGCTAACGACGTAGCCGAGTTTCAGGATCAGTACTATCTCTGACGCTAAAATTTGTCAGAAGTGACGCTGGTTTGAGTAAGCTCTGGGGCGCATACCCCTTTGTCTCAACAAGGAGTGTGACTCTGGGTTAGAACTATTTCGCGTAAGCACATGCGTTGACCCTGAGCAGAAAAGCGTTTGCCTTAGTTTCCACCTCTCAACTCTATCCATCAGGCTGTTTCGTCTTAGATACTAAGATACTGCTGCTACAGCTACGTGCCTATAAGACGAGTGCTAGTTTCTATAACTCATGTATGGTTAGGCCAGTAGATAGTATACTATAAGTATTTCTTGTGTGTGCTTTTCAAGAAGTCGCACGCAATATGCACTCGCAATCTGTGTGAGGAGGAAAAAGTTATTAGCATTTGGATATAAAATAGGGTGTTTGTAAATTAATGTACAAATTCTACCATTCACTCATATCATGCAGTTTGCGGTCTTTAGTCCAACTACAGACCTTCCACAGTATCCAGCTATAGCTTAAACTTTTCAGAACATCTGCTCATATCCCGTTGATTCCAGCACCTTGTGAGAATGGGGGTTTAGGGTATTCCGAGAAGAAAACAAACTTCAGTAACTGTCAAACCAGAGTGCTGGAAACCAAGGCTGGTACTGCTACTGATATTTCTAATGCTACTAAGTCGGGGTGCAGCTGGTTGGTAGCATTTCTGATACTATTTTTGACTGCATAAAGTTTTAGCCAGCTAGACTTTAAAGTAAACTAGATTTGGATTTGGTGTAACTTATAAGGCAATATAACTGCTGCTGTCACATTTTACAGAGTTTGGACCAGGATACTGCTGCTAGAGGTAATATGCCACTGCTAACAGTGTTAATTCTGCTAATCATAGTTGGGCAGTAATAGATTCTTAAAATTGTACCGATAGTTGACATGACAGTCTAAGTCAGTGCAGCAGAAAAAAGGAAATATTAATGATGATGGTAGTAATAGTGATAGTAGTGATTCCTATAGAAGCATGCAAAGTTCAGTAGTAAGACATGAATCCTATTTTATCAATTTATTATCACAGGTGGAGGTATGAGCTTACTGCGATACAAGTACGGTACTAGAGGACTACAGTGTTGCTTAGATTGCAATAGGCTAAAGGTTTTACTAGGCTTTGAGGACAAGACTGTACTATCAGAGCTTAGGTAATCTAGCTGAGAGACTTGACTGCGTACGCTATGAGGTACAATTGTGTATAAACTGTATAATGAAGTTACAACCAGCTAGATTATAACTATGTGTATTTAATTAATCAAATTTACTGCTGTGTTTAGGACAGCTAGATTATACTAAAAGAATTAAGAATATCAAGCTTACGCGCATCCTAGGTTTAATGCGGGCACATGTTTTCGCGTCTTCATCTGATGATTGTGTGAGACACCCATGTTGTCTTGAGAGCATGCATCCTCTGTGTGAGTTTGCTGATCAGCAGATTTAGGCAGGTTGATTTGGCCGGACATCAGTATAGACACAGTTGCTTAAAAAGGTACTTTTCACATTCCTTTTTTTTTACAGGTCGTCTTTCTAGTAAGGGGTGTCATTATCTAAAAGCCCACATTTTATAGGTTGGTTTAATTAAATGGCCTCGTGTATCACCTCTAGCTGTGCGATTTAGTGTATCACATGCGTTCAAGACCTTCCATTCTCCTGTTTTTATCCCATGCCTATTTTTTTATTTCTGTTGCTTCCCGTCACATTTGTCAGCTCATGCCATTTGAAACAGCATATGCTTTTTGTAATTTCTGCCGTTTACCGGCGACAAAGTCCTCAGATCCTGTAGTAAAGTCAGGTATCCCCAAGTGTGTCTTGTGTGGTTTTTTATTCATTTTACTATTGAACGTTTTTCTCGTCATTATACAGGATGGATAATGAACCAAAATGAACACATAAAGCGAACCCTACTGAATCCAAACCACCCCTGCGCAAATTGCCAAGGATTTGCTGGGAGCAACGTCAACAAACTGTCTCAGGGCCAACAACGTGGTCTCCGAAGTCAACTCATATCATTCTTTGCACCTGTATTATGTCGTCAACCAGAAAATAAAGAAAAAATAAATCACAATTTGTAAGACGAATATATTTTTTTTTATACAACTTAACTCTGACCCAAAAAGTCTAAAAGGTACTTCTAGCATACTCCTGCGCTGGATCTTTGCAAAGGGGCTTCTTGACAAGGAAAGAAATTTTTACAAACCCTCATCCCCTGCTGCGTTTTCTTCAGCTTATTGATTAACTTATTTTTATAGAGAATAAAAAACATTCATGTGTGGAATGGAGAATCTTATGATCCTCTGGGATAAAGTCGGGTCATAGCTGCGAAATCTCATCACATCTGTCAATACGAGCGAACATTCGAGTGTCAGAAAGTAGTTGAAAAGAAGATGCGATCGCTAGTACATGCATGTACAGACTTTTCTCGAAGCTGGTATTTGCAGTGGTAGGATTTCAGCATTTCCTGTCGTGCCTTTGAACAACAGATGTCCCGTTACTGCTCTCCTTGCATCCAATCCACAGAAACCTACTAAGTATAATTTAGGCGCTATCTATTCATATAACATACCGTCAGCCGTACGTCTCAGAACATTCCGGAATAATGAAGGCAGACACTGGTTACTCCCGGTCTACAAAGTGATCTAACTGTGCGGCCGAGAGCTATCTAGTGGAGCCATGGAGTATATCTTGCTCGTTTTATATTGAAAGTACCATTTATCACGGGTTTGCCGATTGAGTTTGTGCCTAACAACCTTTTTTATTGCAGCCAGACATGAAAAGGTACATTGAAAAGGGGTGGAAATGGTGGTTATCGCTATGGGGCCAAGGGAAAACTGAGGGATCATTCTCACCTTTCAGGTCAGGAGGTCATTTGGGCTGGCCGTCCGCAAGTGAGCTCGTAAACTATTAGCGCTTGCATCGATGTTTTAAAGAGGCAGGGTACCACAGCAGCCAGCAGTGTTCTAGTGAGATAGTGTTGTAAATACGATTGACCGAATTGTGAAAATTTGCGGCCTCCGTGGGAGTGGAACATACAAAGGATTTCCTGACGATGGTCAACGGCTAGATCACGAAATCACTCCCCACGGTTTTGGGCCATTTGTTTAGTACTTACTTGCGGCAACATTGTAAATATCACCTTTCATCATAAAATACTCAATGGTAAACCTAGACATTAGTCCACGACGGATCACCTGATTAAACTGTTCTGGGGAAGAACAATTTAACCAAATGAGAGAGTACTATTTCGGCGGGGTTCCTTTTATGGCCACCTAATAGAAGTTGTTCTTATAAATTTATTGCTATATAGGCTTTCTTTGTTTACCAATAGGAGCTATCCTTACAGTTTTCTTTGGCTTTTTGTACTTTCCACAAACGTTTTTAGTTAAATTATTTAATAACAAGTGGCATTAACTACGTATTAATGAAGAGGCTATCGGGGCCTAAAATATCAGCATTTATTATTAAACATTAAAATTTAACCAATAAATCCGTAAGACTTTGACGCTGGGAGGCCCTTGACACAAGGTAACCATACGAATACCTCTTACCGTTATTTCGATGAGTGTTTGGTACATCGAATCAACGCTCAGCTTTTCTAACAAGACACGTCACAACAAATGCTAGTCAATCAACGTTTTCATTACATTCTGAAAAGGGCTTTTGTGAATTTAATGTGACCTTTTTTCACCCCTCACACCTTAAATATTGCTTGGGGGCATAATTTTCATTGGAAATCCTCATTTCAGTACAATATAATAACAACTGTCGAAATTCGTGACCTGCCCTTATAAGTTGACCTAAAAGTAATTTCCTAACCAGATTTAGCTTCTTATGCTATAGTCGACGCAATAAAGTTGTCACTTCACGGAGAATATAATCGAGTACAAAGGATAGCAATGGGGGAGAATTAAATCCTGTCATCAAATGCACTTGTGTGTGTTATAAAAGACAACGCTCCAATGAGCTCTATAAGACCTCGAATAGACGCATCAGTTCGGTAGCCAATGTCTACATAGAACGCAGTCAAACTATGGAAAATATTGACTGGAGAAGTTTTACCTTCATTTTTCCCAGAAGAGGAAGAAGAAGTGGAGGCGATTCCTGGGAGAAGTAAACGCAGCATACTTATAAGCACAAATTAAGAATCTTTTTCATTCTTGTCGAGAGTAAAGATGATCAACAAAGGAGAAGGCTGTCCGGATTTATTTTATTATCTGCCTGACAGTTAAACTGTCCACCTGACGAGGTCCACCGTAAGCCCTACAGTGAGGTTGCCCACGGATGACTATTGGTGCATGGGTGAACTCCCAACGCACATACTGAACTGTCTCCTCCTCGTCCTCCTACAACAAGGCTGGGTTTAAGGACCAAATCAAGAAGAATGGAGGAGAGAGGGCGCTTATATGTGTTGCAGCCGGCAACTAAGCGTCCCATCCGAACTGGCTCGAATCCCACGAGCCAGTGTCATAGGTGCCACATCAGGCTAAGAAGCTCTCCGAAGAAAAGCAGATAGCCGATGAGGCTCATTTCGCTGAAAACCCTTCCCTTAATGTTGCGAAACTCTTTTCGCGTACAGTAAAAGCGCAGAGGAAAACGCAACACCCCATACGTCAAAATGCTTTAGGAAACCCCATAGCTGACGCTAAGTTGACTGCCGATAGCTTCAATGCGTTCCTATCCAAAACTTTTAGTGAAAGCTCGTTCGCTGCACCTCCGGTTATCCAGGCTTGGACGGGTGCCATACTCGAAACCATAAGTTTTAACATTTGGGATGTGACTGTAGCCATTCGTCGTTATCGCCAATCCTATAGTCCAGGATCAGATGGCATCCCAGTTAGCCTTCTAAAAGCTGAAGCGAATGATATCTTTCCGTCTATTCTTTGTAAGGTATTTAATCTTGCTCTTGAGAGCGAAACCTTTCCTTCGTTGTGGAAGGAATCGCACATTATGCCTATTCGCAAGCATGGCCGATCTACATCATTCGACAACTTTAGGCCAATAAATACACTTCCCGCAGCATCGAAGATCTTGGAGACCTTAATCAAAGAAAAGATGATGCGTCACTTGACAGAGAACAACCTGCTCAGTACAGCTCAACATGGCTTTCTCGAGAAACGATCTTGTGACACCTGCCAGCTCTCTTTCTTTGATTATGTGCTGCAATCTAGAGACAGCGGTTTTGCCACTTATAGCGTCTATTTTGATTTTACTAAGGCCTTTGACCAGGTCGATCATAACCTCCTCCTTCTGAAACTGGCCTTCTTCGGCATAGGTAGCAAGCCTCTGAACTTCATATCTTCCTATTTGGATGCTCGCACACAACGAGTAAACATTTCGAATGTTATCTCCAACCCCACGCATGTGAGGAGTGGAGTTATACAGGGTAGTGTACTGGGTCCGCTCCTATTTTGCCTGTTGGTCAACGACGTTTCAGATTGTTTTCAGTATGGCAGACCCTTCATGTACGCTGATGATTTAAAAGTCGCTTATCGATATAAACCGGCAGATCGCAACATCGTGCTCGAGCTGATAAAAAAGGATCTTCAGGCCTTCGCCCAGTGGTGTTGCACATGGCGCCTCACCCTTTCATGGCACAAATGTTCCGTTATGGTTGTTGGCGACGATCATCAACCGGAATGAAGCATTGACGGCCACGAACTAAATGTCCCAGGAGTTATCAAGGATTTGGGCATATCCTACTCTAATAGTCTCAATTTGTCAGAGCACTGTGCCCTGATAGTCTCGAAAGTACGCCGAACCACCGGATTTATCCTTAGAAATTCTAAGACTATCAAGGTTAGAACTAGCCTTTAAAATATGTTCGTGAGACCTAGTCTTGAATACTGCTCACCCTTATTCAGTCTTCTGCACACTAGTGAACGGAAGAAAAAAGAATCGGTGCAGCACTTCTTCACTAGAAGAGTTTTCACTGCAGAACACCGTAACTTAGCCTACCAACAAAGGTGCGAACTTATAAAGCTGGATCCCCTATGGCTTCGTCGATTGCAGAAGGGTCTATTTTTTACTGTTTTTACTTTCGAACGGTCAAATCTTTAATCCTCTCAGTGCAATAATGCAGCTTGAGCACTCTTGACGCGCCAGTCATCAAGACGTACTTTTATTTCTTCCTATGGCACGTACAGTTAAGTATTGGCAATTCTTTTCAGTAAACGCCATATCAATTTTTGGAATAAGGTGCCCAAAAGTATTAAAACCCATCAAAACTACCCTATGTTTAAGAGAGCTATAACTAGTTTTCTACATTCAGGACAACTTTCACGAATTTTGGGTGCTGACTCGGTGGAATCTCTCTTTCACTCTGATGGCGTTCGTGGACTTTGAACCCCGCCAGGCTTCACTGCTGAAGATAATGCGGCTGAAGCAGCAGCCCGCAGTCTGCTAACCTTTCAGCCGATAGCGCGCAACTCTTGCCGACAACCATTGAAGGAAGACTGAGAACACTGTGTTCTTGTGCCAACCCTCTCCGTCTGGAACTAATGTTTTTAAACGATATGAAACAGTTCTCCTGCTGATGAGTCAACTCAGCTTACAACTGTACATTTATTCCGTTTGTATCATACCTTTGAAGGCAGGTTTTTTTCACTTGAAACAAACCCCCTAACTCGCCCAGTATTGACAAAACAAAAAACCTGAAACAAAACCAATACTGGCTGCAACATAGGGAGTTTGTTTTAGGTTTTTTCCGGTCTTCGAGGTGTTGGAAGGCGCCCAAGAGGTGCATTACCAACTCTTTACAATTGCCTGTAAACTGGCATAATAAACATATTATATTATAAAACGTTGACGATTGGGCAATTATTTTTCAATGTGCACAAAACTGTATGTTTAGCTTTCACCTCAAAATTCTGCTGGCATTTATTGGTGATTGTTTCAAAAAATCGAATTTTAGTATTTCCAAACGAAAATATCGTACTTTTATTAGTCCTTTAATTTTTAAATTGGTTTCAGTTGAATCGTTATTATTATTTCAAAGATATTATGAATTCATTAAAAGCGGTTTGCTGTTAATAACCTGCGTTTTGTAAATTTTGACAGCTGGAATAGATTACGTGATTCATTAAAATCCTTGGTCACGGAGTTTCCCGAGTAAACCTTCCATTGAGATTTAGTATATTCCTCTGTAGATTTGTCGATTAAACGGGGAATGAGCATTTA
>JAYGXS010000007.1:6595524-6606029 GCA_036362985.1 Ligula intestinalis | reverse complement strand
ATCTTCTTCAGATGAAGAGATAGGAGGATTATATACACATCCGATAATCGCCTTTTGCCGGGGCGACAGGATAATAGAAGCGAAACAGTAATTTCCAGAGAAGGACGTGCTATTTAGATAAAACGGAAAGTGCTTTAATGACGTTCTAATATAGAGAAGACAACCACCACCACGCTTATTAATGCGATTGTGACGATAGAGATCATACTCGTCTTTGATAAGGGAGGAGTCAGAAATGATTGGATGGGTCCAAGATTCTGTTATGCATATAACATCGGGCGTCGTCTGAAAAGCAATAGCTCACAGTTGAGCCATTTTATTTATAACAGACCTGGCATTAAGCAATATGACATCTAGTGTGTTTTGAGTGGCAGGACTAGGGCTATCGTTATTCATGAAAAAGAATTTGAAGGTGGGTAGGCAAACTGTAGGCCGTTATTATTTGTGGAATAAGTACTGACGGGTATGAAGCTGTTAGCATACGGGTAGCCAGTAATGGATGGCTGGTAAGGTTTGAGATATCTAGGGGCCTCACTTTCTGGCAGGGAAAAATGAGGAGAGGATAAACCAAAATAAGCTTCTGGGGCGTTTGGGAGGAATGAGGAGAGGCGAGAAGGCATGTAGAAGTTTGCAGGTTTGGGTTGTAGAGGATGGGTAAAGAAACTGAAAGGGGGGAACTGTGACATAAAATTAGTGTTGGGGCCGCTCGCGTAAGGACTAGTGGTCTTAATCAGTAAATGTCCTGTACGGCAACTCCGATTAGATTTAAAACCATACCAGTTTGGGTTACTGCCGTGCAAATTAAATGTTTCGTGGTTCGGGCCCGGCGTGTTCAATAACGCATTATACGGGAGAATAATATGACTCCCACGGTCAAGGGAGGAGCTAGGTTGTGGTGGGGAAGCGCTTGGCCTAAACGCTTTCGACGGTGTTGGTGACATTCTTGATGAGCTTGTTGCCGAGTAGGAGGCAATGGAATTTATCGATCGTTGAACAGAGAATGTATTTAGACTAGTTTTAATAATAGTAGATGATGGAGCGGCGGAGCTTGGCGGTCCCGACATCAAGAGGGACGGGCTAACTTGTGCACTGATGTTTAGCACAGAGTGAGTTTAGCTCTGCAAAATCGGTTGCACAAAACGAGGAATTGAAATACCCCCATTGCTTAATGAAAATAAAACATTTGTACTAGATTAGTCTGATAAGGCTGAATTATTCAATGCTTTCTTTGCGAAGCATTTTACGACAGAATCCGAACCGGTCCCGTCGTTTCAACCATACTCAGACAATACTCTCGCAAACATTGATTTCTCCATAGAATTAATTCGTAAGCATATAATTTGTCTAAAATCTCGCACTTTTCGGGAACTGATCGTATCCCTAATTCAGTTATCAAAAGAGTGTCGACCTTTCCCACATTACTTAGCCATATATTTCCAGTCTAGCTCTTAAATGGTTACTTTCCTGACACTTGGAAGACATCCATTATTTTTCCAATCTTTAAATCAGGATCTCGTTCAGACAAAAGTAACTACCGCGGTGTTCATAAAACCCCGGCCTTATCTAAACTTCAGGTGAAGATAATTTTTAATCAAATTCTCGATTTTTGCCTAAAAAATAAGCTTTTAAGCGATTCGCAGCATGGTTTTCTACCCGGAAGATCAGGTGAGACGTGTCACTTACCTTTTCTTAACCACGTCACTTCCCTCCGTAACGAGCGGCAATCCGTGTTTGTTATCTACTTTGACCTGAGCAAAGCCTTCGACAAGGTACCGCACAGACGGCTTCGGGTAAAATTGGAAGCCATTGGCATCCGTACCCCTCTCCTCGACTTCATCGGTTCCTACTGTCTAACCGCAGCCAGAAGGTTTTACTAAGTACTAGTTACTCCACTTCTCAGCTGATCACGAGTGCAAATGCATATGCTCATTTACTAAGGACACAGCAAGTATATGCGTTGATAAAATAAATGCGGACCTACTTACACTCTCACGTTGGAGTGCTACCTGGCAGATGGAATTCTCTCCATCCAAGTGTAGTTTCATATGTTTCGGTCCCGCCAAGCTTCCTCGTCCCCTAGTCTTTAAAAATACTCCACTTTTAGAACGATCCACTATAAAAGACATAGGTCTAAGCTACACAAATAAACTAGCATTGTCGCCTCATGCGGATCGAATGTCTGCGAAGGCTGCACAGATATGTGGTTTTATAGCACGCAATTTCTTCCTGCTGGAAATAAAGTTAAAACTTTATCGCATGCATGTTCTACCCATCCTAGAATATTGCTGTCCCCACTTTGGTCTAATGAATGCTTCTGACCGCGGTTAGATTGAAAATGTACACAGGGTATTTACTCGCAAAATATTCGCTCTTCCTCGATCCACTACTTCTTATATGGAGAGATGTCAGTTAGCGAACGTGACATTTCTTTGGGTCAGAAGACTCGAAGCGGGCCTCTGTTTCCTCTTTCGCGTTAACTCTACCCCTAACCTCCCTCGAATCAACGCTCTCATTCCCGCAGATAGAACTTATCCCACTCGATATTCCTCCAGGATTATTGCACCCCCCTTTAGCTCCACTTCGAACCATTCTCACTTCTTTGCCTCCAAATATGCCTTCCTCTGGAATAATATTCCCCTCGAAATTTGGCTGTCGTCGAACTTAGCAGCTTTTAAAGTCAAAATTCGTATACACTTAACGTCGGAATATATAAAGTCCTTGTTATCCGTCTCCTTCCCAAACACACAAACTTTGGACTGAGAAAAGGGCCCCCCCCTGGTATCTGAGGTGGTTATGTTTACATAACATTGTTTTCCATATATGTCTATTTCTTCCTCTTTTGAGTGATATTTGCAACGATGTTTCGTCCCCTTCTCAGTCCAGTCATCATTGCCGTTTCTTTATCGCCATTTAACAACCCTGACGATAGGCTTCATGGTCTTTAGTCATGCTCACTATTTGCCAGTTCTATGGGAAGGTTTTTAGAAGAACCGAGAGCGACGAATTGAAATGCAGTTTACGTCCAATATACTCAGTAAACTTGAGGAAGTATAAAGGGCAGCCCCCTCCACTACTAAACCTCCTTTGCTATTTATAAAATAGATATCATCACCTTTGTCATCGTTTGTATGAAGTATTGTGAATATATCATCCAGGTACCCTCGGTATAATGTTATTATGTCACGTATTAATGTCAAATGTTATTCTAGCAAACGCACAATAACGTTGACGGAGGATAATCCCAGTAGATTATCATTGCGAATTTGCCAATCTTTATGTACTTCTGCTTGAAAAGTTGAACAGTTTGGTATAAGGAATCAAATATTGACGTAGCATAAATGCTCATTCCCCGTTTAATCGACAAATCTACAGAGGAATATACAAAATCTCAATGGAAGGTTTACTCGGGAAACATCGTGACCAAGGATTTTAATGAATCACGTAATCTATTCCAGCTGTCAAAATTTACAAAACGCAGGTTATTAACAGCAAACCGCTTTTAATGAATTCATAATATCTTTGAAATAATAATAATGATTCAACTGAAACCAATTTAAAAATTAAAGGACCAATAAAAGTACGATATTTTCGTTTGGAAATACTAAAATTCGATTTTTTGAAACAATCACCAATAAATGCCAGCAGAATTTTGAGGTGAAAGCTAAACATACAGTTTTGTGCACATTGAAAAATAATTGCTCAATCGTCAACGTTTTATCAGTGTTTCTGATTTTAGAATACAGTAAGTTTCAGATGGTCCTTTAACTGTCCATTGAAAACTCACTGTTATATGCGTTTAGGACAATAAGAGTCACCAATTAATATACCGATGATAACTGACCTATCTAGAGATCGGTTCAATCAGATGTACAGCTGATGCAAGTTCTCTTCCTGCTAGATTATATCAAAGCAGAACATAGGAAATTGGGCCGGTCATTGTAGTCAAAGGCACAAAATAAAGAGGTTTCGTTGTAACATAGTTAACAAGAAAGGATAATTCTTGAATATCCGAGGACCGCCTTCTGCCTTTTTTTCCTTTAATCGAAAAGTACTTTTATTTACATTAAGCTTTCTGAGTCACAATTCCAATAAAAACATCAGAACACTCACTCATATATCGATCACCATACGGTCTGACTGTGACTAATTGTCCCTCTACCCTTAACCTTACTAATCCTACGCGTTGTTGCTGCTTAAGTTAGCCAGAGGCATACAGTTAACTTATATCGGCTGCTAATTGGACCACCAAACCATTGAATATTTTTCGACATAAACTAGCATTTTCAACCCTAAGTGCCAACATTAAAGTCAAGTCATGTTGTATTGGCTTGCATTTGATATAGCAGCCGCGCCGGATCCCGTCTAGTCTTCGATGCTCATGGGAGAGGGTGAAGAGTGTGGAGCCGCTAACTACGTCCTCCATCACTTAAAACTAACCCCTGAGGCCGTCACCTCCTGAACCAACCTGTTGGTTCACTTGGTGGACTTAATCGAAATCGATTGTCGAACACACACACATGATAATCAAATCAAACAGCAGGATTCCGCACTAATGTGCGAAAGCGGTATGGATATCACTTGGGGAATGCCAGAGGTATTTCAAGAAGGAGTCACTGCAGCTGGACTCTCATTTTACCATTTGACCTATCCACGTTAACACACGTTGGGCTGACTGTGAGGTACGGGCTTTGTGATCACTTGCCAATCTTTCAAATAACGACGCTTTGCATAACATGATAGTCTTAAGTGCAGGTCACACATGCAAAGGAGGAGCCAATTTGCTAAGCAGTCGAGAAACACTTACCATTTACATGAGAGATTTGGAGTGTGTGCTTGCCATGTGGACTGTAAGGCTTGGCTGTGTGTGTGATTTGTTTGATTATGAGAAGAATGGGGGCGGTCTGGTATCTGGCGGTTTTCGTATAGGCACATACAGTTATGAAGGCCTATGTGTAAATGAAATGTGTGTTGCTAGTGCAGGTATTCAGGGCCATCACCGCGAAGTATGTACTTGACAGTGGTTTGCCGGTCTTGGTGTAATGAATTCGCAAATGACCGATCAGGCCAATACATAAGGTGCATGTGTGGTCTGAATAAGGGCAGACTGTGTTGGAGTTCTTGCACTAGAAGTGGAAGAATTTTCATGTTTGCAGAATGTATTTGATATTTCGGCTTTGCGATGTGCTCCACTTTAAAAGTTGCACACGTGATCTTATAGACTCAAGCGGCGAATTAATGTGCATTTGCAGGGAGACCAGCCGAGGCAGGTGCGATGAGTGTCTCGGTGAGCTCCGTGTACTAGTGCACTGATCACAATGTCCTGGATTCCCAGTTGAGCAATTAGGCCAGTTTGTGAACTGAATGTGCGATCGCAATGAAGACCAGTTGGAATAGAGTCTCCACCTCCGGTGGTGGAAACGCAGATGCTGAGGTTAGCAGTTTACGGATTGCCGGAACTGGTCTCAGTGGCATTGAGAGTAGGGTCATGGTGGTTTTGGTGATCTTCCTCGCCGTGAGCAACGTGTGTGTGCAGCAGTGTTGATGGTGTAGATGATCGGGGTGGTGTGGCGTCGGGAAATTGATCGCTGGCGGTAGAGTTGGGCGTCGTGGTGGTTGCCATGAGAATAGAGGCAGGGTGTGACGATGGAAGTGTTGGTGGACAGAGTGATTGAGGTTGTCCTGTCGGTGCTGCATTGCGTCGGAGAAGTAGAACGAGGCCGATACATGCGAGATGCTCGTTGGTGGAATGGACATATTGGAAGGGACTGAGGGCAGTCGTGGAGGATTGGAGGGGCCTGCAACTTGCGAGCCTCCACTTGTGTTGGCCGTGGCGATTCCGTTTGTTTTATTGACTGCTACGCTAGTTTTTATTATTCTCATCCAGATCCAGCTATATTAAGCACGATTTTTTGAGGTCTCCGAACTGATTTGCAATCGCTTCAGCGAATTTTTGAAGGTGCTCATGGAACCTTTTTTCACCCTAGAACTCCGAATATTTGATGGTGTGTATAACGTCAGAAATTGTAGTTTTTGGTGACTAACTTCTCTTATTCTATCCAAGCGGACTCAACTTCTAGGTAAGGGTGGACGCTTGGTCAAATTCCGCATTATTGTTTCTACACATACAAATACCCCACCACCTCTGTAAAGAACCTCGATTCATTTATTGAAATATGACTCCGCCAGGGCAATGAATTTAGGGTTTATGTCTGAAAACAGCGCCTTAATTTCACTGATTTTGAAAGGAGAATTTTTAGCATAAATATACAAAATCCGAAATCGGACTGAGTAACTCGACATAGAAAGGCACGACTAAGCTGATGCCTGGTGTTTGACTGAAAACAAAACTTTGGATCTCATTTATTTTTGAAGTAGCTTTATTCATTTTGGGAACATCACCCTCTTTGGTCTAATGAATCGCTCTTTGGTCTAAGGAATGCTTCTGACCGCCTTAAGGTTCAAAATATACAGAGGGTATTTACTCGAAAAATATTCGCTCTTCCTCGATCCAATTTTTTTTATACGGAGGGATGTCAGTTAGGGCTCCTCTGGAAAAATATTCCCCTCGAAATAAGGCTTTCGTCTAAGTTAGCAGTTTTAAAGTCAAAATTCGTAATCAGTTGACTTCGGAAGATATTTATATATGTATATTTAAGGGTTACAGGCAAGAAATGCCCTTGAGGACCTTATTAATGTAGCGCAAACAATGTTGTTCTTACAGATAATGTGCAGTCGGGGGAGGACATATGATATCATGACAGAATTTCAAGTGAATTTTCACGGAAAAGAATGAAAACGGTCTAAAGCCAGAAAAGTTGTTCACAGTGCTGGCAGTAGGAAATCGTGTTGTAAAAGTCCCCTTTTGCCAAATAAAATCACATCAAGTCTTCTTTTGAATTCCGCAATTGTGTCAGCGGAAACCGTCTCGCTTGGTAACAAGTTCCAAGGCCGGACCACGCGTTGACTGAAGAAATATTTCCGGAGGTCTAATCAGGTGCGCTCGTTTGTGACCTTGTGAGGATGGCCAAGCAGGTGAGTAGTGGTGGCTTATTGGAAGAAATCCTCCTATTTTAGGGAGGAAATGTGGCCCCGGATTATTCGGAATGTCCAGAGCAGGCTGCACTGAACGTTCCTGTAAGACAAAGGAAAAAGGTCAAGTTTGATCAATCTCTCCTGCTATGGTAAGTCCCTGAGACCATCGACCATCTTTGTCACCCTGCGTTGCACTTGTTTAAGAAGCTCCATATCTTTCTTCAACCACGGTGTCCAAACTGGCATTCCGTATTCAAGATGTGGTCTCACAAAGACGCCGAATATTTTTCCGAAGAGTTTAGGTGGAAAGATTTTGAACGCTCGTCTGATCCAGTGCAGGGTACTAGTTGCTTTCTGGACGGACGTTTTACAGTGCTCTGTTTGCATCAAGTTCGCGGTTGTCCAGATCTTTGTGCGTCTCAACCTCTTTTAATGCGGTACCATTGATAAAATAACTGTGTTTCGGTGGCACTTTTCGCCCCGGGATTATGTGTAGAACAAGACACTTTGATACATTAAAGTTAAGAAGCCACGTGGACGACCAGATAACCAGTTCATTGATGTTCAACTGTAGTCTCTTTGCGTCGTCGGCGCACCTAATTTCAGCCCATATTTTTAGGTCATCCGCAAACATGACAGCTGCGCAAACAAGCTCATTGAGGCAGTCGTTTACGTAAATCAGGAAAAGCAGCGGACCCAAAACTGAGCCTTGTGGTACACCACTCTCGACCTTTGTCCATTCTGATGTTGAGCTTCCGACAACGACCATCTGTTCTCTGAGGGACAAGATACTATGGAATCCTTGTTATCCGTCTTCTTCCCAAACACATAACCTTTAGACTTTGAAAAAGTTCCCCTGGTTTTTGAGGTGGTTCCATTTATATATGAAATTTTTTTTCAATATATGTCTATTTCTTCCTCTATTGAGTGATATTTGCAACGGCGTTTCCTCCCCTTTTCTGTCCAATCATTATTGCCGTTCTCCGTTCCCCCATTTACAGCCCTGACGATGGGCTTCATGTTCTGTAGTCATGCTGGTGGCGGTTCTGCTATTTTCGGCAGCTCGTCGCTGTACTCCGCGGTCCAAAAGGTCGCATCTCCGGCGTCTCGGTTATGATCACGTGAACTTTACCGTTCCCTATCCCTTTCGATCCTGTTTTCCGCGATGACCTCCTGCGGTCTCGCCTCCCTGGTGGTTGATCATGAAGCCAGTCGGGCGGTGTTACAGTGGTGAACGGCAGCCTCTGATGCTGTATGATTTCTCCAACGACAAGAAGCGTTTTTAACCCTCATGCGTTCTCATCAACAGTCCTATCTCATTGCGCTGCAGTCAATCCTATCAACCAACCTCTTAAATTTTACTGAAGCATTTTTTTCTCCTACGTTTTGTTTTTTTGAATTGGGGGCCCGCTGAATTCTGCTGGGAGTTTTTTTTCACTGCTTCCTTCTTTCTTCACCATGCGTTCCAGAGAGTATTGACTATTATTTCAAAATGACGATATGTTGGTTAATATGAATTTATCTGCTTACCATACTAAACGCGCCTGCTGCCTATGTGGCTGTTCACGGAGAGCAGCTTTTATCAACTTGGTATTTATTTTTTCCACAGCAATACATTTGCAATGATGAGGCCCTCCGGGCCTAAAATATAATATTTATTTATCGCCTTATGGTTTTCATCTTGGTAAGACTAGCTCTAATGCTGTAAGGAGTTCGCACCGAGAATATTTTCTCCTAAAGCACATTCAACTCTTGTGCCTTCCTCTTCATTTCCGTCCCCAGTGACTTTATTTGTGTCTTTCCACCCGTTTCTTATCCAAATGAACGAAACTTATGTGTGGTACGGAATTTGCACGTTATTTTCTAGAGGAGCTAAAAGGCCTTGGTGATGCCTGCTCATGTGCAAAATTGGTTTTCCAGAAGAGAGGTATTTAAAGGTGCTCAAAACAGATTGAGGACATTTCAGGCCCTTCCTTTGTGGTCAGAGAAGTTGATGCAGTAGCTACTTTATAACGGTATTTCGTTTTTGATCAGGACCTTTTTTGGTGACCTTGGTCACTGGTAAGTTGATACAGTTTCTGTATCGGACATAATTATCCTTCGGTTTACTATGCTATCTGTGGCAATACTTACGCTGCTCCTTATGCTAATTGACCCTTTGGGACTTCGCCCATTTCTCCTGCACCGACTGCTGTACGACGTCTGTTGGTGAGAAGGAGCTTTGCTGTTAGCTGGAACACGTTTTTTAAATTTAATTGTCATAACTCTTTCGAATTATGTGATCCCTGTCTTTTATTCCTTTTCCGTAACAGGAGGTTGTTAACGGTTAGACAGAGACCTGTAGACGCACTGTCATTTTCCTTATCGTTTGTTACAACGAAAGAAGTTCAAGTTGTGTATATTCTTGGCTGCTTTTCTACGTTCCTCGTCGCAACTTACAGCTCCTCGGATAAAACGTGAAGACATTTCTTCAACACTTCTATCTCTAATATTTGGCCATATATATTTTTCTCCCAATAGCAACTGAAGCGCAAATCAAGCACGAACGTTCGAATATTCATTATTATCCATGCGGGTGCCATTAAACATAATATTTTACCCACAACGAACTAACCGCAGACCGATGTGTGATAAAAGTACTAAATTCAGAGAAAGGTACCGGGGGTAGATGTTCAAACCCTAGAAAAGAGGAATCTTAAAGCCAATACTCTGTGTGTAGCATACAAAAACCCAGATAAATGCACGTTCGCAGAAGCTGAAATCGACTTTTACAGCGTTTAATGCGGACACAATTTTTATTCATGATGAACGTAGACAATAGTGCAAACAGCAATGAGTAAGGGCTATTTGTAGAGACCGAATGCAATTTTGAGTGCTCCTGGGTAAATCACACTGTGTGAAAGACAAAATCGGTTGAAGGTTTTGTCAAGTTAGAGCTGTGCAATAATTGTTTCCCTCATACCATAATACCTACCCAGACCTAAGTGTGTAGTTCAGAAACTTGGAGTTCCGAACGCCATAGCCATAGACCTACACAGCTTTGCAGTGGGTTGTCCATCTAAGTCGAGTCCAGGCGATATATGAGCGTCAGTGGATTCTTCTTCGGGCTCTTCCATAAGTGTCTGCATGTGTGAACCCCACCTCGGCTCTAAAAATCTCCAACTTACACGGCTGAGGTCATTAAATTTATATAATGTCTTCTATATGTGTACCTCATTGTGGCTCATAACAATGGCTTAATAATAATAATAAAAATAATTTGTATATTTAAGGCCCAAGGGGCCCTGTCGTTACAAACTTAGTGCTATCGTGAAAATAAAAATAATAATGATAAGCAGTGAACTCTTATAAAATAATTGTCATCGGCAGTAAAAAAAACGCCTAGATCGGTGGATGAGTTCGGCGGGCCACCGAGTTCAAAAAAACTTTAGGAGAAAAAACTGCCTTAATAGGTAAAAGGGTTTGATGTGGTT
>JAYGXS010000007.1:6527965-6595424 GCA_036362985.1 Ligula intestinalis | reverse complement strand
CGTCATTTTGAAATAATAGTCAATACTCTCTGGAACGCATGGTGAAGTAAGAAGGAAGCAGTGAAAAAAAACTCCCAGCAGAATTCAGCGGGCCCCCAATTCAAAAAACAAAACGTAGGAGAAAAAAATGCTTCAGTAAAATTTAAGAGGTTGGTTGATAGGATTGACTGCAGCGCAATGAGATAGGACTGTTGATGAGAACGCATGAGGGTTAAAAACGCTTCTTGTCGTTGGAGAAATCATACAGCAACAGAGGCTGCCGTTCATCACTGTAACATCGCCCGACTGGCTTCATTATCAACCGCCAGGGAGGCGAGACCGCAGGAGGTCATCGTGGAAAACAGGGTCGAAAGGGATAGGGAACGGTAGAGTTCACGTGATCATAACCGAAACGCCGGAGATGCGACCTTTTGGACCGCGGAGTACAGCGACGAGCTGCCGAAAATAGCAGAACCGCCACGAGCATGACTACAGAACATGAAGCCCATCGTCAGGGCTGTAAATGGGGGAACGGAGAACGGCAATAATGATTGGACAGAGAAGGGGAGGAAACGCCGTTGCAAATATCACTCTATAGAGGAAGAAATAGACATATATTGAAAAAAAATTTCATATATAAATGGAACCACCTCAAAAACCAGAGGAACTTTTTCAAAGTCGAAAGGTTATGTGTTTGGGAAGAAGACGGATAACAAGGATTCCATAGTATCTTGTCCCTCAGAGAACAGATGGTCGTTGTCGGAAGCTCAACATCAGAATGGACAAAGGTCGAGAGTGGTGTACCACAAGGCTCAGTTTTGGGTCCGCTGCTTTTCCTGATTTACGTAAACGACTGCCTCAATGAGCTTGATTACGCAGCTTTCATGTTTGCGGATGACATAAAAATATGGGCTGAAATTAGGTGCGCCGACAACGCAAAGAGATTACAGTCAAACATCGATAAACTGGTTATCTGGTCGTCCACGTGGCTTCTTAACTTTAATGTATCCAAGAGTCTTTTTCTACACATAAGCCCGGGCGAATAGTGCCGCCGAAACACAGTTATTTTATCAATGGTACCGCATTAATAATAATAATAATAATAATTTGTATATTTAAGGCCCAAGGGGCCCTGTCGTTACAAACTTAGTGCTTTCGTGAAAATAAAAATAATAATGATAAGCAGTGAACTCTTATAAATAATTGTCATCGGCAGTAAAAAAACTCCTAGATCGGTGGATGAGTTCAGCGGGCCACCGAGTTCAAAAAAAAGTTTAGGAGAAAAAACTGCCTTAATAGGTAAAAGGGTTTGATGTGGTTAGTTTGGGACCTGATGTTGAGGGTTCGGGACGTTTATGGTCGTGGGAAAAAATAATATATCGTTGAGTTATGAAGGGGTCATCCGGAAGGCAGGAGAAGGCAGTAGAAGTCAAGGCAACGTCATCGAGTTGCGACCCACCAGATTCCAGAGCCAATCGCGAAGACCACAACGAAGGTTGCAAAAACGGAGAAGAATTCGCAGCCCTTGGAAGTGATGCTTGACTCTGCAGAGGGAAATGCTAACATATTTAGAAACCATTTTAGTATCCTGGGAAGAGCTTCAAATGCCAGGAGGACCCTTTTCAAAATCTACAACTTGCGTGTTTGGAAAGGAAACAGACAGTAACGACTTTATTTCCTCTAAATTTAAATGCTTATATAATTTGCCTTTAAAAATCGACAGTGTAGAAGACAGTCTAATATCGATAGGAAGGTTGTTCCAAATAAAAGCATACTTGTAGGTAAAAAAGCGAGAACGGTTAGATGTGGAGCTATGGGGTGGTCAAATTATCATGGAAGAGTTACGAGTGGCGTAAGGTCGGTCAACTGGAAGGAGAGCGTTAATTTGTGGGAGATTAGGACTATTGTTAACGCGAAACAGAAAGCATAGACCAGCTTCGAGTCTTCTTATCCAAAGAAATTTCATGTTTGCTAATTGACATCTATCTGTATAACACATACCAGACCCAGAAACAGAAAATATTTTACGAGTGAAAACTCGCTGAACCTTTTCAATCTTACTACGGTCATGCTGGGTCATGAGGCCAAAAAGCGGGCAGCAGTATTCTAGTATAGGAAGAACAAACATGCGGTATAGTTTTAACTTCATTTCTGGAAGGAAAAAGTTATGCGATATAAACCCACATATCTGTGCGGCCTTGGCAGAAATTCGATCTGCATGAGGTGAAAATGCAAGCTTATTCGTGTAAATAAGACCCAAATCCTTTATCGTAGATCTTTCGAACAGTGGACTATTTTGGAAGATAATGGATCCAGGAAGCCTTGCGGGACCAAAACTCAAGAAACTACATTTTGATGGAGAAAACTCCATCTGCCATGTTGCGCTCCAACTTGAGAGAGTACGCAAGTCTGCGTTAACTTAATCAAGTCTGCGTTAACTCACAAGAACAAACGAATCACAAGAACAGCCTCAGGGTAATTTTTCAGACTATACATGGATGACTGCAATCCTATCCACTCTAAAAGCGGTTCAAACATATGTCTGCGAATCACGGGTCATTCAGTATTAAGTGTTTCAATGTATAAACAACTTACTGGTCTATGCCCTTACGGAGCCCGTGCGGCAAACGTAAAGTTATTTTCTCAACGTTGTGCAGATATGGGAAAGCCGTCATAAACATGGCGTGTTGCAAGCAGACTAAATTGCATGCTAGTTTTTGGAAACGTTCTTTGGACACGTTCTATCGCTCAAAAATTAAAATCAGTTAATTAAATATGGCGTGCAACATGCAACGCTGGATTGCGTATGTATTCTTTTTTCTCAGAAGGCCGAAATACAAAAATTCCTTGTTGGCAGACTCTGTAAACAAAGTGCCAACGGAAAAGAGCATAAATACTCTTGGCATACTCCGCTTCCATTTCAAGTTGGACGCTAAGAAAGCTTACTATTTCGTCGATCCATTTTTCAATAACTGCGAACGATATTCCACTTTCTTCAAAGTCATTATCTCTTCAGCATGTGGCCACCTACCACATAAATTTAGTCTAAGGCAAGCGTCTAAGTGTTCGTTTATTAGCTGATAAGAAATAAAAATAGCTATCACATAGATGATACGTTAAATAATATTATCGAAGTAAATCAATCGTGTAAATCTTCTGCTCCGCTTTTCCCAGTTACGCTCCCATTGTGACGGTGCCCAAGAGGTGCCTTACTAATAAAACGTATTTCCTTTTTAATATTTTTGCCCACCAATGTCATTTCATATACCGTCCGAGGCCTCTCCGCGAATTCTGTAGCTGTTGGTCGATTAAGCGCATTCACGTCAAAAGTTGACCCCCATTACTCTTTTTTTGCTTTGTTCCGCGCCACATTATGATAAGATTTATCCTCTAAGTTGATTTTTAGTGCCCTGGTTTACCACTCCCACTATTAATCTCCCATCGTTCTTTATTTCTTTAATTCACTGTTATTCGGTTTCGATGACCTGTCTTTATCACATTTTCAACGACAGAATCTCTGATGGGTGTTTGCTGAAAAAGCCCAAGTGTACTGTCCAAGTTCGGAATCATCCTGGTTTTGGCCGAATCGACGTTGAATAACTGTTGTGAATGAATAATTATGACTAGTTCATCCACATTAAGAATCTCAAAGCATGCCTGTGCTCAATTTATTGTAGCATCGATGAAAGTGCTACCAATGGCCGCTTTTTACTACAATAACTTTCTAAGGAGCATAATTGTATGCGAACATCCAAGTTTTATTGAATGTACTAATTGGACTTTATATTTACAATCTCCATAACGACGGACAGCGCTATTTTAAAAATCTAGGTCACACGACCTGATGGCGCCACAATCTTCACCTTCAAAACAGTGCGACGATCAAAAAGACCACAATGAGTTAGCATTCTCATGTGTTTCTCTAAGACGACCGATAGAAGTGGGCCACCCACCAACAACGGGGGCTTTTTTACAGCGGCCTTTGAAGGAGCCGACCTACTTCCGAAGGTTTTATGAAAAAGGCAATTTCCCAATCGCAATCGAGTTCAATACAAAAGGTAATAAAATTGCCTGGAAAATTGAAATTGAGAAGCTGGACTATCATCACTACCTTCCACTATTTTTCGAAGGTCTGGCTGAAAAAGAACATCCCTTTGCCTTTCTTGCCAGACAGGGTGTTAATGACCTGCTTGAGCACGGTGGCCAAAAGATTCTGCCGGTCATACCGCAGCTTATCATACCAATCAAGAAAGCATTAAATACCAGAAATCATGCAGTTGTTTGTGCCGTCCTTAAGGCCCTTCAGCATCTCGTAATTTCTGCTGATCTTGTTGGTGAGGCCCTCGTTCCATATTACCGGCAACTATTACCAATTCTCAACCTCTTCATAAATAAGAACACAAATGTCGGAGACGCGATTGATTACGGACAGCAGAGGCGAGAAAACCTGGGAGATCTAATCAACGAAACTCTGCAGCTTTTTGAAAAACATGGTGGTGAGGATGCTTTCATCAACATCAAATATATGGTTCCAACCTACGAATCATGCATGCTCTGACAGAATCTAGATTTTTATGTGCACTAGCTAAATCATGAAAGCACACTTGTGTTCTGACAGACTTCATATCCCTTTAGATAGTTCGATACCTATTCACTATATTTTTAAAACACTACCAACTAATAAAGCTGTGCTGCCTATTTGGAACTGTTCTTGTTCTGTGCTTACACAAGAAACACTTTAAACGTCAATAAGGCGAAAACATCCGAATTTCACACAATAAAATAATGTCTGGATGCCTAAGTCAAAAACTCCGAGGCCTACAGAACCAACTGGCTTATAAAATGAGTTAACTCATGGGCAGCCAGAAAAAAGGAAGTATCGCCCCATGAACGGAGAACAGGACTGGTATAGTCTGACATTTCGAAGACATACGAATCCATCCTTGAGAAGTGGACAAAGTAAAATTGAGCGCATACCTCCCAGATAATAACGCAGAAATAGACGAAAATCTTTTATTAGTATAAAACGGTTGTATAGACATAATGGAAGACTTCTAAGCCATCGCCGATGCCATAGACGCTGTCATTGGATCCAGGCAGTGGCTTTTTGATGCCTTGGCAACCGCATGATTGTAACAGTTCTTGATGGCAACAGCAAACCAGGCATTCTCCGAAAGGGACGATAGTTTTCCATACGCGAGGAGGTCATTAATCGGGGGAACATTTTGGGAAAGTGGCGAATCTGTTCCAAAAAAAGAAGATGTGAACTTAAGAAGTGCAGTTTGAAGAAATGTTAGGAAACTTTATTGTTGAGATTTAAGTAACAAAGTAAGAAGTAAGCAAGTTTGTTTTTGTACACACACGCACGTAATGAGATAAAAAACTAGGAGAGGCACTAGTTCGCCAGTCGTAATTTAAAATGTCCATGTCCGTCGGCTCTTCGTTGTCATCGGTGATAATTCGGGTCGAGTAAAATACGTTCAACAACCTCTCCCAGGACTGCATGAGTATAAAGAAGGCTGACTGGACTGGTGAGTTAGACTGAAAGCATAATTAATGTCGGGAAGGCAAATAGACATCAAGCCGATGGACCACGTCAAGGCAAGTTGTAGCAAACGGCAATACGGCATGAGTAGAAATGACAGCCGTATGCAGCCTTTGAGACTAGGGTCTTCACGTATGACTCGAAGGCGCGTTCTTTGTATTTGACGTTAGCATAGCGTCCACCCAGAGACACGATAATCGTTTCGACCTTTCGAATTTAGTTTAGCGTGCTGATAATTGTTATCAGCTGCGATGGCCAGAATAGCAACTTTTGCGTATAGTTCAAAGAATGGGATGGACAGAGGTTCGGAGACGTTAAAGGCGATCCTCTGTTAATAATTTGCACGCTGTTTTTTCTTTAAGTAGAGGAAACATTCGACTAGCCTGACCTTACACCTTTACCTCATACGAACACAAGGGAAAAACGGAATGTTAGAAAATTTGGCCCTTAGGATCCCAATATCCCAACACTTGTCGTTTTCCTTCAGGGTTGTCCATTTGAGTTATGCAGCACAACTATCTACCACTGTTCACCATGCTTGCCAAGACAGCGAATCTAAGTTACTCAGAATGTTTAGATCAAATCGTTAAGCTATCCTCCTACCACCAACTGTTTTAAAAGGCGATCAGACCAAAATATCTCTATAGGTTCTGTCGCTCGGGGTGGAATTAGATTAAGCGAAGAAACCGAAAGATATGGACCTAATAGTGGGGGGCACGAGATGCGTGAACTAGAAGCGCGAACAGGAAGGCTTTTAATGAATGAATGAAGGCTGGGTAGGAAATAAGAAAGAATCCGCGGAGTATGCAGCAGTAGTGCAGTCAGACGTGGCTGGAAAACGGTGACCTTGGAAAGAGGTAATAAGCAAATGGCGTTCATTATCCAATAAAGATTCACCCTACGAGTTACGGACACAGCTATATTTCTAGATGGCATAATAATAGGATCGCATGCTTGGGTACGCAGAGTGTAGAAAATAGATGCTGAATCGGCTTACAGACGGTACTTCTTGATCGGCTTAGGGCTGTGTGATCATAAACGTGGCCGTTGCAGCCTGACTCTCAATCTGACTCGGATTAACTCAACCATTCAATGTTTCGAAGCGAGTTTGGTCATTTGCCGCATAAAAAACAAAGCCCTTGATCCATGTTAAATAAATCCGAACAACCCTGTGGCTTGTAAGAGTCAAATCTGCTGGATGTTGTGTAAAATCGTCCTCGGAATTCACAGAAAAACTATAATACTTTCTCCTCTCTCATACTGAGAGGTTACGTCAGAGCTTTTTATAAAACGGGGATAGAGATGGGCGTTGGTATTCACATTTAAAACGTACACAAGCGTGCAAGACAATGTTGAAAAGGCATTAGTTTCAGTGTATTTGGATTGTCAGGAGCCACTGTCCACATTAATGTAATTAAGGATATTCGTCAAAAACGATCTTGTATGCATCTACGGCACAGCAGACCAAATCAAAAAAGTCAGGTCACTCAATATAGGCCTTTTAGAAAGATAAAGCGACCAAAAGCATTGGGAGAAGCAGTAAAGACCGTCTCTATCGATTTAATACGGTTTTGTGGGGAACAGCGTCGCTATCTTGCCAACCTCCCGAGCTTGCGTTGAGCGCTATACGTTGTTACATGCCATAGTACACGGGGTGTCAGACTACTAGTGTTTTAGGACAGAAAGCTGACAATCCAAGTAATACTGGTCTACGCAGAGCTGGAGCAGTGCGTCTGTTTGGGATACCGTCCTTTGTTGCGCAAACACTCAGCTAAACAGTGACGTGCTGAGCAGGAATCGTATCGGGTGTCCTTGCGATTTCCGGGTCTGGATACAGCATTCCAGTGGATCCACTTAAAACTTCAGAATCGTGCAAGACGTTGAGTTCAGATTGCACGAACTTTCACTCGATCCGGCCTCAATGATATCACGGACGGTACCTCTCCACGCGTGAGGGTTGGCGGCACGGATCTGGAAAGCTCCACGCATTCTGTTCTCCGAATACCGAAAGGCAAATAATTGCTTTCGTGTACTGCTTAACTGTAGCTCCTTCGACGCCTCTAGGTGAGCAGCAGGGCCGGATCAAAGGCAATATAACAGAGCGAACGACAGAGAACGCGCACAAACCGTGTCTGAGTCTTTTTACTTGGATGGCTTCAGATATGCTCGAGATACTGTCTCATTTGAGATGAACTCATGAAGTGATGGTCAAATACAGGGTGTCCCAGAAGTAACTGACCCTTTTGATTTGCCAATAAAACGAAAACCATTAACGCTAGGATATTGAAACTTGTTTTATTCGAAAGAAAAACCTTTAAATCTTTATTAGAACTAGATTTTGAATATAATGTCTTTTAAATGATGGCCATGGTTGTTTTGACAATTTATGGTTCGTTTCTTTTTCATTTCCATAACGCTCCTTAGTGTATCAGGCGATAGTTGTCTTATTTCAGAACAAATTTTGTTTTTAAGTTCTTGTAGATTTGTTGGATTTGTTATAAAAACCTTTGACTTCAGGTAGTCCCATAAGAAGAAATCGCATGGGGTCAAATCTAGAGATCGAGGGGGCCAAGGAATGTTACCAAATAGTGAAATCAAATGATTTGGAAAGCACTCATTTAACAATGTCATCATTTCTCTTGCTGTATGGGCCGTTGCTCTATCCTGTTGAACCCAAGTATTGCGTAGGCCATGTCTCTTAATTTCAAAGGGTTTTCTTTCGAATAAAACAAGTTTCAATATCCTAGCTTTAATAGTTTTCGTTTTATTGGCAAATCAAAAGGGTCAGCTACTTCTGGGACACCCTGTATATCCGGGCTACCTTCAGCTACCACCCTTCGGCCCTTTTGGGTGCCCAACCACCTCCGGTTGCGGCCACGGAATTAGAACTCTCGAGGATCACTCACTGTACCCTGGCGCAGCTACGCAGTAGCTACTCCATGCTCCTTCGCCAGTACCAACATCGACTCGACCCGACCACACGTGACTCTCAGCATTTCTTTGCCTGCAGCTTTCGCGCAGGCGCCCATCTCACCCCCGTGGATCTTTGGCAGAAGCCGGCTGAGGTCACGGCTTTTCTCCGTCTCCCAACTGCCCCCAGATTTGACTTCGGCGGGGACTCCTAATCCAACAAGGGCTATTAACCAAACAACCTCCAGGCTTCCTTTATCTTCTACGCGCAAAGCCCAGCATTCACATCCATAAAGAAAGACTGACCGGACGGACGGACGGACGGACGGACGGACGGATGAGCTGTCGCGATGGAGATGTCGCGTAGGATCTGTTGGCGCTCTCGGAGGATTGAGAAAATTCAGCGAGTAGTATCGATTTGGGAGACAATGTCATCCTTACTCTGTACATTCGGTAGTAGCCTCGCCCTGAGGAACTTACATCTGTCTACTTCTCAAAGCTGACGGCCATGAATCCCCAGAGGTGCCTCCTCCTTTTCAGAGATGCAGCTGGAGGATAATATAATCTTTCCCCTATTTATGGAGAAGCCAACAGGGAAGCCGCAAGTTTTTAACAGATCGTACCACCTTTGTTGATTCTGCTGCCATCGGCAAACATCACTGGCCAGGAGCTCAAAATGAATTCCCGGGGTAAAAAAGATATGTCACACCTAAAGCTGTGACAGAAAGGGCAGTGAACAATCAGAAAGCCATGCATCTCGAACCAGAACTGATCTCCACTCCAAGTTTAAGTCAGCAAGACAGATCAGTTTTTAGTGTATACACGTTAACTTGGAGGGCTGATTTTTATATGGAGAAGGCCTTCTAAAAACAACAGTTTTCGTTGACGAGTAAGAGAATTTTCTGTACCCCTGCTTTAATAAAGACATTTAGCAGGCCCTGGTGTCAAGCAGCAAAGTTGAGCCTATCCCGATAAGCACTCTTATGAAACAAAAGCCCACAAAACGTGTCAGAGGTTTTCAGTCCACTCGAAAAAACGCAGAAAAGCATACGGACGGCAGTACTCACCACTGAGAAGACAATGACTAAGGAGACTGTAAAAGAAGGTGCCCTCAGAGATGGCAATGGCTTCCTCGTCACTTTCCGCCCGCTTCCAACTAGACATTGAAAAAGAATAACTGCGCGTTAACAACAAAAACCAAATTATTTTGGTTTTCATAGTATACATGCACATGTAGACATGTAAAAAGACAAGGATAAATGTAAAAGCACCTGGGGACTCGTTAACTGACTATAACATTGGCGAGAGGAGGTCAGGGGGAGGTAAACATTCGTGAAACGCTCAAGCTATCTAAAGCGTTAAGAGGCCTATGTCGCCTCACCGCCACTGCTTGGCAGTCGACGACATGGCAACTATAGGCCAAACTCGAAGGCACTCCTTAGACTATCAGAGGATGCAAATTAATCAGGGAAAAGCTAGGAATAGACGGTGTTCAATAGGTAACTATACAGCGAAGTCAATGAATTGGCCAAAATCTGAAAGCGTTTGATGCTAAAAAAATAACGGCTGAAAATGAGGACTGACACCGGCCGGTCCAACCCATGTGAGCCACGCGTTCATAGAAAACTTTTTGACACTCTGTAATTGTATAAAGTAATAACTATTTTCAGTAGATCAGCGACAGCACGACAGCGGTTTTTGAAACCCCCGATTAGGAAGCCTCACGCCTACAATTGAGAGCTAAAGACCGTCTCCCGTTCAAGGCCACACCGATGTGCATTTACTATTTCACCTGCTCCAGTGAATAAACTAGATCGATCTCGAGTCATATTCTCACACATCTGGTCGATACGAACCAACGAGTAGACTGTAAGGTAGTCTTTTGGTTCGTCTACCGGACAGCAGCCAAGTTCTCTAAGGGCCTATGCCAATGGGTACTAGTAACAGCCGAGGCAGTGGCTATACGGGTAACGAATTTAGTGTTGTGTTCTCCGAGGGCACTAATACAGACACTATCACTTCCGTGGCCAACTCCAACGCCAGCTGGCGATCGCATATCTCCCCCCTGGTGACAGTTATTCGCTATGTGCACGTTATAGTAATTTTCACTCCGCGTACTCGACCCATGACTACTAATTACAGTCTATAACTTATTCCCCCTGCCCCTTTCCAACGATCTGTACATGTCGATCTCACCATGCGGGCGATCTCGAAAACGATGAGTTTTAATTATAAGACACTCAGTAACCCTGTCAAACCCTGTCTGCCATTTCATTATGCATGCAATTCTACTTTAAGCTGACAAAACTTTGCAAATAAGAAGACTCTAGCTCTATTTCGCATCTTACTTGTCCATTTTGATAGCCTGCGACCAGATATACAGCAGGAGATCTGCGTGTTCACTCTCAAGGTGGGCCTGATTCTCCGCCGGAGTGGGTATCAGCAGGAGGAGTTCACTGAGGCGCAAAGCCCGACAGAACTCCAGCAGGCCTGGTCGTCGCGTAGTCGCGAACTCCGCAGACGACGCCGGCGACTCTGCCGCGGAGAGAGGACGGGCACCGCTGACGTAGAGACGCGCCACGTGCGACAACGACATTACTCGGCCACAGCTCATGTCGCCCTCTCCACTCGGAGCTATCGCACTTTTCATGAGGTCCGCCTAGGGGGAGGGTAAATGTGTAGATGAGGCATTAGGGTGAAGTGACCAACTGGCAAGGCAATTGGAATAAATGGAAACCATAATAGTTGCATAATAGGTAGAGAATAGAGACAGAAATAGCCAGTTCCGAATCATCGGCCGCCATAAGGCCATACTGTGGTCAGGTCGGGTTGGCAAATGCTGTCGTTCTATGTGGCACGCTAAGTACTTTAGTACACTCTCAGACCCTACCAGCAGCCGCACATTGGCTAGGCGACCTGCTGATGAGAAGTCCAAGGCTTGTCGATCGAAACCGACAAAACAACGAGCCCGTATCTCAGGCGTTGGAGCATTTGACTACTAACCCATAGGTTACAGGTTCGAGCCCCGGGTACCGCAACAAGTGGGGGCTGGGCGTAGCTATCTGATGGCACCTAATAAGCCCTTTTAGTCTCTCATTTAGGTCGACTTACCCACCCAACACACTACTCGTATGGAATCCAACATTAGGGATACAGTAAGCTGACCATCGAGGCAGAATTTCCTAAGCAATTGTCTAAAACCCACCAGAATTACTATAAGGTTCACTTAGGAGGGTTTGAGAGATTTGAATCATGCTTATGAACTGGAATACGCACATCCCAAAAAACGAAGATTTGAAGAAGAGTTTCTTTTGGAATAAAATAACTTGAATGGGTGAATTTTCGAGTTTGCCACCCCAACTCGTCTTCGGACTAACAAGACTAACAAGAAATTTGCAAGGAACAACTAAATTTCAAAACCACCGAAAAAAATCAATAGTTATACTAAGTGAGACACGATTGGTCGGTTTGGTCTTAGTTAGTTGCTGTCTTGCGGTCTCGGTTTATTCCATCGATCTTTGATATGTTTATTAATACCATCTAACTCAACGTGTCGGTTAATGCATGAATCGTCGGAGTGCATGGCTTCGAGAAATTCTCGGCCATTTTTGGAGTGGCAAACTCTGACGATGCGTGTTTTATCCCATGCGAAGGTGTTTTTTGTCTTGACGCAATGCATGGCCACTTCGGAAAAACGATCATGTCTATTTACGGCTGATTGGTGTTCGCGCATGCGCGTGGAGACAGATCTCCCTGTTTGGCCACAATATACAGCATCACAATATCAACATGGGATTTGTAGACGGCTTCTTTCTTATTGAGGTAGCTGAACCTATCCTTAGGGTGTACACGCTGGGTGCGTAAAGTAGCCATTGGGTTGTGCGCCACTTTTATTTGGTGTTTCCGCAAGTGTCTTTCAACAAGTTCAGACACATTCCTTAGGTAAGGGATGACTCGCCATGTATTTGTGTTGGGCGCTTGAGTGGAACTATCTGGTTGCTCTTTGTTGCGTTGTTGCTGGTTCATGCATCGGCGTATAAAGTTTTTCGGGTAACAATTTCGCGAAAACAAAACAAACAAGTAATTGAGCTCCATTTGGTAGTTTTGTTCCTCAGAGAAGTGTGTCTTAGCTCGATTTAGCAAACTATAGACGGCACTTCGTTTATGAGAGATGGGTTTGTTACTCTCATAGTTCACAATAACTTCCGCATAGCTTTCTTTGCGGTAAACGGATGTTTGTAATGTTCCGTCAGTATTTCACTGCATCAGAACATCCAGAAATGGGAGTTTATTGTTAATCTCTATCTCGAGTGTGAAATGAATACCCGGAATAGTTGAGTTAATGGTATCGTGGAGCGCTTTGAGTTGCTACTTTTTAACGACAACAAATGTGTCGCTATATACCGTACCCATAACTTAGGGTTAATCGGTGGAAGGGTCTTTGATTCTAGTTTTTGCATCGTTATTTCGGCAAGGAATCCAGATATGGGTGACCCTATTGGAGCTCATTTTAATTGCTGAAAGTATTGGTGTTTGAATGAAAAATTGGTTTCTAAGCAAAGGTCCACAAGTTCAAGCAAGGCGCCTGAGGAACCTTCGTTTCTTAGGTCCTCAGGGCTTCTTCTGTGCATTGCCTAGTTACATCGAGTGGTATAGAAGTGAACAGAGAAACAACGTCGAAGGAGACAATCACCTCATCATCGGAGATCGTGATTCCCCTAAGTTTCTGCAGAAACTCGGTAGAGTTCTGAATGGAAGTTCCGCAATCTTTCGTAAGTAAATGAATTTGACGGCATAACCACTTAGAGATTTTGTAGTTTGGCGCACCAATTAATGAAACTATCGGTCGCTGGGGAACTTTTGGTTTGTGAACTTTGGGTAATCCGTAGATCGTCGCGATAGTTGCATCGGATTGCTTCAGGCTTTTTGTGATATCTCCTGATAGTTGTTTCGTATCTTTAAGGCGTTTCAGCACTTTGTCAAACGATAACATTCGCTGCTTTGTAAGGTCTGTGGGGAACTATCTTCTAACACTGATAGCATTTTCTGTTCATAGTCTAAATTGTTCAAGATAGCAGTTGCGCCTCCCTTGTCTGCTGGAAGTATGATTATATTTCCATCAGTTTTTAAGTTTTTAAGTGCTCTCTTGTCTTCGGAGGATAGAGATCAAAATTTATTCCGATCCTTTAATGCGTGGACAGCGCTATTTCGGATTGTAAATCGATCATCATGATTAAGATCACCTATTAATAAGATATACTCTAAGCTGGCTAGGAAGTCCAAGTAGTTAGAATCAGAATGGTTGCATTTTATCCCTGAGGAAAGCACACTTTCCTCAGTTGCTGTGAGAATTCTGGGCGAAAGGTTTACAACTTTAGCTGTGGATTTTTGTTCCGTAACTGCTGGTTGAGAAATGGTTTTGCACTTTTTGTCAAGAAGCATCTTTTTATTTTGTCTTTCGAGTTCTTACATCTGGGCATTGTTTTATTAAGAGATTCAAATAAGTGTAGATGAAGATTATTGCGGCAAAATTTAGATGTTGTTCTTGGGTATAATGGAACCTTTCGAGTCGATAATGGGCACCAGTTATGAATACTTCAAGCATGTTTTTTCCCATAACGAGATGTGATCAGATATCCAAGGGGAGATTTGACGGCAGGTCTCACACGTACAGATTTAGGTAGAACCTTCATTCTTCGGCATAAGGAATGTGTCTGAACTTGTTGAAAGACACTTGCGTAAACACCAAATAAAAGTGGCGCACAAACCAATGGCTACTTTACACACCCAGCTTGTACACCCTAAGGATAAGGTCAGCTACCTCAATAAGAAAGAAGCCATCTACAAAATCCCATGTTGATATTGTGATGCTGTATATTGTGGCCAAACAGGAAGATCTGTCTCCACGCGCATGCGCGAACACCAATCAGCCGTAAATAGACATGATCGTTTTTCCGAAGTGGCCATGCATTGCGTCAAGACAAAAAACACCTTCGCATGGGATAAAACACGCATCGTCAGAGTTTGCCACTCCAAAAATGGTCGAGAATTCCTCGAAGCCATGCACTCCGACGATTCATGCATTAACCGACACGTTAAGTTAAATGGTATTTATAAACATATCAAAGAACGATGGAAAAAACCGAGACCGCAAGACAGAAACTAACTAAGACCAAACCGACCAATCGTGTCTCACTTAGTACAACTATTGATTTTTTTCGGTGGTTTTGAAATTTTAGTTGTTCCTTGCAAATTTCTTGTTAGTCTTGTTAGTCCGAAGACGAGTTGGGATGCCAAACTCGAAAATTCGCCCATTCAAATTATTTTATTCCAAAAGAACCTCTTCTTCAGATTGGAATCATTTAGTTGACCTAATTGTGAAAAATTCCCGGCCTCGATATCCGTAAATGGTGGACTCCATGCTGGGCGCGTAAAATTGAACCGAATGTGGTTAAATTAACGGCTGACTGTGAGCCTCGCAGCTCAATGGTTAAGCATTGGCTGCGCAAAAGCTTCCCCTGGTGTGTGAGTTCCACCCCCAAAGAGGCCGTAGATTTTTCACAATTGGGTCAACAGAACTTTTAACTTCGTCTGACGAAGGCCGAAGCTACCGGCGTGAAAATTACTGACGATGACTCCATCTTCCGAAAAAAAAAGCAAAGGGAGACCGGATTGGCCATTTCTGGCTTATTAGCCGTCATATCCAATCTTGAGGGTTGGCCCCCCGAGATTTGAACCCGGGACCTTCGGTCATTGTGTTCAGGACACTACCTCTAGTACACGGGTCCGCTGCCTTGTCGGTTGTGATCGCTAATATGATGAATGAATGCAGGTGTTTCACCGATCTAGTCAAGGAACAATTAAGTTCCGCTTTGCCAAGGAGCTCGCAATCCTCGAGATTGGGTATGACTGGCTGATGACGGCTAATAAGTCAGAAATGGCCATTCCAGTCTCCCTTTGCTTTGTCGGATCCACTTCCTTATATCAACTTAGTCACTATGTGACGGTCACTGAGGGTTTGCGTTGCGAGCTCCTTGGCAAAGCGGAGATTAATTGTTCCTTGACTAGATCGGCGAAACACCTGCATTCATTCATTAATATAATTATTTAAAAAGTTAGATTTCTAAACGTAAGCAGTTTAATACCCCAAGATACTATAATAACGCCTGCAGGCCATCTTTTATCTTCGTAAAAACCTTTATTGCACGGAAAGAGCAATCATTGTTTAAGGAATATGTTAGCATTTACATGCAGACTCTTAAGCATATCCTTGATCGTAAAGCGGAGCACACAAATAAGTAAAGAGAGCGAAAATATCTCCAGTAACAAGATGTGAAAGCAAAATTTTCCTGTTTGCGATAAGCAAATTAGTATTATCGGTTAAGGCTGTACATAAAAGTGAGAGGATGCTGTATTTTAAAGGGAATATCCAAAAACTTGCAGCAAAGGGATCATGGTAAAAGGTCATAGAATGCTCAAAATTAAAGGTTTCCACGATGTCCACATCTACTATGGAGGCATGTCGGTTTTTAACTTCTCAGGTTTCGCTTATTCACACGTGAGGTAGCGTGCTAGGAATGGGAGTACAGCGTGCTGATATGCAAGACGTATGACGGAAGCTTCGGCGCATACTGCGAGAAGACTTAGCAGACATTCTTTCAGAGTGGACAGATTGAGCGACCTCACTAAGGATACGATTTGCAAATTTGCTTGACCGTCTTACAGCGTCGCTGCATTATAAGGCCAGCTAAAAAAGCTTAAGCGACATCGGCAGCTGAAGAGAGCATTCGGAGTATACGTTTAATAATGACCAGGTATTTTTTAAGTTAAGCTGGAAAAATAAAGGGAGAACAGTAAAGAATGAGTAGCCAAAACAAGTTCAGCTTGGCTTCATTTTGCAAAAGGCAAAGGCCGTGGCACAATCGTCGTCTAAAGCACGTTTTTTAAATAGCTCAGTATATTGAGGGTAGTAGGCATGCCTTTGAAGACCCTATTGAAAACAGTATACATGAAATATCCGACATAAAATACGTTACTATAAAATAGTGAGTAACATATATATGTACAAATTTTAGCTGTAGGCATGGCCAATGTGTCTGTGAGAGTATTCAGTGGTCTTGTGTGCACAATATATCAAACATAAAATATGCGGTAGGATTGTGTCATGGGGTCGTCCGGGGAAGGTGTGAAGCACACCCCGCAGGCTAACGCACGCGTGATTTTCGAGGAGAGGACGGGCGGGTCGCGTACTCAAACCATGGGAGAATACACTGAAATCAGCTGTAATGCTATCGCTAACCCTCCCCCCGACCAACGGCGAGCACGTGCATGTAGGGGGTTGTGCCTAAACCTCGGGCGATGTCAGTGAAAGACATTTTCCAGCGGTATCACTAACACCAACTAGGAAAAGCTTAGAAAAGTACAAAAGGCAGGGAGATTAGGCAAATCACCCTACTTAAAATCTGCAAGTAAGCGTTAATTCCCATTGATAGTTCAGAAGGCCAAATTTGCTTAGTTTGCAGACTTAAGCAGTTATGAAATGTGTTTGCATTCGGAAAACCGTTCTGCATTCCAATGCCATCGGAAAATCCCTGCTAGATCGATGGATGGCGTGTAGAAAACTAGAAGTTTTAAGGTAATTCAACCTACTTAAAAATTTAAGTAGGCAGCTATAATACATAAGGACCCCAAAAAGACCGCTAGAGACAACCTTACCAAATATTCTACTATAAAATAGTGAGTAAGATATCAATATGTGAAAGTTTTATCGATAGGTTTGTGCAATGCGTAGATTACTACTCTTTCCTTGTGCAGAGGATTTGCATTCGTTCCTCTCCGGCAAGGGCTTGTGCTTTGCACGCACTATTGTTCATTGAAGAAATTCTGAAAGGAGGCATACCTGCAACAACACACCAACATCGGGAGGAGAATAAGGCGAGTCGTCAGTGCAAATACAACAGTTTCCTACCTGATAGCCGAGTGCCTCGAGGTGAAGGTCAATATTTTCTAGAAGGGCGGTTTTATTGTGGTTGTCTTCAGGTTGCTTCGCTGATCGCTCATTGACAACAACAGAGAAGGGACTGGGAAAAGCATTGGCGTCGTCTCTAAAGTAACGGTTTTGATCGCTGTCAGACGCTATCATTCGCCTCCTCTGCGCAGTCTTGTCATCGCCGGCAATCTGAGCGAGCTTGGAGAGGCTGAGCAGGGTACGTCGACGTCCGAGGAGCTCGCCTTCGGCCAATCCAGCGCTGTAGAGATCTTGTGCCGCCTAGAAGACATTGAGGGAGGATATGATATTTTAAGGGAATGCCATTGGTTCCTACAAAAAGCATGTCTACTGACCAATAAAGCCCGCTGGCTGGTTGTGGCGAAATTTGCATGACTAGTTATGCTTCGAATAAAGAGATCCCCTTACCGTATGCTATTTTTGACTTTAAGAAGTGCATTTATAAAACTATCAACGTAGAGCACTGCCGACTTACAGATGAGTTGAATGCTAGCCAGTCAAAAAAACTGAATATGGACAGAGTAAATTGTTGGTCAGAAAGCTCTTACAAAGTCCAGTCGACAATCATAACAATGCAACCTGGATGGTAGTATAGTTATGCTCAGGACAGAACCGACCTGATCACAAGATTTTTGAAGCCGTCTTTCAGAGATCGTTTCTGAAAGCCACCAAAGGCGACCAACAAAACTAGTACAACGAGGAATTGTTTTCAATAGAAGCTAGAAACACGTTTCGATAGCTATCGTACTGGATGCAGGTAATATTCCGTTCTAACAGCCACATTTGACAACAATCAAGGTGTCCAGCACTACAGGTTTTGCCAAAAAAGAACATGGGAGATTGGAATAGAGGTTAAAGGTTCATGCTTTATCCTCAGACAGTTCCATCAACAGCACAATTTTGGCAGATCACTGTTCTCGGCCGTTGAGTTACGTGTTTGAGCACTGTGGGTAGTAATCATGAAAACCCGAGGTTACGCAGAAGATCGTTGAGGAACGTCTACCGACCTCTAACGGAACACATTTGGCCCGCTCTGCCTTGGATCTCATTTCTCGGGCTCTGACATCAGACTCGGATGGTGCGTCACTTGGGGTTAGGTATGGCTGGCTGACGATGGCTAATAAGCCAGAAAGGGCCATTCCAGTCTCCCGGTTGTCTTCGCCGGCAAGACTACCTAGTTTAATTAAGTCTCCGTACTGCGCTACAAGATCAGATAAATGTTCGGTAAAACAACTCCAGAAAGGACAGAGAGCACAGATTGACTCGGCAACGAGAGTTCAAGGGCCGTAAACGGCATCGGAGTGGCGTACTTTCATGTGGATCCTTAGTTCATAAGTTTCTACCGCACTCCTTTTCCCTCTGCATTCACTTATTTCCGATGGCAAGATAATATCCAGGTATATGCGCGAACGCAGTGGTTGACGAAACTAAGCAGCCTGTCTGGTCTCCAGTATAAGTAACAAACTACTATAGGGGAGGATCCGATCTAACACAGGTGATAATTGTCTTAAAACGGGTAAATTAAGAAGGATTTCATGCGGTCTGATTCTCGGTCCTGAAAGGGACCGACATAGACGACAACCTTCCAAGCTCGGACACCTATGGCACTTCATGGAACAGTGTTCCGACCATACATTCGATTGCATGTGTAATTGGTAAGCAAAAATGCTCTTAGTTGGCTCATACAGCAGCGGGAAAAAATTGGTGAAACACACACAGAAACATACCTGGAGGTAAGCCCCTCTTCCGAGATGGTGCAGCCAGGCGTAGTCTCGGGTCTCAGCAGAACTCAGAAAACGAGTAACCAGATCCTTGGCTGAGGACTGGCAGGGCCGTTTGGAAGAGGTCAGTCGAGGCGCGGGTGTAGATTTCAGGGTTTGGAAGAGGGGCGAGTCATGCTCGCTGGAGGGAGGACGTGTGCGCTTCAGCGATGCCTTCGTGGCTTCTTCTTCCTCCTCCTCCCCTTCAACGTCACGCTTCTCCGCGGTAGGGCCACCTGCTTCCAGCTGCTGCAGCAAGGCGAGCAGAGATTGGACACGCGCTTTTTCTCCCCGTTCGTAGTGCCACTGTAAATGGCAGCAGACACGAAGAACTCGATAAGAGTAAGTGAAATAAGGATATAGGGACACAAGAGAGAGAGCGAGAGAGAGAGAGAGAGAGAGAGAGAGAGAGAGAGAGAGATAGGTAGAGAGATAGATAGATAGATAGATAGATAGATAGATAGATAGATAGATGATAGATAGATAGATAGGGTCCAACTTTTCTTGCCAAAATAAGCGAATTTAATTGACCCAATTGTGAAAAAAAACTCGCGGTATCCGGTGGGATTTGAACCCACATATAAGGGAAGGCCTTTACGCGTGACCAATAACCTAACATTTGAGCTACAAATGCCATGCCAAGCACTGAGATTTTAAGAAACACTTGGTTCAACTAAATCAAGCAAATCTGCCAAACCTCCTAAATAATTAAGTCAGGCATGTAGTCATTCTGGTGAATTCTAGATGATTGCTTAGGAAATCCTGCTTGGGCAGGCAGCCTGCTGCTCTGTATTGGTGGATTACATACAATCGGTAAAATTGGGCGAGTAAACGGCAGCAGACACGAAGAAGTCGGTTAGAGTAAGTGAAATAGGATAAAGGGGCGTAGGAGAGAGAAAGAGAGGGAGCAGAAGATGCTTAGTAGGTTAAGGTCGGTGAGCCTATTTTGGATTATCACCGGAAACAGATACATACAAGGTAACGCCTGTCGAGGAATTAAATATGGAATGCATTTTCATTTAAAATAATGTCCACGTACCTACTCCAAAGGGACTAGGGTCTAAGTCTTTGAATCTCATCTAATTGTCAAAACAAGCCAATTTAATTGACCGAATTTTGAAAAAACTCGCGGCATTCGGCGGGATTTTAGCCCGCATAGTAGGGAAGGTCTTTACGCGAAGCCAATAGTCCACCGGTTGAGCTACAAATGCCACGTCTAAAATCATGAGTTTAAGCGCGTTTGGGTAAACTAAATCAAGCAAATCTGCAAAACCTCCTCAATAATTAAGTCAGCAATGTAGTCATTCTAGTGGATTCTAGATGACTGCTCAGTAAATTCTGCTTGGGCAGCCAGCTTGCGGCTCCGTATTGGTAGATTCCATACGAGCGGTACAGTTCGGCGAGTAAAACCGATTCAAGTGTGACTAGACTCACGGCGCTAGGCGTGGCATTTGTAGCTCAACTGGTATATCATTGGCTTCGCGTAAAGTCCTTCCCTACTATGCGGGTTCAAACACCGCCGAATGCTGCGAGTTTTTTTTCACAATTGTACAATTAAATCAAGCAAATCTGCCAAACCCCTTCAATAAAAATAAGCGAAATTGCGAGTACCAGAAATAAAGTGAGAAGAAGCCGTGCAATGACCTGCCCGACCCATACCCGATGCGGAGGCTCAGTTTGGCCAAACCAAGCCAATGCGTCTTTTAACGCAAACACACGCGGAGCAATCAGCGCACCAGCATCCACCAGGGGGGAGGAGGGATGAAGGTTCAGCAGGTCACAACCCCAAGGCCGGCCTGCCATGAAGCAATTAGCGGACAAGCGGGAAACTACCCTTGATGGAGAGGAGAACCATCAATTATCACAGATACGCAATAGCATAGCGACATCCTATAAATACTGCAACCCCATGCGTATTAAATTAAGCGCTTCTGCCTGTGTCTCGGAGGATGGATCCACGACAGAATCTGATATATTCGGCGAATTAAATTCCCGTCCCAATGATCACATATGTTCCTTCGAAATCTGATTGAAGGAAGCAGACTGACTAATTACCAAAGTTGCACGACTGTTCGCCTAGGCCCTTAGAGTAGCCTACCGGTAGAGACGAAAGCAACGGCACTCTGAAGTCACTGCAGCATTTAAAATTGAGCAAATAATGTTCAGTTCAGTTTTATTATGGGGAAGATAGGCAAACGCCTTTGAGCTCCCTGTTGGTGACATATTGACTGCAAAGAGGCATCGATACAGCAAAAAATTTCAAAAAGTGGTCATTCTCATGATTGCAGGCGGAGTTAGCAGCCATGGTTTAGTGGGAAATAGTTAACTTATATTACTACTCATTCGTCACGAGTAGTATAATTCTATAAATATAGTATCCCGGCTAATACGTGATGCCAATGGCACGAGCTATAAGATCTGATAAAATCAAAATAATGCAGACAGTGAACGAAATCCTTGCACGGTTCTCAGAAATAACAGAAGTTTTGAATACGATTTGGTGAATCTTAAGGATTCACCAACACAGGAGGATGCTATAAATATGGGATGACGCATGCTTACCTGAAGAGCGTAATCCGCGAGGTGGAGATCGGCGGGCAGACGAGTTAGAAGGCGGGCAAGATTATCATGGCGTCGCAGACTGGTTGCACATCCAGTGGTCGTGGTAGTGACGTCAAGGGCAAATGCAGAGGCATCCTCCTGGAGGTTACGATCCAGCAGATCGCACAGAGCCACGATCTGCTCACGATCTAAAAACTTCTCAGCCAGACTGAGGGCCGACTCTGGCCTCTTCAGTCGGTAAGCTGCAGCAAAAAGGTTCAAAAGCAAAACATGGAATGAGAACGAACTGTCTGGTGGGTTGCTTAATTCAAATCAGAAGATGGGGCCTTCAAAAAAAGCCACCCACTCTCCCCCCTCCCCCCACGATCGAGATGCTAACACCGCACACAGGTAAGCAAGCCGGTGTGGTCTCCTCGTCGGAAGAGAGTGTAGTCGTGGCGTTTAAAAAGTTTATTTACTTTGATCGACAGAATGTTTTCATGAGCAGGCTTAAGGTTCATCGGCTGATGCTCGCCGACCTGAAGACACTTGACCTACGTCTCCCGCGCACACACGCACGCGGGCAAAACAGTCACGGTGCCACGTGAGGACACCGCCCATCCGCCAACGCAGCATGGGCCCCTGTACACGACAGACCTTTCGTGCAATGCTTCAAACCAATCTGACCCCACAGTAAGTGGGTCCAATGTCAGATAAAAGCACCGGTCACCCCCTATCCCTCACGTACATGCTCCCCAGGCCTGGCTTCACTCTGCACACGTGTGGCGTTATTGAGCATGTGTTGTTCCCTTGTCCAGAGTCGGGAGATACTTGGCCGACTCCCTTGTTGCTAACTGCGTGTATCCACTGGTACAGTTCACTATTATTCAGGGAGACAAAGGCAAACGTCTTTGAGAACCCTACTGATGACACAGTCACAGAAAAATGCATCAGTAGGGTATAAAAATTCAAACAGTGATCGTTTACATGATTGCGGGCGAATTCAGCAGCCACCCGTCAATATGAAATATTTAATATGCGTGGCTACTCATTCATTGTGAGTAGTATACTTTTTTATCACAAATCCTCGTAGCTCTCTGCTACACCAATTGTTAGCATTGGGAATTGACGTACGTGCGTTACGACTGGATACTGAGTCAAAGGATGCAAGAAAAAACAAACGGTGAGAGAGTAAAATAACCAGCAGCCTACCAATGTCACTGATGAGGTGGGATCGAAGGCGAGCGAACCAGACTTCCAGACGGCGCCTACGTACGAGAGCGCGGAAGGAGGCAGAGGCGGCCCCATCGGCGGCGTCGGCAACTTGCTGCTGCTGATGTCGCATCCAGGTGACCCGTTGGTAAGCAGCTCGCAAGAGAATGGAGGCCAGCTCCACTGCCTGGCAGGCACACTCGGTGTCACCACAGGGTAGGAGAGCCTCCGCCTTCCTTCCCTCCCGCTCGGGACTACCCGTATCCAGCTTTGGACTGCCCCAACTCACCAGTAGATCAAACTAATCGAAAAAAGGAAAGAAGGATAAAGCTTTAAGGCCTAGAGAGCTATTAAAACAGGAAATTATAATTCCACTTTCATCTACTACTGATAAATTACTTGATAGGGGCCACTCTGTAGACCCTAAAACATCCTTCTGAATACTTGTTCGGGCACGAACAACTCACACCTTGCGCTACCTAGAGGCAACCTAGGGAGGGCGGTTAAAAGCCGACCTACGTAAACAGATGGAGCACGTGGGGAACCTAACATTGCCTTAGTAACATCCGGCTCCCTGATTAACACATTACCCTGTCCACGTTTATAATCCAAACGTTTTTTTTCTCGACCTTTGCTTTCCACAGTGTTTTAACTTGCTGACCTAATTGATTATCCTTCGCGGTCATTTTCTACGGCTTTACCGTTTGCATTGGTTTTTCTGCATAAATTCAATTTTTAGTCGCTCTTAAGTTATTAATGTTATACAGTGAGAAGCCGCAGCTGAAGAATATTCGCGAAATTTATTGGTTTCATTAAATTCTTCTATCCATGCAATCTTCAAGCCTTCCATCCTACTTTAAGATAAATTGCAACTATAAAAATGCCTAAGACGGCCGATGTCAGTATATCCATGCCAAACATGGCCGGTGAGCAAGACAGACAGTCTACCGCTCGAAGTCTTCGAGGCATCTTAGATTTCTCTTGACAAGAACGAATTTCAAATGTGAAGCTATATCGCAGGTGTTGCAAACTTCGAAGTCTAGCCTTATATAAAGTAGTCGCCGGCTATTAAGCCCACGGTTAATAGGCCCAGCCGCGTATTAAGCCCAAATCAGCTTGGGACGGAATTTTACGTAGCGAAATCCGCCGGCTAATGAGCCCAGTCGCCGCCTACAAAGCCCAGTTTGCCAACAGGATATAGTGAGATTCTCATCTCTCTGTGTGCGCAACGCGGTCTACAGGCATCAGATTTCACAAAATTCGACGATTTCTGCTGCCTTGAGAAGGACATCAAAGAGCACTTACGAGTTAAGTTTCCTCCAAAACACCTGACACTAGACCACTTTTTTGAACGTGTCGCAAATCATTTTTTGCTTTTTTTACTACGTAAAATACAGACAAACAGCATTCTTTTCTCATACATACCCAAGCTCTACACATAATACAGTACGTACGTAATGTATAGTGCCTATCCTGTGTTTGCTAATCAAGAACTAGGACTCTCCGGTTATTGCGCCCGCCGCTTACTAAGCCCAATTCGGTCTGGGCCCGAGCTGGGCTTAATAGCCGGCGACTACTGTATCCAGCCTCGCCTATTGCATGTCCTGCTCAAACCATAGACAGACCTCTGCAGAAGGGTTATGAATCCCTTACCTAGTTCAAATTTCAGATGCCGACATGGCAATTAACTGAATACGTGGCTCAACACTGTCAATTCCGACGTCGAACGCATGGGCCAGGTAACCGTTTATGGCTTGCGACACTGCAACAAGTACTGAGGAGCTCGCTTCCGACCGCTGTCAATGGGCTGCCGCTATCCCTGACATCCGTGTAGCCGATTTATCTAACAACAAGAGCTACTAGAATCAAGTACAAGTACGAGTCATAAAACAGACTGACGAGTCCAATAGGCTCAGCTGAGGACGATCTCCCGAGTGAAGTACGCAGACTACCTGCAAATGGTAAATAGTAAATATAATCTGCTACTCACTTATCATAAGTAGTATAATTGTTTACTATTCAACAGCTGTTTACTAGTACCTTGGCATTGCAATAGATTTCATGATGCCGACTAGATCAGGCACGATCACAACCATTTCAAGTACAGATGAGTGAATGTTTGCGATGTGATTGTTTTGTTTTACCCTATTTTGGTCAACTCTATTGCAAAGTCGGGTTAAAAGTGAATGGTCTGACTGAAACTTAGAGAGAAAGAGTCATCTGACACCTCACCCCAGCTTACCAGATTTAGTAGTGTCTCTCCGACGCCAAATGGAGCAGCATCCGTTATCCAACAGGGCAATTCATGATCCAGATCGGCGTAACCATGGGAAGATGAGGCAAGGGAGGATCGTAGAGTAGGCAGAAATTTTGCACGGTGATTTACGGTAGCGGAGAGGGAAGTCTGTCGAAGAGGAATAGAACACATTGGTAAATTTAAACGCACCGGCTTGGCTGAAGTAATTTTAACAAAATTTTATTGCGATGTTCTATTAATCATTTATAGCAGAAATCACGATTCAAATATAAAGGCGTTAAGGCAGACTAGCGTCTAACCGTCAGAAGTTGAGCAGCTGTGCGTAAGGGAGTGAGCACGGTAGTGGGGTCCTGACCGGGAGGAAGAGAAGCCAGGCTGTCTTGGGTCTCCTCCAAGTCTGCCCTCACGCGTGCCCCCAGAGCGATAATGAATCTGGGTGCTAGGGAAATCTAAAAACAGGCACAAACCAGAGCTTACTCACCAGGCTTAGGTTTAGGGCGCACGGCTTAGCAGTAGTAGGGGTCAGAAGAATGGACCTACCGACTGCCAGAAGATATCTTGCGGACTGAGATTCGACAAGAGGTCAGGGCCAAAGAATCCACAACTCTGTACGACCTTGGAGAGGACCTGTTGCAGGAACTGCTGACTCTTATCTCTATAAGGGACAGAAGGGGCTTCGGGAATGTACGGCAAGGCAAAGAAAAAGTTAAGTAATTGGAAAGTGTAGCTTCTATGAGCAGATTGTCCGAATAACAATCCTTTGTGCAGGAATATACAGGCATGCTTGATGCGAATGCTTCTTGTTTCATCCCATGTGTGTGGTTAGTGGATGATGAGGATGGAACAGTCCTACTCAGGCATCCTAATTCACTTAATAGGGGATTTTGATAAATTTTAGTAATTTATTTGACTCAACTCAGGTAGTTAGAACGTTGACTGTACTAAAGCCTGCCGCTTGTTCTCGTGGATTCAAATCACACCGAGCCCGCCGAGTTTTCCACAAATGGGTCAAATAGATCTTAATTTGTGTTAAATCTGACAGAGGAAGTTTTGACACCGATCGGAGGTTCGATTTTGTTCATATGCTTTCAAAGTCATCACAAGAGTTGATTCGGCATGGCGAAGTACCCTTTTATCAATAACATCAAATAAGAAATTATTGCTGCTTTCTGAGATTGAACGCTTGGTTGTAACGCTTGAAAGCACAAGATCGTTGTAGGGACAACTACAACTGCACCTATTCTTCCGAAACTCGCCTATCCCGTGAAATATTACGTGATTTATTAAAATTGTGTACGAAAAATGGGCAATTTCTATTTTATGGCCGCCTATATCGACAAATTGATGGAGTAGCAATGGGAAATCCCCTGGGACAAACTTTTGCTGACATATTTATGGGGCATCTAGAAGAAAAAGTATCCACGAAGTTGAACAGGATAACCCTGTACAGAAGATACGTAGATGACGTCTTCGCGATCGTAGACAACATCAAAGAAGCTTAACAATCATTGCTTATAATAAACAGCCTGCATCTGGAGATCAAATATACCATGGAACAGGAACGGGATAACCAGCTTTCTTTCCTCGATGTTCACATGTCAAGAAAGAAATATGGCTCCATCACACGAACTGTCTACCATAAGAATACGTGGAAAGGACAGTACTTGCATTATTTGAGTTTTGTGCCCATTCAATGGAAACGAAACTTGGTATGCACTCTCTTCCAGAGAACGAGAAAAATCTGTTCTGTGAATACATTGGAAGCTGAAATAACTAAACTCAAAGTAACTCTACAGAAGCGCGGATACCCAACATAGTTTAAAGCAAAAATAAAAAACCATTACGGCCTACAATGACGGAACAGATAGTTCCGAAGAAGCCCGTTTTCACATCTTTGCCGTTAAAGGGTGACAACATTTACAATACCATCATGAGACGACTCATGAATGCCATTCACAGGACATATTGTGCCGCTGAGCTTATAATTTGCAATCTAACAAAGCTTTTACCGATTCCTCGTGCGAAGGATGCCTTGCCGATGCACGCCACTTCAAACTGTGTTTATGAATTAACATGCACTTGCGGATGCAAGTACATAGGGCGAACGCAAAGGTAATTGGCCACCAGAGCAAAGAAACACTTACGTAGCTGGTTGTTTAAGCAAGAAAAACGAACACCTCGCTCGTCAATCACTGAACACTTGCTAGATACGGGCCACTCCGTGGACCCTAAAACCTCCTACCTAGTACTTGTTCAAGCACGAACAACTCGCACCTTACGCTACCTGGAGGCAGCGTACATAAGGCGGTTTAAACCCGACCTATGTAAACAAGTAGAGCATGTAGTTAACCTAACTCTACCTTGGTAACACTGGCTCCCTAAATTTTCTTTCATTTTTGACTAGACGTTTTTTCCTCCAGTTTTTGCTGTCTACAGCGTTTAACTTTCAGCTTTATCGAATGCCTCTTGGCCATGTACAGTGACCTTGCAGGTTTTTATCGATTTTTTCTGTATGAATTCAGTTGTGTATTTTCTCTAACGTTCATTCCCGTTATGCAATGAGGGGTGGCAACTGAAGAGCACTCTCGAAATTTATGGATCCATTAAATTTCGCTGTTTATACAGTCTTCAAATATGAAACGAATTTCATGGACGATCGGTTACTCAGGGTAGCCGTATTCTGGGCTGAAGTGCACTAGTTCATTAAATAACTGAAATGCACACGAATTTTGACAACTTTCCCTGTTCTTTCTTCGAATTAGGTCTTGTTTAAAGCTGCTAAGTAATTTCTAGCACCCAGCTACCGACTGCGCACTCGAGCAGTCCAAACCATAGTCGTATAAAATCACACTACTTATTGTATGTTAGTAACATTAATTAACTACATTTTGTATCAAGCGGACAAAATGACGTGACGTGAAGTTAGCGAGGGCAACATCCAGAAACCCTAGACTTATAAAGAGCCCTACTTCCCTACCCCCTGCATTTCCCATTGTTGTCACTGGCTGTAACATACCATTAGCAAACCAGCAGAGTGGGACATCAGCCAAAAGTCGGAATACAGTAGTCGCCAGCTATTAAGCCCACGGTTAATAAGCCCGCCGCTTATTAAGCCCAATCTGGTCTGGGCCCGAGGTAGGCTTAATAGCCGGCGACTACTATATAGGGTAAACAAATCAGCGGTTACCGTCTCAGGCGAGAGTGCAGAGTCCGCACAAATTCCACTAGCTCATCCGCCACGAGGAAAGCATTGAGAACGTGCGTGGTTGGACCAGCAGAGCCAACGCCTTCACCCAGTGCCTGCTCCAGTTGAGCCACAGTGGCCGCATTGAGTACTTCAAGTTCCACCTCCGTCAGCTGGGGTGGGTCCCAGTTCAGGCGCAGCCCAGAGGGCTCCTCCTGCGCCAGGTGCAGGGGGTCCTCATCCTCCCCATCCTTCTGGCCAGCCAATCGGCGGCGAGAATGGAGGCCCCGACTGCCCACCTTCGCTGCTACTGCCTCCTCCTGCCCATCGGTACTCATTTCCGCATCGCCCTCTTCTTCATCTCCGCCCAGCAGAAGTGAGGCAGCGCTGGCGAGTGGCAGGGAGGCTGGTACGCCGAATTCGTCAACCAGGCGCCAGAAGAAGGCCAGGCGCTTGAGACCAAGGTGCTTGGCTGCGAAACGAGCACCAAGGGGACTTTGTGCATGACGCTCCCCCTCGCTTTCATCCAGCCCCGAGGGGAAGGCTTGTGGACGGGCAAAGTCAAATGTGGCCTCGTCGGTGGAGTCCAGGGCGCCTAGAGTGGCAGTTGAGCCAGCACTGGAGGCTGTATCGTCGAGTGCTGCGCTGGAGAAGCCGGTATTGCGCCAACGGGCATCACCCGAGGGACGGGAATCAATGATTCGGCGTGTCAGGCGCAAGAAAGCCTCGGCGATGTTTGTGCCACTGCCAGCTGATCGCAGGGAAGAGCGGCGGAAAAAGCGTCGAACACGACGCTCCGCCTCTTGCTGGAGAATTTCAGAAGGAAAATGGGCTGTTATGACAGAAGGGCAGACAACTATGTTGTCATGTAAACGTGTTGTTTCTTCGTGAGCGGCTGCTTCCCACTCGCTGACCTGAAGACTCTTGACCGACATCACCGCGTGCATAAAGGGGCGCATATGCGCGTGTCCAATCACGCTGCGGCTGCCAAAGGGCCACTTGAACATACCAACCCTACGGTCGGTGCCCTGCATACGCGACAGCCCCTCGGGCAGTGCAACACACTAATGGCTCACCACTTGAACTCGCTAAATAATCACGAAATAACAGCTGTCATTTCTGCATCGCAGACAGACACACTCCTGCCTGACTGGATGCAGTGAATACCAGCCCCATTTCGCCAGAAACCACTGCTGCCTGAGACAACAACTTAGAGTTATGTGCGCAATAAAACCCTAATTCTGGTGTCTCCTGCCTTTTGTCTACAGCCCGCGATTCGATCCGATGGTTGTAGTGATCCGAGTACAAGGACGACGACTTAAACCCTACAGCCTCCATACGGATAGTATGCCTATGATAATGCATAAGCTCAAACTCTGACATATTTACCAGAACCGTCAAAGAGCAACAAACGTGACTGAGTAGGAAGAAGAGGTAATTCCTAATTGTTAGGAGGTGCCTAACAGGCAGATAGCATTCAGCAAGCAGCTGCGCTCACAGCAGGCTATCGATCGGCCTACACGAGGCAAACGCATACTGGCCGTTTATCAATCCATAATTTAAAATGCAAGCTACAGTCAGCCTACGAGTCACCAGCCAATCATGACACTAGGCAAGCCAGGACAGAAGCTGATTGGCTTGATGGGCATACATCTACACTCGTTTGTTACCCTAAGTTCGGTACCTTTTACACTCAACGACTTCTGCTGTTGCGCTCTTCCTTTCGTGTTCTTACTCGGGAAACTCACACAAGACATAATCGGGCCTTTAGTCCTGTTACGGCGCCCACTGATGCGGCTAAGCAATAAATGCACAATCTCATTGCTTGTATGAAAGTAAAATAAGCACAACAAACAGTAGAATATACCGGTACAAATAATTTTTGGGACTTCTTTTCAGCTGCCTTCTATCATTTCGTAAGATAGACAAATACTAGTGCGTACATGGTAGATTTACTCTCTGCCCGTATTTATTTTCTGAAAACATTAAGCCAATTGTGTGTGTTTACAGTAGTCGTTGAGAGAAAGTTTTAAGCAGCCACCCAAAATTTATTGACGTCAATAAATCCTGCTCCCTGTGCCTGGTTTAAAACAATTAACGGAAAACGTTTTTCCAGACAATCGGTTGAGCAATTTCGTGATGGGTTTTTATTTACTGTATTGTTACCAGTTGAGTGTTGGGATGGCCCGGACGCGAGTTATCACTCGGGCAATCCTGAGGGTACCAGAACAAAGGGACCAGACTGACGGCCGGTTCATGCAGTTACAAGCGACCTTCAAAGGGCGGGAATTAGGCCAGGGCAAATGAGGCACACGCAACCGAGACTGCTTCGGGGCCGGGTTGCCGCTATCGGGAGGTTACGATGAGGACATATGCACAGGTGCGAGTAAGCAAGTGCACGCACGGCCACTCGTGGAGAGCCAATGCGGAGCAATGACTACTGACCCTGAAATACGCTGCCACCGCTGAAGGCGGCCACTCTGTTGCTGGAGACGCTACCGACGACCCGAGATTCTGCTGCTAGTGACAACATGAGCTGCTGCCGAGACAAGACTGACCAGAAAGACAAGCTGCTGGACACACAGGAAACAGAGCTGGTGTACTAGTACAACTGCCACTAAAGCACTATCGCTATCCTGTTCTGCCTTCTCTTCCAAACACGCAACTGGGAGACATAACCGATGTTGAAACAGGAGCACACTCGGTTAGAATATGTAGGTTGCTTAGCAGATTTCAACCGTCCCTCTTATAGTAGACAATCCTGACTAGCGTTGGAGGATACTGTCATATGCTGATGAGCCCTCACCGATAGCTAACAGAAATTGCTCCTCCCGCTCTGCCATAGAGCTCACACACAGCGGCTAGTAATCTAGGTGGATAACACTGCCGGCAAAGACAGGGGAGACTGGAGTGGCTAGTCATACCCAACTCCAAGTGGTGCAGCATCACCCGGGACTCGAACCCGCGACCTTTCGATCATAATTTCAACGCTCTAACCAGTCTCTCTAGTCTTTGCCGGAAATGCAATCACTATCAGTAGCTGTTGCTGCTATTGTTGTCATAGATGAGTGCACGCGGTGGGTCGGTTGCATTACCTTGACTCCTAACGAACCACACCAAATTAGGGTCACCGGTGTCACCTAGCTCGTATGCAAAACGATTAGATGGCTGTGATTGGAAAATTTAAAAGGAAAGGGACATACACAGGCATAATAAGCCAAAATAGGATAAAGAAAATGAAATATTATTAAAGCACTGTGGAAATGGAAGCAAAGAGCTTACCTCGTATCCCAACCAGAATACGATTGCCGTCCGTGAGAAGAAATCGTAAACTGGATCTGTTGAGGGATTTTCGATGATGGAGCATTCTGCATCTGATGTCGTCCGGAACCTAAAACAGGACAGCAGGGGGTAGAATCGGATGAATATGCGCCAATTTCCGTGGAGGGTACAACGTAACATGGAACGCGATCAACTCAACATAAGTTGGTATAATTGCGCCTACTGAACTTCTTATAGTAGGTATTTAAGTATATTTCTTAAAATGATGGAGAACTTACGAGAAATTGAGTTTTTCCAATTCGCTACAGCAACTGGTAGCCACGCTCGGGTCGGCTAGCAGGCAATGAACACCACTCTGACGGGTGACGAAGACAAAAAGAGCAGACTTCTGGTTGCAGCCCTGAACAACAATCAGTTCGTTAGCGGTTGTGGCGTTCGTTCGTGAGTTGACGGTGAAGTGGACAACTGAGCGACCGGTAGCGGCTGAGCACGGGTGGAACCGAAAAGAAAAAGAGAATTGCTTTAAAAACCCAAAGAATGAATATACAAAGGGAAGGAAAAATGCACGCACACTGGGCACAAATGGAATGTGTTGCAGTGGAAGTTATCGGAAATCGATAAATTCATACGGTATCGAAATAACTAACCCTTTCCGGCGGACCTCGGTTTTCGTTCGGCTCGACGGCAAATAACGCATACGCAAATGAGTCGAGCGATAAAACACAACCGTCTATAAACGATGATAAATACATGTCTAATTCACACTCGGTACTGAGGCTCAGTTTGGCAGAGGCAATTCGCCACTCGGGGAACGCAGAGGAGAACGCGCCGCATAATATCTGCTCCAGGGGGGCAGATGGCCGAGCGATCAGCATGCCCAAGTTCACCCTAAGTGATGAAACCTCTGCCAGTAACGATTCGCACGTCGGTCATCAAGCAGTAGGCGCAAAAGCAGATATCGATCATTGTTATAGCTCAGTATTTCGAACCCGGCTAATAGGCAGAAGAAGCCAAGAGGGCAGTTCTGATAGGAAGTATTTATTCAGGACAATACCGGGACAACGGAATGGAATTAGCGTGTCCACCACAGCCTATTATAAGGCTTTGATCGTTCTAGACTAATCCTGACCAATCGCATGCGAGAGGGATTCTGGTGTGCAAACTGATTCCTGGTTCCCCAAGCAGCGAACTGTTTCAGGTGTTCTGCAGTGCACATGTGCGCTGGCGTCACGTGTGCTCAGGGAGTGCGCGGTCATGACTCAAATGGCGTGTACTTCTCAGCTACATATCACCGACAGGAAAAGCCGTCAACTGTCATAAGTATGCAGTAGCATACCGACTATATCCTGCAGATACTAAAACTCCTTGTGTATTACTTACTCTTTTCTGCTATAGTCTCTGATGATGGATTTTCGACGGATGTCGAAATGTCAGCCGAATAAATTTTTCGTCCCAGCGATCACATCTCCTTCTTTTCAATTACTTTTCTGGCAACTGAGTTATTTCTCAATAAACTGAACGAAGTTTGCGTCTTTGTGCATTTTGGTTTCACTTCCCTCTTAAGGGCTTACGCCAACAAAATACTAAAACGCCCGATTTATTGAGCGGGATAAAAAGTCGAAGCAACTGGCTCTGGCGTTCCCGGTGCAGATTTGCTGCCACCAACGCTCCACTTCGTATACTTACCTTCGAAGACGCAGGCAGAGCTTTTCTTCAGCCAATGCACGACCGCAAGTAGACATGGATAGGTCGATTCTGCCGAGGGATCCGGCAGCACCAACCGAAGATCCGCGTCCTCTTGCGCCTGTCCACCCTCCTCTAGCGCCACTGCTGCAGTCTCAGCATAAGCCCAGTGGTCACCGCCTGCCTGCTTGCGACTTCCTAGGCTGACCAAAAAGAGACAGGGCGTCTGGCTTTCTGCATCGGTGGAACGCAGCATGAGGTGCAGAGCCGGGGCGGAACGCGAAAGAACGTAGGCGGAGGAAAAGGCTACGTCTAGGGGTACGACGGTCGATGCCGGCTCATGAATTGAATTAAAGCGGGGCAGATCCTTGGCGAAGTCCAGTTTCAGCAGGACCTAAGGGGGGAAGAACAGGAGACAATCCCTTATTTGTATACTGCGCACTAGTGAAATTCGTAAGATTTGAACAATTATAAAATCACACTACTTATATTTTGTTAGTAAAGTTAATTTCCTATATATTTGTATAAGGCTGGCATGATGAGGTGATTGTCTTTGCGTGGGGAGGTGAGGGGAAGAGGGTTCCCCATGACTTAGTTGTGACTTATTGTGACCTCACATAAAGTTTGCACGGAAAGATAGCACGGACGGCATAAGGAGAAATGCCTGAAACCTTACCTCGGCTGAAAAGTCGTCCAGAACGCGCCAGACATCCAGTCGCTGCCGAAACATTATGGCGACCAGACAGTAGCAGCTGCCCACCCCGTCGTTGTCCTCTTTTGATGACATCTGATGAGTAATAAAACGCACCAACTCCTACGGAAGGGAGAATACGATTCATTGTTCACAAGAATGTGTACAAAATAGGAGATAGGGGACAAAGGGGTACGATATTGGTTGGCGACTGCTTACACATTGCCTCTTCTCGCTAACTCCCACCGAAAGGCTAGTCGTCACTCTGCTGGAAGCATAGGAGAAGATGGAAGATACGCGCCTGCTGAGACCGGATAGGATGCTGGTATTAGCTGTCTCCTGGCGTGGAGGCGGAGCGGTTGCAGACGGTTCGCCTTCGGAATCTCCGGGCCGAGGGATTAGGCGGGCGTTGATACCGGCCTGAAAATAGGCGCAGTTCAATTCAAAAATGGCAATGCAAATACGTGAAAAAACTGAAACAGTGTTTTCCAGGAAGAAATTTGAACAAGGCGAAGATCATGAGATTAGCTAAACCTATGCCGGAGTGGTTGCTCAGGGCGGAAAACAAAATACCTGCGAGTTCAATCACAAAGCGCCTAATAGACACCGGCTATACGGTCGACCAAAAGACTGTATTTAAGGTCGTACTTCGGGTAATAACCGAAAGTCTCCTACGATTTACGCAGGCCGCTGCACTACGGAGAAGAAAACTAAAACTCTGTAAGCAGCTGGATCACGTGATCAAACTCGCATTTCCGTGGTAACGACCAATAAACTCATTCCCTCTTACGCCTCCTCCCCTCTCCCTTAGGAGTGACTGCTACGTCGTCCTCTGCCCCCCCCCCTCCTTCAACCACGTTTCACAGGCTTTCATGAGCATAAACTGCTATGCTATGACAACTTCGTCCCCCTCCTCTATCCCCTCACAATACTTCGACATCCACAACTAACAGTTTTTACTCCATTTCTCGACCAAGTTTCACCCTTCTAGGTTGACATTTAATTGAACAGTTAATCTATTTTATTATTAGGCAATGGTTGTTTGAAGTTGAAAAAGAAGTTGGGATATTATATAACGTCAATAAATTCTGCTAATTTCGTGATTTTCGGTTTGTACAAATAAGTGAGATAGCCAGCTAACGAAAAGGTTTACCTGTGGAAATCTGGCATCGATGCCGAAAATGCGGCCGAAGCTGGTCGCTAGAAGAAAGGTCGCAGGCTGTAAAGAAGAGGTAAATATGTACTGATGATTCGATGAGGGAAACAATATACCGTTGACATTAGTCAGAAGAGCTAGAGTAGTAATAAGAAGCTCGAAGATATTTGCGCTGCTTTCAGTATATGCTCTAATTGACGGCAATGTGTACTACAATGCCAAAGTAAAACAATAATCATTGGAATTTTCATCAATAACTGATTAAAGACCTGAAATGGAAGAGCCTAGCATTATAGAGCAAGCGCAGAATGCAAATGATAGAAGATTCGCAAGAGGAGAAGGTGGCAGTTTTGGTTGTCTAAAAGTCCCTAAAGGTAGTAACAGAGCCGAATTTTATAAAAACGGTGGATAATTGACAGGTCGGGTAAAAAGCGTTCACAGCCAAGCAGCACTGCAACTTTGGACCTTTTAATGTGCGTTTAAGTACAGACTATCATCTTTGTATACACACCACGGTTATGATGATAACAATGAAGAGAAACTAACTGATTCCCAAGAAAAAATCCGATTCAAATTGTCGAATTCACTTCTTTAAGTGGAGTAGCTGAAACGAACGACTGACTGTAACCAAATAAACATTGAAGGAAACAGAAATGTATTAAGACTTGCCAGTGGGCCGGGTTCTAGCGAATGTGCCACTTCAGCAGGGTGACTCTGTATATCGAGATCAGAATCTACGAAGTCATTGCGCCGATGTATGCGCTGCCACACGCGAAGCATGCCATCTGTAGAAACACATGCCAGGAGAGTTGGTGTTGGGTTGTTACTAGGGTCGTTTTTGGCAGCCTCAAAGGAAAGGCAAGTGAGACGCGAGGAAACCCGCGGTTCGTCGTCAGTCAAGCCGAGTAGGTCAAAAGAACGGCAGCCTGTGGATAACTGGGGTTGCTGAACAGACAAATGGAGAAACAATTGTGTAGGGGAGAAGGTGGAAGCACAATACGCTAATGCTTTTGGTCGAAGGGCATGAGGGTCGTTTTGGGCCATTACTACAGCATACAGGAAAAAATACTAAATCACGCACTGCGATGAAGTAGTCTATGCTCCTCTACATCAGAGACACGATTTTAAAGAAATGGATTTCTAGTTAGAAGTGCTGATGCGCAGAAAGGAGTGATCGTTGAAAGTGGGTGACGCACAAGAGACCGATCTAATGATCGGCCGAAATTTTCGTTAAATACTGCATGCGAATAGCAGCATAAAGAGCTTTCTATGTTAGTCCAACAAAAGAATTATTATTCTGTCTGTCATTTCAGCATCTTGCAAAATCGCAGCTGCTGATCGGAGAAGGCTAGGAGGGGACTGGACTTCATCCAATGGTCATCATTAGTTTAGTTCTTTAAAGTATTCTAACAGATGCGTTTTATATAGCACTATCAGCTTACAACCCGATATGAAAAGACCTAGAGAGCTGCATACTCAAATTTAGTTTACAGAGGCATCAAATAATTCAGACTAAATTTGAATCTTTGCTTACTTTATTGGAAGATTTGGGTTTAAAGTTCCAAACAAAGAGTTGATTAGGAGTATTGATGAGCACCCAATCGTTTGAAACATATTTCGAAAAAGCGTCTACAAGTTGGTAAAAGAAAGAGTTAGTGGCACAGCAAATATACAGGCACAATGCATCTGGTGAACTTCATAAAAGAGGCGTTTAGGACTGCAAGTTGACCAGACGAGACAAAAAGTAGACTGTCTATTAAAATGCAAATGTAATTTGCAACACTTACCACAAGGTTGTCTTCGGTACCCTGAGCAGACGGGTTTTTTTATACTACAACTCATTATCTCAGCTTTTGATGCTTAAATTCTGGTTGAAACGGAGCTGTCTAAGCGCAGAAACAGTTTTAATTTGGGGTTCTACTGGGTATCAATAATAACGGATGCAAAATTGAACCACGAGTTCAATCTTGCATATGCAAGATTTTTCTGCGCAGATCTTAACTCGTGGTCTATAAAGACCATTATATTTATTTGCAAGATGCATAAACCAAAATGCAAGTGCTACAATGAAAATATAAAACAATGTATTGCTGATAACTGATCGATAAAGAATGTTAGTTACTTCAATTAGACTTAATGGCGACAGACTTACAGTTAGATGTCATCAGTGATTCCGCCAGGAAGGTTGGAAGACTGGGGATTATTTTCCGTGTGCTCAAAAGCACACGAGGATCCGATTCAAAAGTCAGCATTTTCGCTAATCGTAATCCTTTATTGGATACAGAAAACTATATCAAAGGAAAGAATGCAAGATATCCGGATAATTTGGTAAGAACAAGGCCCTGACAAAGTGCAACCCAAGATCTGATAATTGTGGATAGAGGAGGAGAAACTGGATTAATAAATAAGTAATCATTGTTAAGGATGTTATGCGTTCATATCAAGCTCCTGAGGAACACTGAACATATATATATTTTACCATTCGAATCTGTAATGAGCCCGGTACGCCTTAAATGATCATATCTCTCACAATATCCCTTATAGCATCGCCTAGGTCCATTTATTCCCTGTGTTGCGTAAATGCAGCGCTGGGCGGTATTCCGTACGGCGACTGGGAGAGGTTAAAACCAGCTATAACCTCCCAAAATCAGATCACTGTCAGTTGAACACCTTCTTGGTCTACTGCAGCAGACCCAGCAGGGAGATTTGGACCTTGCGTAGACAACCCTGAAGACAATGAGATTTCAAAATGATCTTGATGCGATCCATGAATGGTCGTCGAAGATCAGGATACCGGTCAACATGAATAAATCACACTTGATGATAATTGGGAGAGACCGGGAACATCCACTATATACAAACGGAAATATGACACTGGTCACTGTTAGGAGTACGCGTAACTTGGACGTTTTCAAACAGGACGACTTTAAAACACTAGAACAATCAACTCTGGCAAGACGCAAGCGTCTGGCACTAATCTGGATTTGCAAAAGAGCATTAACGTCCTGTTTCATGCAGATATTCCGTAAGCTCATGGTCACCTGCATTCGCCCAATCATTGAAAATGGATCTTCCGCTTGGTTTCCGTGTACGAATGGCGAGGTGACCGATGTTGAACATGTGCAACGGCTGGAGTCAAGAATGGTGCCCGAAGTGAGTTGGCTGACATATCCAGAGCGCCATAAAGCACTGAACCTTTCTCCCTTCAAATTGCGACGCCCCAGAGGCGACCAAATCATGATGTACAAAGTGATAGTTTGCGGTGACATCCCGGAGGTCGCAAGGTATTTCCAACTAGTCGTTGATATGCCCACACACGGGCATTGCTTGAAGCTGTTGGTACAACGGACAAATGGCCTCCCGCACATCTATCCACTCTCAATGCACGCCGTGAATGCATTTAACCATCTCCCTCCCCCCTCCCCCCGATATTGGTACTGCCGACACAGCTGCTGGATTCAAAAAGAAATACAATGCCTTATTTAAACCGAGACCTATATTGTTTACGGCAGTGCCCCGGCCTTGACGGAGGAATTGGCCTGACCTGAAAACTTCTATATGTCCGGTGGCTGCTAAGCAAGAGCTTCCACAGATCCCATCTGAACCCTCTATTGATAAAACATCAAACACGCAGGGATATTACTATCGGTGATGTAGATTTTCTGCAATAAAAACGACAATTTTTTAAAGTATGACTAATAATTTATCATTCTAACCAGCCCAACTCTTTCAAGAGAGGTTAGGGATACAAATTATTCTACAGTGACATGTGCTAAATCAAATTTGAGCAATTGCACCGGTTTAAACCGGTGGTTAAATTGTGACAGACAGCCAAAAGCCAGTGACAATACATGGAATAACAAAACTTCAGCTACCCAAATGGAAAATCACCTGTTATTGCCTCCATCCTTATCAAACAAAAACATGTTAACGTTACCACTCATCACACACAGACACTAACCTGTCAGATAAGTGCAGTCACCATATAACCACAAGCGTGCTATCACTCAACCTAAGGAACCAAAGACATTAGAATAGAAAGCAAACATAAACAAACTGGGATGGATAAAAAGCACACAAATGGGTCATTAGACAAGCCATATTTTAAAGAAAGTACACATATTTTGTAAAAATATAAAGCCAACTTATATGGGGGTAAGTATCAACTGACTGAGGGGTAGACGTACGTATAGAGGTAACCGATACTTCGGCTGTCAAAAAATAAGATGCCTACTGTGTACTACAAAACATGTTGGAACCAGGAGAATGAATGCACCATTAATAAACAAAGAGCCAAAGTATACCCCGTAGTACATATGCCACTCCTTCCTTACGCAAAGGTCACTGATGAAGGAACGCTATCAGGACGACTAGGTGTGGGCTCAAGTGAACTAACTCACCAGCAACAGCTAATATCAACTGCACAAAACGCAGGTGTACACAATGGATCAAATTTAACCTTGCTTTGATGACAAAGGATTTGTAGCAATGCACATGCACATGTTTTGGGAGGTTTCCTATAATTTACTGCACTGTCGTTAGGGAATACTGGTGTGTTGGGGGTACTCTTTGACCCGTACTTAGGTTTAAGACCATGCATTCGGATACAATTAATTGCAGAAGTCACCACCTCTACACGCACACGGTTCGGCAATATTCTATTATAAATCTTCTGCCGCATGTACAGGTTTCACTTCAGTCCGTATTAAAATATCATCGGTGAACATAGAGGATTCACAGTACAAATTCTGATGCAATCATTCACATATAACTTAAAAAGCAATAAGTTTCAAACCAAAATTTTTTGCAACCACAATTTAAATTTCATTCTATCCGGGAAAAATGGACAAATCAAGTGCAATCTGGTACGGACAATCCGCGTTATTCAGGAAAATGCTTGTAAGCTGAAATCCGAAAACTGCTCTGAATTGCCAAATATAACTCATCTTTGCGGTCATTGATTTAATTCAAACGCGAATATACATGCCCATGTCGCCTTCAATTATTTTTTTCGCAGAAGGCGTTACAACCGTGGTCGTCACTCCCAAGGGATATAATATTGGGTAACATGCATTTGTTCAAGCACCATTTGAATAGCTAAATTTTTATGCTTGATGATTTTAGCTACTTGACTATCTCACGTAAGTTAGGAACATGAGTTCTGAAATTCAATATGCACGCATTGCACGATCACAGACTGAAGGTGAAAATGTTTCTGCAAACATCGTTCATAACTACATTTTACGCCGTCTGTATGTAATTTCATTCATAATCAGGACTAAACCTTAATACAGTCATCGAGTTCTGCATCTGTAACCTTCTTATGTACATGCACATCTCTCTAGTATCTGGTGGGTAGGAAACCTGTAATCTCTTTGGACGTTCTGTCTCTAATTCCTATTTCCAACAATCTTTAGACCATATGTTAATGTGACATTTCATAGAAGGCCTTCTGCAATCAAAAAGTTCAGAATGAATTGTAGACTGTCTACCCGTAACCTCTGTCTATTTAGCAGTTTAATGAAGAATACTAGTGGTGCAGGATATAATTCAGTATAATTCAGCATATAAGAAGGAGAGGCAGAGCCTTTGAAAACCCTATTTACAGATAGATGCTGTCAGATGATGCATATTTTTCAAAGTCATTTATACATTACATAAATTGTTCTTGTCTTCCAAATGCATGACCAGCAAGCAAAGTAAGTTCAAGCCTTCTTTTGAATGCGTCGACGCTTTCAGCAAGACCATAATATAATCTGATGTTTCCTTCCAGGTAGTGAATTACAGTTCTTTTTGATGTGCCACTTATTTTGCCCGATTCACATTTTAAAATGAGCGATTTGTTATATTCATCGTCTATAAGTTACTGTAAATAAATAAATTTGATATTTTAGGCCCGCAGGGCCTCGTCATTGCAAACTTAGTGCCGTTGAAAAGTAAATCTAAAGTTCATAAATGCTGCTCTTCGTGGGCAACCACGTATGCAGCCGGAGTGTTTAGTATGGTAGGCAGATAAATTTATGTCCGCCAACATATCGGCATTTTAAAATAATAGTCAACACTCTGAAATATGGGGTGAACTAAGGAGGAGCAATGATAAAACCTCCTACCATTAAAGCGAGGGCAGAGTTCACATCCAAAAATCGCAATAAATCTTAAGTTTAACAGCAGTTCATATGACAACTGTTGAATTCATATCAGTGATGTGTTCGAGGTCAAAAACTGCCGCTAGTGACACAAGTTTCGCACAACAAACGACAGTTTGCATTCAAATGTCGCAATATTTTCTCAAAGAAGCACGTCAGTGAGTCCATTCCACGCTTCAATGACTATCTTCTAGAATACATTCTGTTGAACGTCCATATGGGTCAGCTTTCTCTACATTTTAAGGACTTACCCAGCAGATGGTCCGTCTGAGCCAATTCGAATACGTCATTATAATCTTGGACACAATTTTAGTGATAACTGCCAGCCGACGCCCTTGATTGTTTTGTCCGGCGTCCTTGTTCAAGGCCAGCTGCCTTAAGGTCATCCAATGCCCCAGTCAACAAATACAGACGCGCTGACTTGCAAAGTCATGACCTACTTCTCCTCGGACACTTACACGTGCGTCTGAGTTCTCGCGGCCGCCCAAACATCACAAGAATATATCCCTTTTTCCCCACCCTCGACCGCCAGCCATCACTTCAGATCACGCCGCTCTAGCGGAAGGTCGTGCTCAACGTAGTCACTTGTCTTCCATCTATTCTCTTTTCCTCCGTGTACACAATATACTTTCCCTACTATTCTGGCGTCCACTAACCTCTTGACTAATAAGTAACCATGGCCTGAAAATCGCAGTTGCTAGGGTTAAACTTACTTGACCTCCTGCGATATGCTCATGGCTTCTGACAATTCCATTGGTTTTAATGCGATCACCACGCTGTTGCCTGGAATTGAGGATCGTACCCAATGGCTCTCCATAGTTTAAGTCACTTTAAGTCACTTTAAGTCACTTTATTAAGGGAAGAAGGCTTTCGCCCTTGAGCTCCCTATTCATAACCAAAATCGCAAAATAGGTCCCCCGTAACAATAGTACATAATACAAATGTACAAATGTAGGCTTAACATCAGCGATAAGTGTGAGCCAGTTGCAAGGTGCTGCTACTGACACTTTGTTCATTATATCTGCCACAGATTCTCAGCAAATGAGAATCGAGTTTGTGTTTAAAAATGTCAACAGTATCTGAGAGGACCACATCTTCCGGGAGTCCGTTCCACGCTCCAATGACCCTCTGCGAGAAGGCGTTTCGTCGAACGTCGATACGGGCGCTGCAATCAAGATAGTCAATACAGTTTTGATATGGAGGAAGAATATCCGTCCTATGACGGAGCCTTGTGGGAAACCACTAAGAATCAGGCAAAGGTTCGACACCGACGCACACACTTTGCGATTGGCCTAAAAGAATAATTTTGATCCAATGTCATGATTTTGGGCGACTATAACGTGCCGCATATCGACTGGGACCTCGGTTCTGCGACCGGGTCAGAATTTAGTTTCGATCGCCGACTCCTACGCACGGTACAAAAAGCCTTTCTATCACAACCTGTCCTATTTCCGATCAGGCAGCGTGAAGCGCAACAGGCCAACTGCCTGGACCTTGTACTGTCAAAAGCGCCTGACAGTGTAGACGTCGTAAATTGTGTACCTCCTCTTGACAAAGGTGACCATTTAGTACTGCAGGGGGAGTATTCACTCTTCTTTGTTCCTGATCGTAGCGCGACCGTTAGACACATCATATGGCGCAGAAACATTAAGCAAGTGAGAACCAAAGTGCGCAGTGTAGACTGCAGGGAGGCATTCACCGGGTGTGTCCACGGGGATCGGTCGGTGCTAAGACTATATAACACGGACTAATCACCAGTTTATGCCCCATCTCGAAAACTAAAGCCACAAATAGGCCCCAGTGGCTAATAAACACGCTGAAGAGGGATGAAAATGGTAAAGGAAAGCTGTTTCAAACGTATCAGAGAGAGAAAACCACTAAATCGCACAACAAGTACATAGTGCAGAGAAATAAGGTTAAGGGCCTTGTACTATAAACCCGCCAAAGCTTCGAGAGTCACCTAATAAACCATGCAGTAGGAAATCCGAAGGTCTTCTACAACTTCATTAGGCGATCCACCCAAAATATAGACCCCAGCCCGTTGTTAAAAATTGATTTCGGCATCGAAATTTGTGAGAACAAAGCAAAGGCCGAACATTTATCCGGGTTCTTTCAGTCGGTTTTTACGAGGGAGGTTGAGCTAACCATTACCAAATTTAGTACAGAGGAGATTCCGACCATTGACTCAGTTGTGCTTACAGATTTTGCTGTCCTCCAAGAACTTCTTTAGATCCAAGACATGAATTCAACAGGTAAAGACAGCATACCTGCAAAGCTGTTGAAAGAGCTAGCCGTGGATTTGGCAGAACCTCTGCAGTTCATCTTCCGGGCCTCCCTAAACACAGGGCAACTGCCATCCGACTGGAAGACAGCGTGGATCTCACCCATACACAAAAGCGGGAGTCGGGCGTCCGCAAACAACTACACACCAATAAGCTTTTGTTCACTATGTTGCAAGATCATGGAGTGAATCATCAAAATAGATTTGATGCAATTCTTAGAGTGTAATTGACTTCTTTCTGACAAACAGCCTGGATTCCGTAGAGGATGGTCCTGCTTGACAAATCTGCTGTACTCTCTGGAAAAATGGACTAGAGCATTCGATCAAGGAAACACGGTGCACGTAGTCTTCGTAGATTTCAAAAAGGCGTTTAACACTGTTCCTTATCAACGTCTCCTGTACAAGCTTAGACGTAGAGGGGTAACAGGCAACCTTTTCCGATGGATCGAAAACTTTCTGACTGGCCGAACGCAAACCGTATGCATTGGGGATCAGCGATCGGCGGAGGTGGCGGTTGATAGTGGGGTCCTCCAGGGCTCCTTTCTGGGCCCTATCATCTTCCTTATATATTGACGACTGCATAAGTGGATTAAACTGCGAAACTGCAATGTTCGCCGACGATTTAAAATTCTGGAAGGTCCTTCGTAGCGAAGACGACGACGACGTGCAGGCAGATTTGCACCGACTCGAGCAATGGTCAAACGAGTGGCTGCTGCCATCTAACGTCGCCAAATGCAACTTTATGCGCTTCGCTAGTACTACCTCATCGTATCGGAGGGTTTACAACCTAAATAACACACCACTGCCAGAAGTAGAAACCCAGAAGGATCTGGGGATGTGGTTCACTCCCTCACCAAAGCCATCACTCCACTGCCTGAAGGTGGCCAAATCCGCAATGTCGAACTTGAATCTAATCAAGCGTGCCTTTGCTTAATTCGATGAAGTTGCCTTTGGCAAGGTCTTTGGCACGTTTGTGCGACCCCAACTGGAATTTGCCATCCAAGCCTGGAAACCTTGGACAGTTAAAGACAAAGAAACCTTGAAAGGGTACAACGACGGGAAACTTAGTTAGTGCGACACCAAGCGTACCTTCCTTATGGAACATGGCTAACCGATCTCGACTTATTTCTTTTGGATTACAGACAGCTTCACGGTGACATTATACAGGCATTTCGCATGCTGCGGGTCACAATTGTTGCCTAGCATCCACCGATTTCTTTGAGCTGGCCACTACTAATAGATTGTGCGGACACCCTCTCAAACTACGTCTGACTGGGGCAAATTTGAACGCATTAATTTTTTTCTTCTCTAAGAGGGTAATCCAGGCATGGAATGCTCTACCCGCATACATTGTCATGTCCCCATCTGTGGACACGTTTAAGATGCAGTTGGATCAGCATAGAAAAAGACGTTCTCTGTAATGACGTGAGATTAATTATATTATCGCCCGTCAGCAAGTAAGATTAACACTAGACTCTCTTGAAATTATTACCATTCTCAAAAAACAGACTGCTCGCTACTTGTCAGTAATATGTTTGTTTAGAATAATTATTGACTGCGAATATCGTATGAGAAGCGCAATTCCAACACTTGGTAATGTCCTCGTAACCACCGCAATCTTCTCCTCGTGTGACCATTAGGATATTGAACAACCGCGATGGCCTCCTCCTGACATGATCCAAACACTTTCAGTAGCAGGACATCCAATTATCTTATTCCTTTCGCCTTCCCCTCCCAACAGGCGACGGCTTTTTCCTAAAATGCTACAAATGGCATTCAAAACTTGACTTATGAAAGATGCCTAAGGAGTTTTTTTACCATCTCCCCCCCCCCCCTACCGCAGTTCCATTACTGGCAACGCTATATGTTCTGAATCATAGCTACGTACAAAGAGGAAGCTCAAAGGTATTTTCCTATATTTCCCTGATAAAACTGAACTGAACTGAACATGTTAGCAGGTGTCCCTTATTCCAATTCCAGATAATTTACAGATAAGACTTTTCTATGGAGCGTTGACAAGCGGCTTTTTTAAAAGCAGTGTCACTTACCTCAATCCTACCGTCTTTATCCAGTGTATGAGTCTACCGCTATATCGAGAGCAGTAGGGTGATAAAACAAGAGTGATTCTGTCTGAAGCCTTGTTGGAGCCCTGGAAGTAAGTTGTCCTCGTCCAGGCACTTCATGTTCGCCTTCATAATTATGATTTTCATTACATTACGGCAAGAGCAGTTTAGGCTGACAGGCCGAAAATTTTTAACCTTCATTCGAGCCTACATTCGCCGTCTTTCATTCGGATGGCAGTCTCCATATTTTAACTGACGGACGGAAGGTATGCGATAGGTCTTTTTAGAGGTCGCTTGCCAATTCTATCAATAACTTTGTCGCGACATAGTCTGGACTGGATGAATTCGTTTCTTTGACGATTTATAGCTCTCTTTCGACTGCAGGTATCGGGAATAATAGAGACTGAAGTTTTCAAAACAGGACTGTTGGCATTGTGAAACTGGAGCTCTGTTTCCCTTGTAAGCACCGAGGTAAGGATCCTGCCAAAGTACTCGATATACTCGCCATTTTCAATTACTTCGACGCCATCATCTACCATAAATCATGCGACTAAGTATTTTCTTTGAATCGTTTATGAATAGAGTGGAATAAAATTTTCGAATAAACCTCAGACGGTGTTATAACCTTATCAGTGATTGCATCGACACTGGTTTTATCTCCCAGCCATATGTTAGGAATGGAAGGCAGACAGGATAGCAGATAATAGTTTACTGTAACCGTTTCCGCTTGTGCATCCACTCCGTCTTCTGTGTGTCTGGTAGCTTATCCTCCTGTGAATCTCAGTTTTGTCTGCACCTCAGTCTTGTCTGCAAAACGTTAGTGAATGCATCAGGGTCTTGTCTGCAAATAAGTAGTGTCTGCAGCTCGTTCTGTGTCCGTTAGCAGCGTGTGTTTCTTCGTCTTTCTCGTCTCGGCCAACTGCAGGTCTCGGCAACAGTCTCGTGTTCTCTATTGGCCCCTGTGCAGGCAGCCATCATGGGTGTTCTCAGGATGACAGGTCATGCCACTGTTACGCGCGCATGTGCACGCATCCTTTCGTGTCTCCTTGGCGGGCCTGACCTCAGAACCCAGCCAGTGACTGTCCTTGCGTTCTCGCGTGTCGGACCTATGGAAGTTGCACTCTTGGCCAGTTCTCTATGCACCCGCTGGCATGTGGACTTCCTATGCTCTCTTGACTTCAGGACGGCCCGAGTGATAACCCGCGTGCTGCATCGTCTTAATTGATTGTCGGATAATGATTGATTTATTGTTCCTCCTTGCCTGACGGACCAATTTTCTGAACGCACTTCGTTTACGACGAAATTCATCGAGGAGTACAGGCAACCCAGTTTTCCTTAATAACTTCCTTTTTCTCTTCTTTAACAGTCTGTTTAGGTCTCTGGTCAGCCAAAGAGGGTGACTAATCGGCTTTTTTTCAACGTTAACCTTTAGATTTCCCCAGTCTACTGCAGGTACGTTGAAATATCTCATAATAGGAACCTCTTGGTAGCTGGCTGCTTCCTTCACCAGACGGAGGAGCCACCTGTCAGCTGTACTCAGAAATCCTAGATTGGGTGAATTAACCTTCTTTAGCTTAATCCAGACACATTTATGCTCAAGAGTGAGGGGGTGCACTCATTTGAAGACAGAGAGTCCCGTTCCTATATATGACAATCGCATTACCTTGTTTATTTTGACGGTCTTCATGGAAGAGCTGGCATCATTATATCGAAATCGTGGTATTTGTAATTTCTGTTATAAGCCACATTTCCGTTATGGTGACACTAATGCCTTGAGTTCATCGATTTCGAATGAATATTTGAGCATTCGTTTATAAGGCTAGTTTACGTTTGATCTTTATTTAAAAATGGAGGTTATAGGGGTTCATTTTGATTCTGCCGCCATATACCCTTTACAAACGACTCCTTTTGTCTAGATGCTCACACGGAGCACCAATATGTGCATTCTCAGCAATTCGCCACGGTATAAGGTATGTTTTGATATAGCCCTCTGGATGTTTCATATATGCATTTATTTCTTCATGATGGTCCTTACAGTTCATTGGTGATTTCTAAAAATTTGGGTGCAAGTTTTCGATCCGAACCTGGCTTTGACAGCTTTAAGTGGTTCTTGTGTCATAAAAAGTGCCGAAATGTACTATCGTGGTCGGGGTACAGGACTGCAGGTTTTTTGAACTGTTAAGACGACGGAATATATTGGACGATGAGATTCGTGGTTGGGTCGCGTAAACAGGAATTACGACAGTCGAACAAAGAATATAAGATGACAAATACCTCTGCCCTAGGACACCAGGCACCAAGACATCTAGAACAGGACACGTCAGTAATGAAAAATACCCAAGGGAAGGAGCACCGGGGCCGTGCCCGGGGAGGGGTAGTGGGCGGGTAGGTAAGGTGGAAATTTGCGCTGTTCGTGGTCGGAAAAAAGAGGCTACGGTTAGACTTCTAACATTTGGCTGGTAAAAGAAGGATCACTCTCAGCTGAGTACTAGTGTCAACTAGGAAACTTCTACCACTTCTGGGATCAAAAGTGCAGAAACTGAGGCTGGGCCAGAGAGGCAATCGATATTGGCCGCATTGAACTTTGAGTTTACCTGTTTCATTCGTTTGCTATGACTGGAAATGATGGAGCAGTGCGAGATGCAGCAAAGGGCCTTGACACTTAAGTTGGTTTGATACCCGCTGGTGGCGGTAGAGTATGGACAAGACGAAGAAGTAGGCTAGAGTTGTCAGGCAGATGACCTCCTATGGCTCCGGTCTGAATAGGTTGCTTGCTGTTGACGAGGGACTAACTGTTCGTTAAGTTGTGCACTCTCAGCCTTCGAAGATGAAAGAAGAAGTTCAGGAGAAACCTAAGGAACTGAGAATAAGGTAAGTGGTGGATTGCAAATGCCGCACAGCTTCACTAGCCCTTTAACCACGTGTATCATGAAATTTTCGCAGGTGTTTAGCCATCCGTCCAGCGACGCCGTGCTCGAATCTATCGGAGGATAAATTAGCATCAAGGGTGGAAGGATCGAATTCTATTGACTTATGTAAATGGCATATATAGGGCTAGACGAACATACGGCAATGTAAGAGTGTGGACCACCAGTGCACCAATCGTAGATTACCCTTGAGAGGATACAAGCTTGGGTGAACTTATAAAAAATAAATTTTATATTTTAGAACCAGGGGGCCTCAACTGATTTATCCGAATGGTTGCGTAGAACGTTGATCTTGTGAGCAGCTGGTGTGATATTCCGATGCAAACGGCCTACGACAGGATCGATTGAACCGCATGGAGGCGAATCTTTTAAGAGGGCGCCTCCTAACAAGTTGAGTGCGCTGTGTGGCAGTAAGATTTTTTTATATATGTATATTTCAGGGTAACAGGCAAGAAATGCCCTTGAGTACCCTATTAATGTAACGCAAACAAGTTTGTTCCTACAGTTAATGTGCAGTCGGGGGAAGAATTATGATATCATGACAAAATTTCGAGTGAATTTTCACGGAAAAGAATGAAAATGGTCTTAAGCCAGAAAAGTTGTTCACAAAGCTGGCAGTAGGAAACCGTGTTTTAAAAGTCACCTTTTGTCAAATAAAATCACATCGATTCTTCTTTTAAATTCCGCACTTGTGTCAGCGGAAACCGTCTCGCTTGGTAGCAAGTTCCAAGGCCGGACCACGCGTTGACTAAAGAAATATTTTTTGAGGTCTAATCGGGTGCGCTTGTTTGTGACATTGTAAGGATGGCCACGCAGGTGAGTAGTGGTGGCTAATTGGAAGAAATCCTCCAATTTAAGGGAGGAACTGTGGTCGAATTATCCGGAATGTCCAGAGCAGGCTGCACTGAACGTTCCTGTAAGACGAAGGAAAAAGGTCAAGTTTGATCAATCTCTCCTGGTATGGTAAATCCCTGAGATCATCTTGCACTTGTTCAAGAAGCTCCATATCTTCTTCAACCACGGTGTCGAAACTGGCATTCCGTATTCAAGATGTGGTCTCACAAAGGCGCCAAATATTTTTCCGAAGAGTTCAGGTGGAAATATTTTGAACACTGGTCTGATCTAGTGCAAGGTACTAGTTGCCTTCTGCACGGACTTTTTACAGTGCTCTGTTTGCATCACGTTCGCAGTAGTCCATATACCCAGATATTTGTGCGACTCAACCTCGTTTAATGCGGTACCATTGATAAAATGAATGTTTTTCGGCAGCACATTTCGCCCCGGGCTTATGTGTAGAACAAGACACTTGGATACATTAAAGTTAAGAAGCCACGTGGACGACCAGAAAACCAGTTTATCGATGTTCGACTGTAATCTCTTTGCATCGTCGGCGCAACTAATTTCAGCCCATATTTTTATGTCATCCGCAAACATGACACTAAGGCATTTGATAAAGTACCTCATAGGAGACTTCTAGCCAAACTAAAGGCTTAAGGATTTTGTAGTCCTCTTATTGAATTTATTAGATCATATCTTTCTAATCGAAAACAACAGGTCTTAGTGGCGTCCTCACACTCTACCCCTACCGCTATTTTGAGCGTTGTCCTTCAAGGTACCGTTCTGGGCCACCTGTTGTTCTAGATTGATATAAATGATATTTCAACAATAGCTAAACACTCTCAATCGTATATATACGCAGACGACTTGAAATGTGTATACTCCTTCTCTAATTCCACGGCTGAGCGATGCTTAGAACGCATTCATTCGGATTCGAACGCTCTATCTGCGTGGAGCTCCACGTGGCAGATGGAGTTCTCGCCTTCTAAGTGCCAGTTCATGTGTTTTGGGCCTGAAAGGCTGCCACAGCCTATCATTTTTCAAGGTTGCCCCATGACTGAATGTTCTAACATCAAGGACTTAGGTTAAAGTTACACCAATAAATTATATCTTTCACGTCACGCTGATAGAATTACAGCAAAAGCTGCTCAGATATGCGGCTTTATCTCTTATCATTTCTACCTTCCCGAAATGAAGCTAAGACTTTATCCTGCGTATGTGCTTCCTATTCTCGAATACTGTTGTCCATTCTTCGGTCTAATAAACGAATCTAGCCGTTCAAAAATTGAAAGTGTCCAAAGAAAATTCACTAAAAGGGTCCTCTATCCGGCATTTTCAGATACTTCCTACTCAGATAGATGTGAGATAACGAAACTGAAATTTCTTTGGGTCAGGAGACTGGAAGCAGGGTTTTGTCTCCTGTTTCGCCTTAATAATAGTTCAAATCTCTCCAATATTTCTGCCCCTACTCCCGTTACTCGCCCTTACAACCTAAGAATTTCAACGTTGATTATACCTCCTCCTGCTTCTTCCACTTCTAAACGATCTCTATTTTTTGCTTCTAGTTATAGCTACCTTAAGAATAATTTGCAGATTGATATTCGGGCGTTGACTAGTCTATGTGCATTCAAGCGAAGACTGCACATTTATCTTAACACTGAATCTATTAACCTTTTGTTTTCCTCACCTTTTCCTGGCAGCTTTCTCCACGATCCCGAGAAAGGACCATCGGGAATTTAGGATCCCTTCTTGAAACTACCTTTTTCTGACTCGTGTTCCACGGAATCAAGACGCAGTCTTGACGGCTCTCCTTTCGCTGGTCATCAACCATCTTCAGGGACTTATATTTGGTCGCATCTCAGACATCCCCAACGATGTTCTTGTAGATTTGATGGAATTTTGGATCTCATACGGTGGTGCCCATCACGATCATAAACTGGTGGGTTCTCTATGTTCTATCATTCCCCACCGGTTTGGAACCCGAGTGTAGTGCCGGGAACCCGTCTATACCAGTAATGTTTCGTTAACACCTATTGTTCTGCTTTACGCTCAGCTTCAACTGAGTTTGCTTCCAAGCCCCCCCTTAGTAACAGAGGCAGTGGGTATCAGAATACATAGTCAGAATATGGATAACGATGTGGATCATCTGTGTCTGCTCTTGAATTTCACCTTCTGCATGACACTGCTTTATTCATTTTTTTCGAATCGAAAAAATTCGCTTCTAAACAGTTTAACTCGTCTTATAGCTATAGACTACGGATACTATTTGTTAAACCAGTTATTTCTAGTACTTCGTGTTATCGAATTTTTAGTTTATTGATGAGGCCCATTGGGCCTGAAATCTACAACTTTTTAGCTGCGCAATCAAGCTCATTGAGGCAGTCGTTTACGTAAATCAGGAATAGCAGCGGACCCAAAACTGAGCCTTGTGGTACACCACTCTCGATCATTGTCCATTCTGAGGTTGAGTTTCCAGAGATGACCCTCTGTTCTCTGAGGGACAAGAAACTACTGATCCATTTATACATTTTCCTTAAATTTCCACGTCCCAAATCTTCTGCAGAAGAAGCCTGTGTGGTACACTATCGAAGGCCTTTTTGAAGTCAAAGAATATGACATCAATTGGATAGCCTTTATCTGCGGCCTTTGTCCACTTCTCCTATGAGTAAAGAGCACTCGTGAGGCAAGAGCGTCCTGGGCGAAAGCCGTGCTGTCCATCACATAGTATTTTGTTGCTTTCGAGGAAATACATTAAATGCTTCTTAATAATGCGCTCCATTACTTTGCACGCGATGCAAGTTAGAGTGACAGGACGGTTATTTGCGCAATCAAGTCGTGAACCTGTCCTGTAGATCGGGGTGACGTTTGCCCACTTCCATTCTTCTGGGAGTTCGCCTTCGTCAAAAGATTTCTGGAAGATGGCAGCCAGGGGGTTTGCATAGTTCGTTAGCTAATTCTCTTAGTGCTAGTGCAGGAATTTTTTCCGGCCCTGGTGATTTGGCAGGCTTAAGTTGGAGTTATTCGGCCCTGACAGTGTTTGTGTGAAAACTCTAGATCCTCTATTTTGGGCAATGAGGAGGAGGGTAAGGGTGCAGTTTTCGGTCGATGAGTGGACATACCGTCAGCAAAAGTTGTAGGTTCTCGGGTGTAGACGGATTCAAAGAAATCGGAAAGGAGGGAGGCTTTCATCTGGTCTTCGGTCAGAAGTTGCCGCCAACATACAAGGTAAAAATAACGGAAAGACGTGCATGTACAAAACCTGTCTAGATCAAAAATTTGGTTGAACATTGAAGTTCGTTTGGAATCACAAATTGTCGGATAAATAAAGTCAAAAACGCGAAGTTTTTCCAAATCAAAATCAAGGAACAATGATTGATTGTAGCGAAAGGTCTCGCAAGATGCCAAAAAAGCAGTTGACACATGCTATTCCTTCAGAAAATTTGCGAACCAATATTCGTCACTGACAGCTTTCACTCTGCATACTCACAGGCCCATTTTTCCTCCGCAGATAATAAGTGAATAACGCACGTTGATTGGCCGACGCTAAGGGCTATAGCAGCGAGTCGACCAGCTGCGTCGGATTGACACTAAGGCATTTGTATGCATTTCTGTTAGCGACCACACCAACAAAATGACTCGAACAGAAACGTGAGATGGAGGAGAATGAGCAACAGGGTGGCAAGCGTGGGGAAGATTCATCGCTAAGGACTTAAGGCTACGCCAGTAAAAGCCTAAGTACCTCGATCTTCCAGGCCCGGTCCCTTAGGAGATGATAGAGGAGTCTTGGAGAACCAGAGCAGGAGAAGTTTATAGTCTGTACAGAACAAGTAGGAGAATAGTCAGTAGAAAAGTTGTTGACTCGGTCTGGCGTTTATTTAGACCATCAGCATCGTGAGAGAACACTGCAGCGTCACGTCCGCCTCGAGCCGAGGCGGAAGGCCGAGTAACTCCAACGTCAGTCGCCGAAGACTTTTGTCTGTCTGATGGCCTTGCTGGTGATTGTTGAACGCCAAGGACAGACACCAGTGGGGGAGTCCCTGTCACGCGCGATGGTTGCCTAGTGTGCGGCAAACAAAAGCAGACATTGCGTGGGAGTTTAGCCGGCGCGCGTAGCCACTGCACTTTTGCAGCTTTTGGCAACGAAGCCGGCGAGGTGGGCACCCACAGTACCCCCGGCAAGACCGAAGGCGGCGGGAATGGACGCGGAAGGCAGGATCGATGCCAGCCGTAGACAAAATAAAGGAAACAAACAAAGGGAGATTAGTAAAAAATGAAGAAGTTTGTCCATACCGGCGGTAGAGTTTGAAGAGTTCGTGTTGTTGGGACGGTTGTGACTCGCATGAGTTTCCGTGCTTTCATGCGTGAGTCGTGTAGGAGATTGGTCATCTCGACTACGTGTGAGAGATTCATGTTGGCTATGTTTAATTTCGACGGCAAATCCGTATGCCATGTCAGTGTGGGTTGCGTTGAGTTGAGGGAGGAGGGATACCATTGGCAGTAGAAGAAGGAGCAGAGTTGCGAAAGGAGTTGAGGAAATGAGCACTCAAAGCAAGAACCCCTCTTCGGGATGAGGAAGGAACCAAAGCCTGGGTAGACGGGCTGTGAGAAATTGAGCATCTCTTGCTTCGCGGTCACAGGGATGATACAGGAAAAAATCAGTTGAAGTTGAGGGATGTTGGATGTTGATTGAGCTCAGATAGATCAGAAGCTGAGAGTTCAGATCACGTCAGGTAGTCACCAAAATCGCAAAGGAGTTCAGGCTACGCCTGTTAAAGCCTAAGTACTGCGATCTTCTTGGCCCGGTCCCTTAGGAGATGATAGAGAAGTCTTGGAGAACCAGAGTAGCAGAAGTTTATATTATGTACAGAACAAGTAGGAGAATAGTCAGTGGTTGACTCGGTCTGGCGTTGAGTTCGACCATCAGCACCGTGAGAGAGCACTGCAGCGTCACGTCCGTCTCGAGCCGAGGCGGAAGGCCAAGTAACTGCGTAGGAATTTAGCCGGCGCGCGTAGCCACTGCACTTTCTTGGCTTTTGGCAAGGAAGCCGGCATGAGTCAGCGAGGTATTTTCCCATAGATTTTTAGGTGCACGTTCTCGATTACGGTTAGATCAAGTGTAGAATTGGGTTTCAGTCTAAGTTAGTTTTGAAGATAACACTTAGGCTTCGCTTAGGGCTCGTATTCGGTGCAGGTTTATTGTTGCGGTTAGTGTTATGTTCAGGTGTAGTGTGAGTTCTGTGCTTGAGTAATTTCATGATTAATTATTAGGTTTAGTGTTATTACTAGGACTACGATTCTGTTTACGTTGTAGCATGATGACTATATGTATGATTTGGTAAACCACAGGTCTATCCTTAGGAGTACTGTTTGGTAATGGATAAGAGTTAGTTTTGAGGTAAGTATAAGAATGAGAATTGCTTCCATATTTTTGTCTACAATTATGGCTAAGTGATATGTAAATGTTTTAGTTTAGGGTTAAGGTAAACGTAAGGTCTGGGTTTTGTTTCAGATTTTGTGGCTTTTTAGAGTTAGTTATATGTCTACGTTAGGGCTGGTAGTGAAGTGAACTTACTAACCCTTCGCGGAGCAGTGGAGACACCTACCAACCTCCTGCCCATCTCTGGCGCCTTATGCAGTCTCGCTTCCCGGTTCCGCTCAGATCCTCCAGCTCCGCGTCTTATCTCGAGAAAGAGTTGGTGACAGATTCTCACGTTAAGCCTTCATGTGGTCAAGTTTGCCGGCTAGTTAAACTACGTTATGTTGACCCCCCTCAGGTACAAGGACGTTCCGCATCCAATGCGGAACTTAGGAGGTCATTAGGGTATACCACCCCAAAGCAGCTCGACGAACCCTGCATTTTCTTATCCCCTGGGCCCTGCGTCCTGCATACTTTCTCCTCCCAAAGTCCGCATCCTCCAACTGCAACAACCCCTCATTAACCTTTAACAGTCAGTGCATAAGCCAAATTCGCGCTCCCCATGTGTCCCTAGTATACATCACCTGCAGTGGATGCCGCGTTCAATTTGCTAAGACACATCTTTTGAATCTCAACGATTTGTTCGGTGTCGTTTAAGGCCGCCTTCGGTCTAGCCTAAGGATAATATGATAGTTCATTCTCAAACATACTGCTTAGTCACGTTTCGTCCTTATCAGCCGCACGCTCCTTGTATCGGCTGTTTATCAGAGTGGCTTACGTTAATCGGTAAGACCCGTTGCCGCCATGATCTCCAGGCCCGGTTCCGTGTGGTAAGAGATGAACTGGGACCCGTGTGGGAGATGAACGAGCACGCGTCCAAAGTATGAAAGCCTGGAAGTTGACACAGTGCGGTCATGTGAGATTCGGCCCGGGGCGATGACGCTCGAGGGATATTCAACAACAGACATCACCACAACTGGTCTGAAGAGACAGTCTGGTATAACCTTGTGTGTGCCTGCGTCGACATTGGCTATATCGGTAGTCGCTTCTCGTCTAGGGCAATAGAGTCCCATGTCTTCAGCAGCAGAATGCCGCCTCCAGTCGGTGGTGATAAGATGGAGCTGGCGATGATGTACCACATGCTGCCATAAATGCGCGCATGGCCCAGTAGGTCCATGCATTGACTGAGTGTGAGTGTTTCTGTGCGGTCAGGTTGAATTTTATTACGCCTGGCACGCCTGTGACGGATTCACATGTAGCCAACCAGGCCTATGCGCGATCGCAATGCGACCAGGAGAGCTGTTTAATCAGCAGCGGCGAGGCCGCTATAACTCACCGCAATGATGAATGGGTGTTGGAACTATTGAGGATATTAGAGTTGTCGGGTTTGCTCGACGCAGCGCAATTGCGGTGGATTCTGCTGTCACGAATACGCGTTTAACAGAACAAGCGCATCCGGCCGTCAAATCTGGGTGAGTGACTGCCAGGGCGCTGAAAGGATTTCCTGATTTTCCTGAAATGATTTCCTCAGGTGATTTCTGCAGGATGTATTTTAGCCCTCCCTGTCAAAAACCATCCGCATATCTATAAAATTTGTTATCCATTCTCGCAAGCTGCTCGTTCCAGCATATCTGAAATTGTCTCAGCGTGGCGTAAACGCCGAGAATCCCGTTCCGTCCCAAGATCCCCATCTCTGGTATCATGTCCTTAACCTCAATTTTAATATTTTACAGTGACAGATGATCTAGAATTAACTAAATTAGTCCTTCTTATATGAATAAACGGTTTCAGGACTATTGTCCTGTACATTTCGAGTTTAAAGTTGAGTCGAAATTCATTGCGGTCCCATACGCAGGCCGAATTGGCTTTCGAGATGCGGTGGATCAATAAGTCGCCGATTTTGGTGTTTTCTCAGACGTTGCAGCCTATATAACCGAATTTATCCACCGATGTGAACAGAGTTCTATCCACGATGCACCTGAGCCTTAGTGTGACTATCGTCACATGAGCCATGAAAACCCACCATCCAGTGCACTGAATATTCTCCCGTCGCATTCGAGTCACACCTGCCTGGGAATGCAACACTGATGAACGAATGGGGTGCCCACGCAGAATTTAAACCTACGTTCTGAAACCAGAGCATGACTACGGCAGATTACCTGATCACAGACTCTCCACCCTGATATGACGTCGACAATATACGACATACCAGAAACGAGTCTTATGTTTCTGCTTCTATTTTCTGCTCATGTCTCTGACGATGACACCGCCACGGGGATCAAAATGTCAAGCAAATAAAATGGTTGTTCCAGCGATCGAATATTCTTCTTCTCAAAACGACATACCATTAATAGACACCCGATTGGCTGAGACCTTGACCCCCGAAATAATCACTATTTTCCATTGCGGTAAATGCCACCGCCTCCTATCCATTATGAATGGGACACAAGGTATGCATTCTTGGCTTTTTATGCACCCACCCTACACCAGTAAGGTGACAGAGAAAAGCCGATTTGGTGAAGCATCACCGCCGGACGTTCCATACACACTTACTAGTCGTTTTGGGGGCATTGCGTCGACCATTCCCAAGTTAAAGTCATCGTCTTACGATTTTTAACCATCAAGGTGACGCGAATGAATGCCACTTTCAAGGGAACAGTATTAATAATCAAGAGGCATGCTTCATTGAAACATATTTCTGGCATTGTTTCCGTAAGAACGGGCCAGAAACGACCAGTCTGGTATATTTTGGCCCACCTATTGCACGCAAATTATGACGCTGGGTTTTTTATATATGTACCGAGACTGATGCAGCAGAAACGTGTGGATGAGACGCCAAACCTCACCCATCTTTCAAAGGCAGATATTAAACAAGAATCGCGGTTTGTTTAATGTCATACTGACCGTGAGATACAAGAGTCACAAGGGTGACTTGAACTGAAAGATGGGACCCTTTCGTTCTAGCTTCCAAACTAGTATAATCCAGCGTGGCTGCGTATCAACATTATCCCGTTTACGCCAAGTACAAGATGCTGGTTCTGTCTAGCAAAAAAGAGATTATGGACTTTATTGAGGGGTAAAGCGAACTCACCAGAAAACCTCATTTGCTTTTACTAGTCATTTTAGACGTCAAGAGGGATTGTGTTCACCGTATTACACCCAACGTACAGTTAACACAGACTAGAGCTGGGCACCAGATAGAGTCCGAGAGGATGGACCATCTTGTTCGGCTAGCTATCTGCTGCGACAGTCAACCCCGACTAGATTACCATACCTTTATTATTTCACAACTCCCTATAGTTGCAAAATACCGTCTAGCACTAGTAGACGAGGCGCCCGACCACACCTGACTGACACGCAGTACTAATGTCGTCTGCATCCGGGAAGGAAGGCTAAGTTAGTTACACCAAACAAGGTAGAAGGGACTATTTAATGTCAGACGCATGCGCAGAGCTTTTGAAGTGTCGCTTCACTAACTTGTGGGAGCCTGCTGCGCTGACTCATCCTCTCTTCGCTAGCCAATTCTTTATGTACTCACACGTGATTAACTCTCCCGCACTTTCGTTGTTAACCGCTGCGAGAGGCCCGCGATGTTCTGCCAGTCCTACGATCACTTTGGCGACTCGCGTTCTGAAGCGCATCTTACTTCGAACCAATCGATGGACACATTTCGCACTCAGGGCTTCGCAGCCGCGAACGCAACTTCACGGACACACCTGGCTTGTAGCACAGCCTTTTAATCATTCATTTTGCGGCAGTTAACTTATGTTCACCAACACCGTCTTCCCTGACTTGTGATTTGGGGACCCATCTCTTGTCGACGCAACCAGTTTTGGACAAGCGCTAGCAAACACCTTCAAGGGGACCCTCAGGCCAAGGAAGAAGGTGGTCACACACAAACCTTATTCGAGAATTTATGATTACAATACGACCTTGCGCCAGGAGGAAACCTTGCTAGGCTCTGTGTGTGTGCCTACAACATGTGCCTCAGAGAAACCTGAAGGCATCCACCCACGCAAGGATGCGCGCTGAAAATAGACGGGTGAAAAGGATGCAGAAGTAGATAAAAGGTAAACAACACCAGCGTACGTGCCGTGTGTGACGCACACACAAGAAGTGAACAAAAATAGTGTGGTCCGAAGAGGAGACCACAAAAGGGTCACGCTATCGGGCTGGAGGGCTCGGCAGCGAGGCCTGGAAAACTGCTCGGTCATAAACACGCAGATGATTGCACATGCACACACAAAACACGCACATATGAAGTCCGTTTTGACTGGCCTGTTTACTACTGTAACACAACAAGATTAGTCCTTTTTATCCGACTTCTTCTCAGAGCTTGTCTTGCCCTCCTCCTCGGCAATCATTTCGTCCACATCAGAGGAGGCGGCGGCGGCAGGTGTGTGCGGTGAGGGAGTCAACTCGGCGTTGTTATCGGAGCGTTCAGTATCCATGGGTTCGGGTTGAGAAGTCGCGTCAACTGCCTTTGGGGCACTGGCGGTAGCTGTGGTAGTGGTAGTATGTCCAGTGCCGGAGGAGGCAGTCACCGTGGTTGTGGTGTTGGTCGTACCTATTGTTTGCGTGAGGAATTGTCACACAAAGTTAGGGTTTAGCAGCTAGTAGAGTGTGCTAGAAGCTGTTGTGAAAACCAGATCCGGTATCTGATGGCTGAACCCGAAATTTAATGACTGTTAAGTATCAATAATTTAATTGTTCTAGATGCTATTAAAGCAAGTCACCTTATTTATACTAGTAGATAAACTCGAGCACGTACGAGTCTACGTATTTCACTGACCCAAATGTGATGCTCTAGGTGATGATTACAGCATTAACTTTATTGAAGTCATCGCTCTGCTGTCATGGGTTCGAATCCCACTGAGACTTTCACAATCTAGTCGAATGTATGATAAAAAGGTCCCGATAATTATATTCATAGAACCCACTTCAACAAGACTTAATGAACAATAGGAACGAAAAATCATGAAAACAGATCTCACAGGGTATACTGGAGGTTAAAGTCTACTTAAAGAAATCATTCAAAAGACAGAAAAAGCCTGTAGTTATCGCTTATCAAATATTTAGCACAAAATACGAAGGCGAAATTGGTCTCATTAAGTCTTGAACAGAGGGAACCGACGACCCGCGAAGAGTCAAGATGCAAATCCAGCATAGTCTACATACCTCTCCGGCCAAGTAACCCAGGTGGCCTGGAGCTAAAGTCCAGCAAGGGTCGATATTCCCGTGTCTCAATTCTGACACCAACTTTAGCCGTTACCACAATCCTACCCTTAGCCTCAACCACAACCCTAAGTTCCCGGGAAATTAGCGCACAGCAACTTGCATTACGGGCGGTTCCAGATCCCAGGTCCTACCGGGAGGGTAAGGAAAGTAACCTCTAGGGAAAACTGTAAGGGTAGTTGGAAATGCTGACAAAGATAAGGAAGACTGGAATGTCCAGTTCGGGCTCACTAGCCGTCGTCAGTCAGTCATACCCAAACCCCAAGTTTTGTATCATCCGAGGCTCGAACTCACAACCTTCTCGAGTAGTCTCGCGCTCTAACCATTGAGCCACCGGCTCGTTGTCTTGCCGACTTAGGTCAGAAGACATTAATGCTCGTTCTTTGCAGGCAATACTATCTGCCTATACTGCTTCCTGCTACGGCTGCTGACAGGACCGGAGAAATGAGACCTAAAGCAGATCGGTCAGTAGCGGTCAGTGAATTTTCATCGACGAGTCTTTTAACTACGTCAGCCATCGGGCCAAATCCCACCACTAGATGATTTAAGGAATAAATATCAACCGACCTACGTCGGCAAGACAGCGAGCTCGTGGCTAACTAACTAACTAACTATTGTTAGTGTGATAGACTCTCATCGGAAAGGTCGCGAGTTCGAGCTTTGGGTCAGGCATCAGTTGGGACCGTTGTCAGCACCCGAGAAATGAGACTCAGCCAGAGCGGGACAAGTGAGTTCTGTTAGCGATCGGTGAACGTTCAACAACGACTATCAATATCTCCCGATCCAAACCGACAAGGCAATGAACTCCTGGCTCAATGGTAAGCGCGGTAGACTCAAATCAAAAAGTTCAAAGCTCGGGTAGTGCGCCACTTGGGTTTGAATATGATTGACTGACGACGGCTGATAAGCCAGAAATGACTATTTCGGTCTCCCTTGACTTTGCCGGCAATACTATCTGCATAGACTACTAGTTGCTACGGCTGCTGTCAGAACCCAAGAAATGAGACTCAAGACAGAGCAGGATATGTGAGTGCCGTTAGCGATCGATGAAAGTTTGCCAGCAAGTGTAAGGGCAGTTTTTACATCCCCTGCCTGGTCTCCACTTCCTTTTCCTACTCAGGGAGAGGTTGCGACAGCCAAAGAGTGTGGCCTAGTACTTAAAAGGGACATCATATGTCTAACTAATAAGCCACGATGAAATCATTCAGCACCAGGGAAATCTACTAAATTCTTCTTAAATAGACCATGTTAACAAATACTGACACTGTGCACTACAGCTTCCTAGTTTACGGGAATGTGATCTACAAAGCTGTGAAAGGGATTATTAACTAAAGCGCGGCTGAACTCACCTGTCGCTGAAGCGCCTGCTGTAGTGGTATCTGCACTCACACCGGCCTCATCATCTTCAGTCCACAAGAAGGGCTCCGGTGGGGCCGGTTCATGCACCTTCTCCGAAGTGCCCTTGCGCCCACCTGCGCCTGAACGACTAACTCCAGTGCCGCGTTTGCCGCCAGTTGCTGCTGAATGCGCGGCCATGGTGGAGAGAGTGGTGGCAAAGTCGTCATCATCAGCGGCAGCCGCGCCGTAATCATCATCCTCGTCCACATCGTCATCCACCTCGTCGTCACCCTCCTCCTCATCCTCCTCGTCAACATCATCGTCCTCAGCGTCGCTGATGGAGGCATCATCGTCATCGGCCTCATCATCGTCCATCAGGGCGCCAACAGTGGAGGCATGAATGGGAAGTCCAGTCTCCTCCTCTTCCTCGGCAGTCGTGGCTGCAGCACCGCTAGAACCGCTGGCTTTGGCACCTCCGGCGGCGCTCTTGCCCGAGAGCCCTGTTGTGGGACCGTGAGGCTGAACATTCTCGACCAGCACTTCCTCCTCATTAGGCTTCCGATCATGAACCAGCAGAATGCCGCCCTAAACAAATGATTTAAAAGACTCGTGGTTATATGGCCCCATAACACAAAAACAGCTTGCCAATACAAGCGAACATCCGTGTCCCAGGAAGCAATTGAGAAGAAGAAGAAGAACAAAAAGAAGACTCGATCGCTGGGACAATATGTTTATTCGCCTGACGTTTCGATATCCGTCACGGATTCGTAATCAGAGACATGAGTAGCATAAGTAGCAGAACCTTGGGTCAACTCAAATTAAGCAAATCTGCCAAACCAACTTAATAATTAAGTCAGCCTAGTAGTCATTCTGGTGGATTCTAGATGATTGCTTAGGAAATCCTGCTTGGGCAGTCAACTTGCTCCCATATTGGTGGATTCCATATGAGCGAAAAGTTGAGCGGGTAATATCGATCCAAGTGTGATTAAACTCATGGCGTGAAGCGGACGTTTGTAGTTTAGCGGTAGAGCATTAACCGCCGGCAAAGGCTTTCTCTGATGTGCGGGTTCAAATCCCGCCAAATGCCTAGAGTTTTTCACACTTGGGTCACCTCAAAAAGTGCCTATGAATTTACATGTACTTGCGGATGCAAGCACATAGGGCGAACACAACGGCAATTGGCAGGTGGATCTATAGTGTACCTGCCTAGATTACTGGAAAGCATGATTCCATGTTCATTTATTACTTACCATTTGCTGAATGTGGATCACTTTGTAGACCGCAAAAGCCTGTTCGGGGCACTTATTCGAGCATTAACAACCCGTAATTTGCGCTCCTTAAAGCGGTGCAGTTCAAACCCGACCAATGTAAACAGTTGGAGCACGCGGTTAACCTAACTTTGCCTTGATAATATCCAGCTCTCTGAATTACACATCTACCTCCCCACTTTTCGCCTGGGACAAAATTCTTTAAACCTAAGGCAAGTCGTGCATATGGTCATATCTAAACAGACAGCCGAAGTTAGGCACCGTTAGAAACCGTCAAAACGACGACTTTTATGCAGTCTTGCCATCTTCGTCGTTGTGTGCTAGCCGCTTGACTGAATAAAATTGAGCACAAGGGAGAGTCGCTGAGCAGACACTTTGCTAGAGCCTCGAGCGTCCGTGAATGTACACAGAGCACGGCTGAGCAATAAGTACCAAGGACGTAGCATAAAATCACTTCAATTCACACAACTAATTAGCGAACATTACCACTAAGAAACTCGATAAACGCTGATGAAGAAACAGCACAAAACTGACCTGTGTAATCGGCTTAATGGTGTAATAACGGCTGTCTTCTGGCAGGGTGAGAACACGTTGCTGGGCGCGCATAACACGGGCAGGATTTGCGAGAAGGGAGAACGATGGTTCCTGCAAAGGAGAAAATTAAAGTTAGCATGGTCATTACCAAAGGTGGTCAGGTACCCAGAAAACAAATTGAGCGGTAAAGCAAAGCAAAAACAAAGCAGAAGAGAAAAATAAATTAAAGAGGCAAATAAAGTGCACGAAACATACCTTCGGTTCTTCCTTGGTAACTTTGGTAGTTTCGGTGGAATCCGAGGGATCTCTAAAAGGAAATGTAGTCAAAACAGCCCATTAGACCAATAAAAGAGGTCTGTACAACACCATAACACTTGTGATGCGTTGATACGCCATCTGTAACAGACCCTTTATAGTTGGTCGTAAAACCGCATCTGAAATGCCGATAACGACCCAACTATTCAACACAAATTTCCACTTTCGGTTGAACACGAAGCAGGAAAAAACGGCACTGAAACTGGAGACATGACATGGAGCTCTGTTCGGGAATTATTTAAACATCGACGCACGACGGTACAATAACAGTAAATTAACAGCCGGGTGGGCAGGCTACCCTTCCTTTCACTTACTCAGAAACGCAACTTGGACAGCAAGCTCGGCAATTATAGGTGCTAAAATAAAATGCATGCTTCCGAAGTTGCACAAACTCACACGTCCATCTTCTCGGCGCCGTCTGGGGTGGGGATTGAGGCAGAAGGCTGTGGTCTTTTCTTCTCAAGCTCTTTCTTGCGGTGCTTCGCGGTAATACTGAGCACAGCGGTCTCCACCTTCTCTTTCTTCTTTTCCTTTTCAATTTCTAAGCGAAGAAAAATTATTAAAAAAATCAAGTCACTTCATCCAAACCTTCGGAAAGACATGTCAAAGTAAGGCCTGGGCTCATAACATGCAGGCGCACCTGGCTTGCGTATGAAAATAACCGTTAACTGAATCAATCGAGTCGAGTGTCATGTCCACTGTTCGATAGTACTTAAGAGAAGAAATTTTAAAAATATCTTGCAGTTGGCAGTATAGTATAGTAATATTGCCAGCAAAGACAAGGGAGACTGGAATGGCCAGTCATACTCAGACCCAATTGGTGTCCCACCCGAGCCTAAAACTTGCGACTTCTTTGATCAGAGTCAAACGGCCCGACCATTGAGCCACGAACTGGTTGTCTTCTCGGTTTATGTCGGGGGATATTGGCACTCGTTGATGAGGATGCCGGCAATATTATCTGTCTATACTACCAGTTGCTTCTATAGAAGCCCAAGGCAGAGCGGGACAGATGAGTTTCGTTAGCGCTCGGGTGAACGTTCATCAATGAATGTTGCAGTTGTCTAGAGCTTTGTCGGATTTGGGGGAAACTGGTTTCCCGGGAGCTATGGAGCACATCCTTGCGGGGTTTATTTATTTGTAATAAGGATTTGGTCTTAACAACCAAATCTAAATGAAGATGAAAAATTGGCATATTCGAGCAAATTTTTACGGGAGTAAACTTGGAAACCATTTAAAGAGGGAGTGGGAAATAGTTGATGAAAGAACAGTTAGCGAATTGACAGCTTTAGCGTGAATCAGATAGTTTTGCAAGTGGGGAATGCAGTGCTTGACCGTAACCAGTTAGGGATAATAAATGGTGCTGGCCGGCGTAATGCCAGATGAGATGATCGAAGAGTTTAATGTTGATCATTCAAATATTATGCACGATGTGGATCCAAGCAAAAAGTCAAAGAAGTTACGCATATTCATGTCAAGAAAACTTAATAGACACCCAAAAGAATAATCAGAAAGTTTCCTGATTCGTCACATTAGCGAAGAGTGGATCCTATTTAGGTTCTTCCAGCCTCAGTCGCCTAATGGATGGATTAGGGCCCACCAAGAGGCCAGGTGTGATCAAGGATCCAGCCTGTACCGTAAATTTACCGAATTTATATGACCACCTACTCCGGAGACGGCTAAACTTACTTAATTCGAAGACACACATTATAAAAACTCATAAAACTGTACTGATGCGAACGGATAGAAAAATGCGCTCAACGATTCTATCTATTATTGCGCAAGTACAGCAGCACAAAATTGATTTTAAAAAAGTTGGACAAACTTAACAAAAGGCGACACACATGTGGCACACATTTTCCGCACGTTAAGACTACTGCAAACAAGCAAAAGCCAGACACGAGCAGTTTTGGGATAAGGACAGGCAAAACTCACGCAGAGGTGGTGGATAGGCGTAGGTGGACGGTTTGGCGTTGGATTTGAAGTACATCTTGGGCATCTGCAGTTCCTTATTCAGGGCAATAACACATGTGGGTGAGAAAGCCAAGCTGATGAAGTTGGTCAGTGGGTACCAGAACCAGAAATTCTGGAAGACTAACAACCCCACTGCGGCAGCCATGTTTGCATTGCCAGTTCGGGTCTGAAGGGAGATGGTCATATTGCAACCACCGGCGTCAAGAATGCCACAGGCTATGATGGCACCAAACTTGGCTACTAGGTCTTCGTGGCGGTCCGAAATGATTTTGAGGCACCGTTCACGGAATTCAACGGACTAAAAGTTGGTAAAAAAATCAAAAAAGAAAACTTAAGAGTGTTTTAAAGAAGAGGAAGACGCGATCTCTGGAACGATAGTTTTACTCTGAACTTTCGGCTCCACACGAGAAGCCATCTGAAATAGTGCTCGAATACAGCCACGTTTATGTGTTCTTGTGTGGTTGCTGTGGGGGGGGGGGGGGTGTATGGAGTGTTCAGCTGGGGGTTGAACGTGAAGGTGGTGGCAGATCGCATCATCTTCCTCGCGTAGGTGGTGGCTACGCCTAGCGTCCTTGGCTGGCATCCAGCTCTCACTTGTGGCTCCCCGCAGCTAGGCTCTGCCTGGCGGCCACCCCCCCGGCTCCCCGCCTCGGTCAGCGGGCCAAACCAAGTGAGGGTCTCCGGTGTGTGTCCCCACGCCTGATTTGTCCCCGGGTTGCAGCGGTAAGCATCCTAGTAGACGTAGTTGGTGAAAGGACGCCACTTACTGTATACGGTACCATTGTCTGGTTGTAATTTACTGTTCACTTTCCTTACTTTTTTTACACTCTTGCTATCTCCAGTTGCTTTTATCATTATTACCACTGGTGCGATCAGTGCTTACCTGACTAGCTTCAGCATTTCCGTACTCCCGTAACGTTGCCTTATCTGCGTAATCTACTCGATATCCGCTAGTCTTAACATTGCATTCATTGTTCTTTATGTGTATGTATGCCTGATTCAACATCTAATTTGGCTTATTATTTTTCCGTTTGATATTTGTTATCTGTTACTCTGCCTGATATTTCTAATGCTGTCTCTACTACCATACCTATACCATTCCGTTACCATACTGTTACAGTGACCTTACTTTATCGTAGCGATGCCTACTCAAATAGACGTCCCACCGCCATGACCAGCACTCTTAGTCCTCGGAGAGTTTGCCTCCTCAGTAGCATCAATAACACCTAATCGTAGCAGCAATTCCACCCGCAGTCAGATGCCGTAGCACTAGAACGCGTATCAACTTTACGTGAGACACAGTCCGTTTCACCGCTACTGCTACTAGGATAATTACTGCTGCTTCCCTCAGCTGTGCGACAGCAAAGCTGTAGGCAGGCTCACAGCCAAGTGGTCGTTCGGCACCAAAACACTCGTGGCCCATGGAGCAGTTGTGAGTGATCGGCAGTCCCTTTGTGGAACAGCGCTGCTGCCCCTCGCGAGAGGGTTGATGGGCCTCGAAAAGGTGGTTACCAAACACGCTGAGTCGCGACATCTGCCAGTTGACCGTAGCTGACAGATTGCTAGCACACGGTCGAAACACTACAAGCGCAAATAAAAACTTATCTCTTCCCCACCCTCCCTCTAACCCGTTTCCTTCCCGCAGGACGATAGCTCAGGTAAGTCCTATCATCTTCGGCGCTTGGAATGTTCGTTCCCTTTTAGATAACCCGAGGAGCATTCGACCGGAACGAAGAACAGCGCTCATCGCCCGGGAGCTGGCGCGCTTCAAGGTGGACATCGCCGCACTCAGTGAAACCCGCTTCTCCGGTGAAGGTTCCATAGAAGAGGTGGCTGCCGGCTACACCTTCTTCTATGTGGGCCGTCAAACGGCAGGGCGACGCGAGGCCGGCGTCGCCTTTGCCATCCGGAAGGACATCGT
>JAYGXS010000007.1:6499437-6527955 GCA_036362985.1 Ligula intestinalis | reverse complement strand
CTCACCTCACCACCCTGTTCCAAGAGATGTGGCGACAGGGTCAAGTTTCCAAGGATTTCAAGGACGCCACAATCGTCCACCTCTACAAGCGTAAGGGGAATCGTCAAGTCTGTGACAACCAACGCGGCATCTCACTGCTGAATATTGCCGGTAAAATCTTCGCACGCATTCTCCTCAATCGTCTGAATAGCCACCTGAAACAAGGGCTTCTGCCTGAAAGTAAATGTGGTTTTCGACGTCACCGAGGCACCACTGACATGATATTTGCCACGCGTCAGCTGCAGGAGAAATGTCAAGATATGCGGACCCACCTCTACACTACGTTCGTAGATCTGACAAAAGCCTTCGACACGGTGAACCGGCCCGGACTCTGGAAGGTTACGCAGAAGTTTGGCTGTCCGGAACACTTCACCCACATGGTTCGACAACCCCATGATGGGATGATGGCGCGCGTCACGTACTACGGGACGCTGTCTAAAGCCTTCGCAGTGACCAATGGAGTGAAGCAGGCCTGTGTCATCGCATCCGTCCTCTTCAGTCTCATTTTCGCTGCCATGCTGATGGATGCCTACCATGACGAGCGTCCCGGAATCCCCATCAACTACAGAACGGACGGAAACCTCCTCAACATTCGTCGGATGCAGGCCCCCACGCGCGTCTCTACAACCACAGTCCATGATCTGCTGTTTGCGGACGACTGCGCTCTCAACACCACCACCGAAGTGGACATGCAAAGGAGCATGGACCTCTTTGCAGCAGGTTGCGCCAACTTTGGCCTCACCATCAACACGGACAAGACGGTGGTTATGCATCAACCGCCACCAGGTGTTGACCGAAACCTCGCACGCATCAACTTCAACGGAGCCGAACTGCAGAACGTGGACAACTTCACTTACTCCGGCAGTACGCTTTCCCGCAACACTAAAATAGATGACGAGGTTGCCCGCAGAATCTCCAAAGCTAGCCAAGCCTTCGGTCGGCTCCAAGCCTCCGTATGGAATCGTCTTGGTCTTCAACTGTCAAAGAAATTGAAGATATACAAGGCTGCTGTGCTGTCAACACTCTTGTACGGAGCGGAGACTTGGACTGTCTATGCTAGCCAAGCGGGGAAACTAGACCACTTTCATATCAGCTGCCTACGACGCATATTGAAGGTGAAGTGGCAGGAGAGGATTCCGGACACAGAAATCCTGGAGAGAACGGGATTTCTCAGCATCCAGGCCATGCTTAGGCAGATACATCTGCGCTGGAGCGGACACGTGGTACGTATGAACGATGAACGGCTATCCCAGCGACTGTTCTATGGCGATGTCGCCGTCGGCACTCGTCGCAAAGGAGGACAGAAGAGACGCTACAAGGACACTGTGAAGAACTCCTTGAAGCGTCTCCAAATCAACACGTTGAATTGGGAGGAGCTTGCCCTTGACCAAACCGCGTTGCGCACAGCAGTAAAAACGGGCGCCGCAATCTACGAAGCCAGTCGGATCGCCGTCGCCAAGGCAAAACGGACGGCACGCAAGTCTCACAATACACGGACGCACGCTGCCACCACTCAACCCCTCCCAACGTGTCCGCGCCGTCAATGCACCTTCCGTGCACGCATTGGCTTGGTCGGTCACCTTCGGAAGCCATGCGACCCTCCTCCGACAGCATCCACGTCTACTGCACCAACAGCTCCACCAGACCCTGCTCTACCCTCCACCTCGACGGTAATAATCGACGCAGGAGATGCCTTGTTGCCCTCATCCACCTATTCCAACCCACCCGCAACTTCCTCCACTCCTTCTGACACATAACCGCCCGCCACAAATCGCATCCCCATACCTGATCCCTCCGCCAGTTCGGAGGGCCTGATATGCCCTCACTGCAATCGCACATTCACCTCACGCATCGGTCTAATCGGTCACTTGCGAATACATCGCACAGAGACTGGTGAACTAGTACCTGGAGCACCAACACACAGACAAGACCACCGCCTTCATTGCCTACACTGTCCCCGATCATTCGCTCATCGCATAGGCCTACCAGGTCACATGCGCATTCACGACAGCAGCACTGACCGTGATGTCGGGACACCCAGCACCTCACACACCCCCACCACCAGCCTCAGCCCCACTCACTAGTCACCTCGCTTCACGATTGCGTCCTCAAGTTTGTCGGGAACCCAGGTGAGGGCCTCTTCCCCCAGGTAAGTGGAGGCCGTTCTTGCCTTTTACTACCCCATAATAGCTCCGGTATAGAATTAAAAAGCCTTGTTTAGTGGCAGTATCGCTTATCTCAGGACGTGTATATCGTCAGCTAACTTAGTGTCGGACTCTTGGCAATAACCGTATTGGGTACCGTGTCCTTTCCTAAAGTACTCTCCTTTCTGTACTCAATTGCGCTGTCAACTTAGCATTGGCATACTCGCGTTGTGTGCAGCCGCTTGTTATCAAATCCCAGGTGAATAAGCACGCTGTTTGACGTCCCCGACGGCTCGCCTCTCATACGACGGCATGGAAAAATCAGATAATTGATTTTATGCAGCTGCATCGCTAGTTCGCGCCATGGGTTTATGAGATAGGGGGAGAGGGCGGCTAAACATAGTGACTCATGGTACCCTCGTTCGGGGGGTAACGCCACCTGGACTGAATCGTACTGAAGCGCCGATAGAGTGCATGCGCACTGAAAAGATTAACAGATTCACACTTCTCTACGTCAGCCGCATCAGTCCAATTAACACTAGGCTTACTGGCTTTATTCAATTGCTTCTCTTTGCCGCACTTCTACCATACTGTAGTTATATTACTCGCTCCATTACCACACTCACACTCATAAAAGCGGCACATACAGTTATGTCTTTAGCACAAACGTCAGCCTCAGAAGTTACTGAAGATTCTCTGCTGCAAGCCTCGCCCACGGACGCCAACCGGCAACAGAGCATGGGTAGTGCCTTTCAGTCGTTGACTGACTGGTTACCCCTCTCAGAAGGGTGTTGGCCCAGGCTTCATGCAGGGCTGCTCTCACTCTTCTGAGATCTAATGGTCTGTATGCACATGCAATGACAGTCTTCAGCTAACCACGGTCCTTGCGGCCTGGAAGGCGCTGGCACTTTCTCTCACTTCTGATTCTCTGTTGGTGACTGCGCTCGCGCTCCCACTGGGTTTCAGGCCCCACTGCGGGTGCCCGAAAAGCTAGGCGGTCACTATGCGGTGGGGGAGAGAGTGAGGTCGACCTCGGCGCATTTCTTCCCTCACTATAATAAATCTGAATGCGCCTGAATCTATCACGGTGCGCTAAAAGCCGTGGCTTGGAGGGTTTGCCAACTGACGGGAAAACTTGGGCCCCCTACGTTGCTGCTCCTCCTGTACGCGAGTGTTTGTATGTGCGTATGGGAGGAGAGGGAGGACTGAGAGTCAGGCTGCAATGGCTCCCTCTTAATGTGGCCTTTATGGCGCTCCCGCGCAGTTGGGAGCATACCTAGCGAGATGGCTGTGTCAAGTGTGCGCGTGCGCGTGCTGAGTGCTTATCGCGCCAGCCATCTACACCCTCCCTCATCCCCGGTCTTATTGACTTTGTCTTTACATCGGATACGGAGGTGGGAGTGGCGAGCGAGTGGGTAGATACTGCGTGAGTCTGCATACACTCCTGTTTTCTCTCGTGCCAGTTCTCTGCGTTGCTCTTGCTTGCGATCGCTTTCGTTTTGCTTACTCAGCTCGCCTCAGTGTCTGTTGCGGCTTGCTTCAGTGTTTTACTGCGGCTTGTAGGAGCGCGTGGTGTCCATCGTCGAAATCGACGGGGGAACTGTCGGTTGCTATGGAAGCTGAGCAACTGGGTTGTGTTAGTCGCCTTTCTATAAACCGTAGTGCTGAGTTCCCCGTTGGGTCTGCGCATGACGAGGAAATCCAGGAACGGTAATTGTCTAGCACTCTCTTCCTCCTTTGTGAATTGGATGCCGGGGAAGATACCATTAAGCAGGTTTTGGAAGTCTGCTAGCATGCTCCGTTCGGTTATAACGAAAGTGTCGTCCACGTATCAGCATCAGAATTCGGGCTTAACAGTGTTTCGCTAAGAGGCAGGAACGTTCCCAAAACAAATTGCTAGGCGCAAAGTTTTTTTTAAATTTCTTAACCGAAATCATGCACACAAACTAGGCATGCACCCAACAAAAACAAGCACATTTTCAGGTTGCAAACACGTGCAAGAAATCCCTGACATGCTTGTGACATTCAACATGACAATTTTGTGTAGTAGCTTTCTATGCTAACAGCTATTAAGTGACCAGACTATATAAAGCACGTTTCCTTGTTCCAGCAAAGTCGTTCGTCCCTGTTCATTGCACTTCTTCGCTAGAATGCTTGTCTAATCGCTGTGAAAGTAGAGTGGCAAAGTCAATGACAAAAGGTCTCGGGTCCGAATCTCGGGGATTCCAACCCTGGAGATTGGGTGTGACTGGCTGATGACGGCTAACAAGCCAGAAATAGCCATTCTGGTCTCCCATTGCTTTGTCAGATCTATTCCATCCTATCCTCATAGTCGCTTTGTGACTGCCTACGCGGGTTCTGATTGTGAGCTCCAAGGTGAAGCGAAACTTAATTGTTGACCGGCGAAGTCCATACATCCACTGCTCAGAATTTTCAATGCATGCGCGCGATGAAGTTTGGCCGACTACCAACAGCAGAGCGTTCTTGAACACACACACACACACACACACACACACACACAGAGAGAGAAGCACAAAAAAGTACCTTGGGGCAGGTGACACCGTTCTGTTGCATGAGAATCATCGCCTGCGCGATTAGGGCACCCTGGCGGACAAAGTGCATGGTCCCATCGAGGAGGTTATCCAGCAGACTGATGGCCTCCTTGTTGGCCGTGCCGGCGCAGGCAATGCCCACAGCCATGGCGGCACCGTAACGCAAGTGGGGGTGATAGGACTCGGCCAGGAGGGACACCAGAGAGGGCACTTGTTCGCTTTCCCTGTGGAGAAGGGGGATAACAAAGGTTAACGTGGAGATCAGGTGGAATAAAGCAGCAAGAAATTGCATGCAAAAAAGAAACCAGAATTTTCGTTTACTTGAACATGACAAAGCCGAGCGCGGTCAGGGCCCATCGACGAACATCATCGTTGTTGTCACTGACAGCAGCATGCAACAGCCGCCTGACAGCAACGTTGCTGTTTGTGCCACAGTAGGCCATAGCAATTGTAGCCATCCCACACCAACGCAGAATGGGGTCTGTGTCCTAAGGAAACAAAAGAAGATGAATCAAATAAAAATGCGCAAAGTTAAGGCAGTCGTGAAATGACCGGTACAGCAAGTGCAGCACCCAATTATAATCGACAGTTCGGAATGGAAACATCTAGCGAACATTCGAGTCATAGGAAGAAGCGATCAAATCTTCTTCTCAATCTAGCCGGGTTGCTGTCTTGTAATACTTTGGGGCTCAGGCGGTCTGCTTAGTCGATCTATAAATTTTGATTGGACATAAGAGGGGGGATACCGGAAAACAAAGGAATACAGGATATTTCAAAATCTTCAAAGAATGAGTGCACCGAGGTATGTGATTGGAGAAATAACTGGCGATGATAAAGATGCGCCGGTACCTAAAAGTGGACGCCATATACCGAAATGCATCGAGACAGGCTGGTGCTACGGTTCCGAAAGTCCTCAGTTGGCAAGTAAACTAGTCAAGTCAATTGTGTGATCGATAAAAACGATCGTTTGGGCAACTTGACTTTTTACATTGGACGTACCAGAGAAATTTATGTTTGAGAAGATGAACTACGTGTTATCACTGAGCTAAGAGTTTTATTCGCCTGCCGTTTCGAAATCCGTCGCGGATCCATCATTAGAGACAATGACAGAGCCGTATCTGCTATTTTTTCTAACCAAGGGCCCATGACGAATTTTGAAAAATCAGACAAATAAAATTATTGCCCCAGTTATCACATCTTCTCAATTACTTTTTGGGACTCGCATGTTCGCTTACATTGGGCAAAGAAATTTAATATGATGACCAACTCTTGCACGTGCACTACACGACCACGAGAGATAGCTGTTTGGTGTGCCGGTAACGCGTCAGGCTGTCAACGGAGTTCAGGTCAGCCAACTATTCTGCACTAGGTCGATCACCAAAAAAACATGTCACTGGGCAAACCGTCATGAAATGTCGCTTAATTGGATGGAGAAATTATTGCAGTTTGAGAAGTAATATCAACATAAGTAAACGAGACAGTAAAGGTCATTTCTTGCTTGCTAGTCATTAGAAGTCAATTATATCTTTACCTCAAGCCGAGAAGACTTGAGATCCGAAGGTGAGCCAGCTAGTCACTAAGCTCAGAACTTTACCGTGGAGCCGGGGGCTAAAACATGGTCGGTTCCGACAGAAACTATCCGGAATAACGTGAGACTGGTATTCACCGTGTCTGATCAGATCAAAAGATCTAGTAAGAACATTACAAAAAGAAGATGCGAACGTTGGGGCAAAAAGTATATTGACTTGAGTTTTCTGTATCTCAGACAGACCCATGATCAGAGACAGTCGCTGTCTGGAGCGGTCTTATGTGCCGGTGGTCTAAAGCAAAACAGGACGCGTGTATTCCAGGTAAGGTCACTTAAGATTATGACCCCTTGTGGTTGATCCTCCAGCAGGCGGGAAGTCAGTCAATTTTTGAAGACTATGTTAAATTGGGAGGCAAGTGCAGCATTATTCGGTAAATACAGATGAACACGCCTGCAGCTTTTTAGTGCAACCCAGCCAAATACACGACCTGAACTGTGAAGGTATGAAGGCATCTGAACAGCAACAAACATGCTAAATGCTACTGCGGGAAGAGTGTTCACCTATCCCTTTCGTCGCGTCTTGGTACTCAATTGTGTCCTCGCCTAGCTGAGAAGTACCGGCCCGATTAGTGAATGCCCTTTCTAAAAATAGTATGTCCTATCACAGCCGACAAGGGTATCGAGCGCCGAGCTCAATGGAAGAACTTTGGACTTATAAATGATCAATGACCAAAAACAGTCGGTTGAAATTACAGGTCCAGAAAGCCCGAAGTTCAGTGGGGTCGGCTGAAGAAAATTCACAAACTTGAAATGGTCATTCCTGTCGGTACTCCTTCTCCGCACATAAACTTAATACTTTTTTTGCTAAAATCGAGCATCCAAGACATATGCTTAGGAGCAAACCGACTGAGAAACCGATGACTTATAAATGGTTTGGGTTACCTGTGATAGAGTAGCAATGAGGGAATCAGCCTCCTCCTGTCGGCCGTACATGACGAGAGCGATGCCAAGGGCGATGCCTCGGATAATCTTCTCGTGAGAAGTCTCTTTGGCGTAACCAAGAAGGTCCTCTACAGCGACAGATGAACCAGTGCCCAGCATGACTAAACCCATAGCCAGACCAGCAGCCTCGCCTGAGAAAAGGACAGATAAACCGGTTAAGTGTCAAAGCAAAGTACTTTATATGGAACAGCACGGATTCACAGACATTATTCACCTCTCAAACATAGGCGTCATGAACAACGGAAGACAGTCACACATCGGCATTGCAACGCGCTACTACATGACTCGTCGGTGTCAGTTAACAACCTTGATTTTTTTGCACAATAAGCAAATGTGCCTCTCATTCTTCCAAATTATTGGTACTTATTATCAGATGGAACCGGTTCAAACAGATTCCCAGAAATTTGACCAGTGGAAGGGATAAGTATGCTGTGTGCGTGGCATCGCCTAAAAGAATACGATAACAGTACCGGGGATTTAGTTACCATCGGCTGGCTGGGCCTGATTCAACAAACCTACAAGGGCATATTCTTTCCCAATTCTAAGTCCATGTGTGCATTTGTGACGGACAGCAAACAATGCTGTCTGACTTCTTTGTTCAACGCCCACTGCTTCAAGGCCGCGCAACTATGCAGGAAGCGCCTTCCGACTCACAGAATTGAAGACCCTTGAGTTACTTTCCCGGGTGCAGACATGTGCGTCCAAATAGTCGCAGATACAAAAAGGCTACTGGAACACACCACTCCTTGGCCGATGTAGCAGAGGCTACTACACACGGCATTCCCTCCGACAATGCGATACACTAATGCTACACCACCTTCTCCACAATCACATACAAGCAGCTGCCACCTCTATCTCACGCACATTCGCTCAGGAATGACTGTACGTAGTCTTGGTTTCGCCAGTGGTGACCGCTGCCTGAGACCGCAACTCGGGGTTCTGCGTACAATAAATCCCTCAGTCTGCTCTTGCTTACAATCTGGGATTTGGTTTGATGAGCATAGTGTTCTGAGTAAAACCACTACTTAGACGCTACATATCCACCAACAATCTGAGTAAAACTGCATAACATATGATCATAAAATAATGACCCACCTGTGACAGCATCATCCTGATAAAGATTCAATTTGATCTGGTCGTAGACATCTTCCCTGCCCGTGCCCATAGCCGCGAGACCCAGTCCAAGACAGGCGCCATGACGGACAGGTTCTGCGACGGCCTCCTTGCATTGGGTGAGGAGGTATTCTTTAAATGTGATAAAAAGAAGCCGAATTAGATACTTATGAAAGTAAAGGAAGCAAACGCTAAAAGGTGTTCTTTAACGTTCTCTCACCAGTCATGGTACCACCATGGTTAGCGTGGATGAGCCCCAGAGCAAAAAGACCGCCACCCTCAGTGTAGACGGAACCGGAACTTCCGCTGGCATCTTTCGGTAGGTAGGCCGACATCAGACGAAGGGCCTCCTTCTCATGACCTGAAAAGTAATATGGATGAACCGGATTTACACTCGGTTAGTGTGATGCTTCTTCGTGACCTATTTTGCTTACGAAACCACACTTACCCTTGTGGATAACGCCTAGAGTAGCCGTAGCCGTAAACTTGGCCCAATTCACAGCCTTCCCCAGCCAGCTGAGGTGGTCACGTAGAAACTGGTCCGACGTGGTGCCACAATGCATCAGGCTGTTGGCAATCACGGTGGCATTGTGTGTGACTGAGTTGCGCACTTGCTCCTTAATGCGCTCAAGCAGACGTAAGTCTGCTTTGTTATTTCTTATGAGAAACTGGAGGTGCAGTTCAATTACCTGTTGTGGGAAAAAATAGAAGCCGGTGCTTTCAAAAGGAGAGCCATATGAGTCAATGTTAGTAAAACAAGTTTATGGGACTACGAAAATACTACTTCCTTTAGTTCAGTAGACCTTCAGTTTACATTAAAGTTGGTTCCGTTGAACATATAATAGTGGAATGCAGTGAACGTGTATTACGCTGTTATTAACGCCTCACCATTTGACCTCTCATATTTCCTAAATATTTTTATGTATTTTTGCATAACAAAGTGACATGTGATAATGTTTGCATATTCACGGCTTTTATGCATTTCTGCACTGTTTCAATGCAGTTTTAAGAGCTTCTGTCATTTACTCCAAACATACTGACTGACGCTCCGTCCGGGTAGTGGACACTCAAGCGAATAACTGGAGTAAGCCCGTTGTAGTGGTAAAAGTACGTACTATATGCGAAATAAATGAAGGTTTGGCAGACGACCAAGGCTACTTTTACGATTTCATAAGCCTTGTTGACGAAACACCATGAACCAACCAGATCTATGATGCAGAATACAAAAGACCCACCTTGTCGCCAGACAGAATGCTGTTTAGAAGTTCTAGGCGTTTTTTGGTAATTTTGTCGGAATCGGAGAGATTCTTAGCTGCTTCAGGTATCGCGGCAGCAACAGTGCTGCTGCCCTCAACCTCCGCTTTGGTAGCCAAACCCTCCTCCGAAGCAGCTGTCGGCTGCGCAACCATCTTGGCCGCCTCTGTTGTTGCCTTTTTGGCGTCCGCATCAACTGGGTCCATGAGGCGACCGAGCTTTGCACTTCGCGAGAGCGCGATTGTGACTCTGTGAAGGAATTGCTGAGTAGCATTCTCGTACAGATCGAAACCGATCTGATACGCTGTCACTGCAGCTTCCTCGGAGCGGAGAAGCAGGTCCTCCAGTATGTCTGCCGTACCCTAAAGAGATAACAAAACAGATGAGGAACAAAAAATAATCAGCCCAATTACTAGTCTGAAAAACCAACAACGTAGATATATTGGTTTGGCACTAGGTAAACCGCTAAAAGTTGTACAAAGCCTAAAGAATTTTAAAAATAAATAAATGTGGAAGTGATCCACAAAAGGGGATTTATAATAATTGTACTGTGGTTACTGTGTTATATGAGGGAACCACAAGCCGACAAGGATGATGGGAAACCGAATAAGTCCAATTAGCAAGTAGCAGGACGTAACAATTAAGCTGTCTTATTCATATTAACAACGCAAAAAGACTAATAAGAACAGCCTCTTATTTTTACTGGACTTTTTCAGAAACGTACAACAAAACCAATAGTTGGCGGAAAAAATAGTTGCGATAAATGACGGCAACTAATGGGTACTGGTGATTGGATAGTTTAATTCAGTTAGGGCATTACATTACTCTTCAATGCCCGAAATTACGCAGGTTAGGAACGATCTGATGAAAAATAGATAAATCAAGGTGAAAAACTGGGATAAAAGTCCTCTCCGAAGACGGTCAAGAAATGAGAAATAATCCGAGGAAAGGTAAAAAGATAAAGTAAAAGAGTAATATACAGGGTGCCCCACGAAAAACCCCTAAATTTATGATAATGTTTATACTGTTATAAAAATAAAAATTATTGATTACAATTATAACTAACAACTTTATTGTGTAATTAACAAACTGTTACCTAATAACAAGTTACAGATACCGCTCAAAATGCTGTCCATTAACTGCAGAACAGCGACGTAAGCGATCCATCCAGCTCTGAGCTGCTCGACGAATGACATCAAGAGGGATGTTGTTCCATGTGTCCATCAACACATGTTTTATTGACTCAATATCAGTGATTCTTATTCTTCGTCTCTGAACCTCCTGTAAGAGTACACTCCAAATGCAAAAGTCCATTGCATTCAGGTCAGGGCTCTTGGATGGCCATTGCTGGGGTGTGATGAAATCTGGAGTGTTAACTCGGAGCCAGGCGACAGTGTCATTGGCAGTGTGTGGCTTTGCACCATCTTGCTGCCACGTCCAGGGTTCTCCCTGCATTACTTGATCAATATCTGTAAACATCTGCGGGCACATCTCCTCTCTGTAAACAACTTGATTTACAGTTTTTTTCGTTCTCCGACTCGGTGCAACACCTTCCTGCCCAGCAGCATCTCCTTCAATAAAATAGAGGTCTGTTTTGCCTTGCCAGGAAACAGCACCATAGCACATGATAGATTTTTGCTGCTTGTCTATCTCCATCAGCAAATCTTCATCAGGAATATCAGTTTTGACTTCCACTGCACGATATATGCGTTCATTTTGCCTATTCAGTGGTGCAGACAAGCAGAATGATGATTCATCTGAGAACCACACTTGTTTCCATTTTTCTCCTTCACCGAAGCGCTGAAGCATGGCATCACACTTTGTCTTTCGAGCTTGCTGGTGTGCTTCAGTTAAAACATGGCATTGAATACGTCGAAAACATTTTTAATTGGATTTTGCAATTGTTCTGTGCACATACCCTTTTGACAATCCCAGTTCTTTACAAATTTCACGTTGACTTGAATGTCTTCTGTGATGATCTGGTGGCAAGTTCCAAGACTGCTCGCCTTGTTGGGGAATTGTGCCTGCAAGAAGTGCCACTACCAGCCTTACGCACCTTTGCTACAGGTGATCCACCTTGTTTGAATGCAGCCGCGACACCTCTAAACTGGTCAGTTGTAATGGCACCAAAAAATTTAGACAAAATGTTCCGACATTTCTGCAACCCCCATGTTGGATGTTCTTTCCGGAATAGGACGATGACCTCGCGCTGGAAATTGCTTAGCTGTGGCATGGGTCTACACGTCTTTCCAGAATATTCCTGGCATATGGTGCGCAGGTGGGCATTTTAGAACCTTCTCCTCTGCGACCACCACCCACGTTGTGTGGGTGCTCCTCACCACTGAGCGGAACATGGCGTGGGCGACATGAATGCGGGTGCGAACCAACGGGGGCGGCTTCACTTCGGATGTGGCCCAGGTGTTCTGTTTTCTCCGCCATCGATCGTGACGGCATGGGCGGTCCGGCCGCCGTAAAAATCACAAACTTAGGGGTTTTTGTGGGGCACCCTGTAGTAAGACTGGAATTGGTTCTCGATTTCATAACTAGAATTTTTGCCAACGACACGACTGCGGTTGAGTGCAAATGGTCAAGCTAATTAAAAACCAAATCCATGCCCGAAAGCGAAAGTTACGCTATAATCAAACGTTAATTTGAGCATATTGCGCGGCGAAACTGTGAAATATTACAGTGAAAGTGACATAAATGGGGCAAGATTTCGCCTAGCTTACCTGTGGGTTGTCCATCAGGACGAGACATTGACATATACTGACTGAGTCAGCCGGTGACGGTTTCTGGCTGTAGATTCCAACGAGGATATTTAGCAGACGCTTGCGGAATTTCACGCTGTCCACCAAATTTAAGACAACCTTCAGCGCATAGCGCATCATTTCATCACGATCATCGGCACGGGTGATTGCTTCCTCGAAAATGTCTTCCCTAGAACGGAGATGGGGTATGCAGAAAATGAGAACATATAAATATGAGATCATACGATACATGGCTGTTTGCTTTTGAAAAAAAGTATTCTAGAGAATGAAGAAAAGGGTTTACTTAAAGAAGCTGAGGTGAATATAATACCACAACAAACAAGAGCCATTGCTGCGACAATATATGTAAGGTAAATATATGGATGAGGAGCGTTCTTTTACTAGGTAGTTCAGTGTTCAAAAGGTTAGCCTAGCTGCTGGCTACCTGGCGCGTCCACAGGTGGCGGATAATGGCGCAGCCTTCAGTGAAGGTTAGCTGCGAAATAAGCAGGCTCCCGGGTCTGGCGAATAAGCAGTCGCGGACGCCGCAGCGACAGTGTTACCAGGGCGCGGTGGGCTGAGGTCTGGCGCACCGACTGCCTCATAAAATGCCACAAGTCCCAATGACGACACTGTGACATGGCGAGCGTTCACCGCCATTAAATAGGTTTGCTTGCCACCACCACTGCCTTGTGGTTAGGTTCTCGAGCCAAAGTGCTAGAGGAGACAACCTCGAACAAAGACTCCGAGCAGCCGTTGGGGACCCACCTGCATTAAAAATTCCCAAGAAACCTCATGATGTCTACTTACTTTACTACGACCAATGCTACGGCGTCCGCGGGAAGCGACGCGCTCCGCAACCCTTGTTCGGTGGTGCGGGCGAATAATATGCAAGCTAAAATGCTAAACAAAAACGGACTCTTGATATTGGATGCTGGAATGTGCTAACATTTCTGGAACCTGGTACTCAAAGTCTGACAGCGCACAGTCTCCATGAATATCACGTGGATGTTTGTTGCTTGGCAGAGGTCCGACTCCCCGACTCAGGCGCCCGAGAAATCAAAATCCCGGGGGTCGATTCTCATTTCACCTTGTATCATAGCGGTCCGACTGACTCATCTGGTAGACACGGTGTGGCTATTGTCCTCTCGGAAGAAGCTAACCGTGCACTACTAGCATGGGAACCAGTCAACGACCGAATGGCCTATGTTCGACTAAAAGGCCATTTCACGAACATCTCGGTCGTCTCTGTGTATGCGCCTATATCAGCGGCTGAACAGCAGGACAAGAAGACTTTCTACTCGCAGCTGCAGGAGCTAGCCGAACGACTCCCTCGCCGAGATCTGCTAATTGTTGCCGGGGGCTGGAATGGCCGGACTGGGCCCGGTGAGCCGACAAACAGCCACCTTCTTAGTCGTTTTGGGCTTGGCTCTCGAACGGACAATCGTGAGAGGATGCTGCAGCTTGCCGAACACAACCGACTGTTTGTTACCAACACATGCTTTCAGCATCGTCACAAACATCTACTGACTTGGTATTCGAACGATGGCCGTACCGCCAGTCAGATCGATTACATTTTAGTTGGTTCACGGTTTCGCAGCTGGGTCCACGATAGCAGGTCAATACGAGGTGCCGAAACTGGTAACGTCCACGGGTCTGACCATGTTCTCGTTCGCACGCGCCTGAAGGTTCACCTCTCATCTGTGCCCAAACTGCCACGTGCGAGACGCCTTGATGTCGCAAAGCTCCGGCAAACCAACACTACTGAGGCTCTAAGCACAGTAATACAGTCCCGCCTTACGGCCCAGGCTGACGAGGGCAGTAGCAAATGGCCATCACTGAAGACATTCATCTATGGGGCAGCTGAGAAGATTCTCGGATTCACTCAGCGGCGCCGCAGAGACTAGATCAGCTGAAGAACCATGCAGCTATCGGCCAAGACGACTCGAGTCAGGTCCTGAAACGATGCCTCCTTCCGCCAACTTCGAAAGCTAACAGCAAAATCGGCTAGAGATGACCGGCAGAAGTATTGGTCCGAAACAGTGACTTCTATGGAGCAGGCTTCTAATGTTGGTGACACCCGAAAATTGTACCAAATCATCCGCCAGGTTATTGGTAAGCCTCCGACACTGTAATTCTGTTCGCGATGTGAATGGAGGTTTTATTGCCGACAACTCGGCCAAGGTCGATCGCTGGCGTGAACACTTCGAGCACCTACTCAACGTTGACGAATAACCCATCACACCCTCCCTCTCCTCCACAGCGGAGTTTCAATCCTCTCTTGCCTACACAGTGTCGTGTGACCTCCCTTCCGAAGACGAAGTTACCGATGTAATGCCGAGGCTACGTAACAACAAGGCGTGCGGAGAGGACGGTATTCCTGTGGAAATCTACAAGTCCTGTATCGACACCCTGGCTCCTCGGTTTCATGAGGTGATTGTATAGGCGTGGCGAGAAGAGGCCGTTCACGATGACTGGGGCTTAGGTATCCTTGTACCTGTCCACAAGAAGGGAGATAAGACAAGATGCGAGAACTACCAAGGCATAAGTCTTATCGATGTTGCTGCAAAGATCTTCGCTATTGTTCTTCTCAGGCGCTTCCAGTCTGAACGTGACTCCAGGACACAACCCAACCAAGCCGGATTCCGAGCTAGGCGTGGTTGTGCGGATCAGATATTAACACTGAGGCGCATTCTAGAATTCCGCCATAGCTACCAGCAACCGACGGCCGTTTGCTTTGTCGACTTTGCCACCATATTCGATTCCATCCATCATGAGTCCCTGTGGCGAATAATGTAACTGGATGGATTGCCGACCAAACTCATTGCCATGATTAAGGCCTACTATCGGTCTACCACCGCACGAGTCCTGGTCCACAACAATCTCTCTCAGTCGTTCGATATCCGGTCTGGTGTCCGTCAGAGCTACGTCCTTTCGCCCATTCTGTTTAACTACGTCATTGACTGGACTCTCGGCAAGACCCTGCATGAAGAGGACGGTGTTGAACTTGCACCCGGACGCCGGCTAACCGATCTTGACTACGCCGATGATATTGCGCTGCTAGCCTCAAGCTTTGGTGGTCTACAGTCGGTAGTGTCGCGGTTAAATGAGATTGCTATGTCGGTTGGCATGTCCATAAATTCTAGAAAGACGAAGTTGTTCTCTGGCCAGGAGAAGGCACCCCTTGGTATTAAGGGCGATCAACTTGAAGAAGTAGACAGCTTTAAATACCTCGGGGCGAGGCTGCTACCGAATGGGCAAAGCAAGGACGACATTGTCTCCCGTATCGATGCTGCTCGCTGGGTTTTCTCAATCCTTCGAAAGCGCCTATGGATCCGACGTGACATCACCATCGCAACGAAGATCCGTGTATATCGAGCACCTATCCGGTCAGTCCTGCTCTATGGATGCGAATGCTGGGCTGTGCGCGCTGAATATGAGCGGAGACTGGAGGTCTTTGACCGCCGGTGCATGAGGACGATCCTGTGCGTTAAGTATAACGACTTCATCTCAGATGAGACAGTTCACATCTGCTGCGATCGTATCACGAGAATATCTCAGGCCATTCAAGAAAGGCGACTGAGGTGGTTTTGACACGTTCTCCGTCGTCCGTCCCACGAGCTTTGCTATGCTGCCTTAGACCCGGCGCTGCATCCCACCTGGAAACATCGAAAAGGAGGGAAACTTAAGACTTGGCTCGACACCGTCCGTCAAGACATGGAAGCAGTTTTTGGACCTTCTATCTTCGGTCTCCGTTGCTGGAGAAGAGACTGGGTGGAGCTTTCCAGATGCGCTGCCGCAAATCGCCACGCATGGAGAGGTACTGTTCGGGACATCATTGAGGCCGGCTAGATCAGGTATGATTACAGCCGTAACAAGTACAAGTATAAGTAAGTTCAAAAAGGATGATATTTTAAAGGAGGTAAGCGGAAATTAAGCCAGGGCTAGCTACACAGTAGGGAAAAAGCAATCAAAATTTTACTCCTACACTGGATAGAATGCCAAATTATTTGGTCCCCCCTGCCCCACCCAGACTTTTCATACCAAAACGACCAAAACGATAGAGCTTTTGGGCGCTTCATTAGAAATCTTAGAAAATATGGTCTTGAAGTCATTTTCGTGCCTCTGAAGAATAAATTCGACGGTCAACTATAAAATATATTCTAGTGTGCCGAAAGTCACGTCGAGTAAAGAAACTATGGCTGAGAGACTTATGAACTTAATTCAAAGGAAAAAGCATACTAACGGACAATATTGTGGCTGTCAAACCTTCCTTCCTTCCTTTCGATGGTGGTAGTACAAGTTGTCCTCATTTCCGACTGGAAAGGTATCACAAGTGAGTAGACCCTGTTTCTATTTCTGGTGAAAAACTCGCGTTTGCTTAATTAGAAGCTTCCACTCAGTATTCCTCGGTTTTATATTATCCGTATAACCTAAGAATTTTACGTCGTTGCCCCTACAGCGATCTGTACCAAAATGAAACGTAATGTGCAATATAACAAGATCTTTAGGCAAATAATGCCTCAGGAATAGAAAACAGTCGAAAGAACGATGCGCGTTGTGAGGAAATCAGGTTAGTGGGATTCGTTGCCAATGGGCCAGCAGCATTGGCATTGAATAGTCGATCAGGAAACGTTATTAGTCAAATTCACTTAAGCCCGCGTTTAAAACCATTGAGCTTTATGATGAATACAAAAATCTGCAGCTCGTCTTTTAGCGAAAGCTAGCACACTTAGTGGTTCTATGCAGTATTACTAGAAGGAGAAATATCAGTGCTCCCAAAAGCAAACGGTCAAGGTTGAAAAACTTGTTTATGAGACAAAATGTCAGCTTAACGGCAGAGAAGGCATTCCGAAGGCATAATTTACGACTAGAGTGGAAAAAATATGTAAAATAAAACATCTGAAAACTATTTATAGTCAGTAATTGTGAAAGCCAGTTAGCCCAAGCATTATGAATCAGATGGAAATAAAAATTGGTCATGACATGTAATTTTGACTCACACCGTCTCGGTGACACAGCCTATTGCAATCTTTTAGCGGTTAGTCTTCTCTCTTTAGAAGACAATGACGATGGAGTTAAAAGACAATTTAATGCAAACTAACGATGTGCGCAATTGCTTTATTGTCCAGCAGGCCGTGAGTCACTGAGAACAGATTTATCAACAAAATTGCACGCAGTAACACATTTGCTAACTAACCTCCTGGTTTCGATCGCAATACCAAGCGCTTGTTTGAATTGGTTGTGGGCAAAACAACGTTCAAACATACGATTAACGACGACTTCTAACTGGAAGTACGTGCTTCCATCGCCTTTAGACCATTTCCGACCAGCAAATTTTAAATCCTTAGCAGACAGCTTGGCATTCGGGTCGATTTGTTCGGCGGTTCGAACGGCAGTATATTTGTCGATACATTTGGCTAAATTGGACACATGAAGAAGACAGTACAAACATACTTATCATAGTTCTAACAAACTCGGATCGCGCATTAGGATCGAAGAGTTCTTCGGCACACAACGCAAAGTGGAGGGCATCATCGTACTCCCCAAGGTTGTAGTACACTTTGGAAGCCAGAAGAGCCGCGAGTTTCTTGTAGGGAAACGAGTGATCTTCGTACAATATCTCTATTTTATCAACGGACTCCGATATTTCAGCCCAAAATTCATCTGCAAGGTCATTAAGTCTTTTCAGAGCAAACGCCTAAAGGGATAGAACAACAGAGTTCCGGATTACCTTCACATCTGCTCTACTGTCTTCCAAAAGAGAAACGAAGCCAGCTGCTGAGGTCAACGCCATCCCGACTTTTCCAAATTAAGGCTCCCTTACCAACTCAACTGTTTTGTAAGGGCGCCAAAGTTGAATATGGGAATCATGACTAAGCAAGGCGGACCTTTGAGTCGGAAGATTGAACTGATTTTTATTGTTCTTCAGACTAATTCGGCACTGAGGAAGCAGATTTGATGGAAACACATCCACTCAAGTCAAATAACGGATGCCTTTTTTGTGTAATTCATCAACCTATATGTTTGATTTGATATTCTAGTAATTAAGTCACGTTGTTAAGGGAAGTCAAGTCAAGTAAATTTATTAAGGGAAATATAGGCAAACGCCTTTGAACTCCCTTTCGGTACACAGTATTTAAGAAATCCATCGATAATACCGAACATTTCAAAGATGGTCTTTTAAGCAATTCTGGGTGGCAACCTATTTTTTCCAAGTAATATAATCAGATGGGATGATGTCAGTTACCACGAGCCAGCAGGTGTAACCGAACAAAAAGAGAAAACAGTGAAAAACTCTTAAGGCATGGCTCAGAATTCACAAGATGGAAGGTAGTTTATGGTTTTTAGGAGAAAAACTGTCGCTCGTGGGAGAAATTGTTTGAAGAATATGCCGGGATGCAGCTTTTAATGTTGGCGGCAGGTGAGGGGGTCCACCAATACTTATATCCAGATCGGAAGTGCCATACGGGGACGAGGACGAGACTGCAACGTCACGAGAAGATCCCGAAAAATCGGATCTGCGACCACGATACGCATTTGTCGATTTCCGGAGCCGTTATCAACGTGACGAAAACAGGAGAAGCCGCCACGATCGCAACTATCCGGTAATGGTCGACATAATCCAGCTGCATTAACAGGGATAAATTCAGTGGAAAGAACATTTTCATCATTAAATGTTACTCAAACGAAGCAAGTAATATTATACGAAATAATATATTTTCTTCGTCTGCAGTAGGCTTGCAGCGGTTAACTGGTGTTAGAGTTAGCACTACTAAAACAGTCTAATTTAATTTTAAATACTCCTACGGAAGTGGGCAGAGCATTCCAAGCTTTAACCACTCTTTTACCAAAGAAGAACTTTCGTAGGTCTAGTCTGGCCCCTGTTACGCGTAGTTTGAAAGGATGTCCTCTTTAGTTCGTAGTTGTAGCCAACTCGAAGAATTCACCAGGCATTAGGGAGCAGTCCTGACCCCGCATTATACGAAATGTTTGCATCAGATTGCCGCGTAGCTGCCTGCAACTTAAAGGAAAGAGGTCGAGGTTTGGTAAACGTGTTTCATAGGGTAATGATCCCTGTCCGGTCACAAGCTTAGTTGCACGCCTTTGTTCCATCTCGAGGATACTGAGGTCTTTCGCAGTCAAGGGTTTCCATGCTTGGATAGCAAACTCTAGTTTCTGTCGTGCAAATGTTCCAAAGACCTTAGCGAAGCAGTGTTTATCAAAGGCGCAGAAAGCCCGTTTGACAAGGTACAGGACGGACATCGCAGACTTAGCTACTTTTGCGCAGTGCAGCGAGGGCTTTAGAAACTAAGATATCCATACTCGCAAACCTTTCTGCGCGTCCACTTCTTGCAGTTGGATGCCATTTAGGCTGTAAACCATGAGGTTCTGAGAGCTGGGTCGGCTAACTCGTAGGACACTGCATTTGTTCTCGTTAAATGGCAAAAGCCAGTCTTTAGACCAAGTTTGAAGATGGTCTAGGTTTATCTGCAAACACTCGTCGTCAGCTGAATTTCTGATGACGTTCCAAATCTTAATGTCATCGGCAAACATAGCCACATCGCAGTCCAGTTCATGGACGGAGTCATTGACGTATATAATGAACAGTATACGGCCAAGGACAGAACCTTGGGGTACACCACTCTCGACTGCAACTTCTGCCGACTACTGGTCACCAATATGGACAGTTTGGGAGCGGACAAGTAAGAAGCTTTGAATTCACTTCATCAGATTTCCTCGAACACCTATTTGGCTGAGTTTGTGCATAAGTCGTTGATGTGGGACGCTATCAAATGCCTTCTTGAAGTCAATGTAGATTACATGAAGCGGATTTCCTCCGTCAACTGCCAGAGCCCAGCGTTCCAAACAATACAGCAAGTTTGTCACGCAGGACCTGGCATTGCGGAACCCATGCTGCATATCCGATAGAAGGTTGTGCTGCTCTAAAAAAACGCATCAGCTCTCACTTTACTACTTTTTCCATGATTTTGCAATAGATAGAAGTAAGGTTGATTGGTCTATAATTGTTTGTGGAGACCTTTTTTCTGCCTTTATACAACGGTGTGATCTTTGCAGATTTCCAAACGGTGGGTAAACAACCAGCATCAAATGAGGCATTGAAAATCATGGAAAGTGGTTTAGCTAGCTCCCGAGCAAGTTCTTGCAGTAATTTTGGCGTAATGTCATCAGGACCAGATGATTTCGAGTCATTTAGTATTAACAACTCTTGACAGACAGTTTCTTCTGCGAAAGATACAAAATTAATCTTTGGAGCATCATCTAAGCCATTGTTGGTAGGGATGAAATCACTTTCAATTGGGATGATCGATTTGAAAAATTGTGAGAAATGCTCAGTTTTGCTCCATCCTCGGTAATTTCTGTTTCGGCGCTTGGTTTCAGAAGGGGCACTGGGTCTCGGTTTCTCGGGGGTCTTTCTTAGGTAGCCGTAGAATAGCTTAGGATTTTTAACTGCCCGGTTCAGTAAATTCTTTTCAAAATCTTTGCGTGCCCTGAAGATAAGTCGCTTCACGAGGTTCATTGCGCTTTTTATGCAATAATAGATGCCGGCGTCCTAGTCGCGCGAGATTTCCTCCACAGCCTCCCCTTCTTAGTAATATCTTTTTTCAGCACTTGAGTCAGCCACAGGGGTCTGTTGTTTGGTTTCCTCCGTGAAATCGGGCAGTGGTTACTGAGGAGAGTATGCAATAACTCACTGAAGCATTCCCAATCAGCGACTATATTATCGGATAAAAAACCGATTCCCAATTGATGCTGTTCAGTTCGGTCTTCATTTATCGAAGTCGCCACGCCATATATTCCCTTTAACCCTGGTGGGTTGTTCAGGCACCGATAATATTGAACAGCCCCAATGTAGTACGACGTGATCGCTTCGACCCAGTGGAGGTAGAGGTCGCACCTCGTCGATGCTGTCCTCCGAATTTGTGAGTACCAGGTCTAGGCAGTTTGATTGCTGCCTCTCACGCACCCTGATGGGAAACAGAACTTGTTGGATGAGAAACGAACTGAGTGTCAGGGCTAGTAAACGCCAGTCGAAGGCTTGCTCCGGACCACGTGCGTGTGTTGAACTCCAATTGGTGAGCGGAGCATTAAAGTCACTCATAATCAAGACGTCCAGCCGGGTAGATAATCGTGCTAACTGCTCAAGCAGGCCAGCGTCCGCCTCGCGATCGCTTCTAGGGGGTCGGTAAACAGTCAAAATTTATAGAATGGGTGATTCCGGTACCTTTATAGTAAGCCAGAGGGCCTCAGTACTGCAAGCAAACCGTTCTGCTTTTTATGAGACCAGAAGTCTATGTTTCACATAAGTTATAACGCTTCCTCCTTGACGCTCTCTCTTACCTCTTCAAAACAAATTGAATCCGGGAAGCGCCACTTTGCGGTATCAACGTTTTCAGACAACCAGTTTCCTGTTAAAAAGATAATGCCGGGGAAATAAACTAGTGGGTTTCCTATGTTTTATTATGCCGCACCGGTTTGGGAACCCGGTGCGTAGTGCTGAGAACCCGTCTATACCAGTAATGTTTCGTTAGCACCTATTGTTCTGCCCCACGCTCAGCTTCGAATTAGTTTGCTTCCAAGCCCCCCCCCTACTAACAGAGGCAGTGGGTATCAGAATACATAATCAGAATATAGATAACGATGTGGCTCATCTGTGTGTTTCTTGAATTTCACTTTCCGCATGCCACTGCTATATTCTTTTTTTTCGAATCTAACAAATTCGCTTCTAGACAGTTATACTGGTCTTATAGCTATAGACTGTGGATACTGTTTGTTCAACCAATTATTTATAGTACTTAATGTTATCGAATTTTTGGTTTATTGATGAGGCCCATTGGGCCTGAAATATACAACTTATTATTATTATATCGGATATTTGCATTTTCAGTTCATCTAACTTGGATAGTAGACTCTGTGCCTTAGTGTACATAAACTCCAGTGACCTATTTTTTTGTGAATTTTGTTACGGTCCACTTTGAACCTCCGTGTAAGGAACCAGTTGCGCCTCCATTCGAATCGGAAGAATGCTTTCATCATTGAGCTCCATATTCCTATAAAAAAATTCCAAAGGAGTTCATCCTAGTGCATAATACAAATGAAGGCTTAAAGTCAGCGATAGGTGTGAGCCAGTTGCAAACCACTGCTGTTCATTATATCTGTCACAGTTTCTCAGAAAACGAGAATCAAGTTTGTTTTTAAAAGTTTCAACAGTTTCTGAGAGGACTACCTCATCAAGGAGTCTGTTCATCGCTCCGAAGACCCTGTGAGAAGGCGTTCCGTCGAATGCTGGCTCCCTCTGCAGTTTAAAGGGATGACTCCGTAGATAATCCATCCGAGACAATTCAACGAATTCACTAAATTCCACGGCACAATTATTTACTCTGTTCAACGTGTAATATACCATCCTTGCATACATTACATTCTAAGAGTACTGAATCTGTCAATCGACTGAATAAAGAGTTCATCTGGCACAGACGAACTAGCTAACGATAAATCTCAAATGGATTATATGTTCCACGATCATTCAACAAGTACTAAACTTCAAGAGCCAACTAGTACTGGGAATCCTAAGAAAAAATGCCTGCCTACAACATTAAGTAATTGATTTCAAGTTGACTTATTCAGTTGATTGGATGTATGAAATTCATGATTATCGTTTTTTAGGTCTCTTCAAATATAAAACAGATTCAAGAGTCGCATATAAGATATAGTGCATCTTCAAGATTTTTTGTCGGGTTTCCTTTAATATAATTTACCGCAAGAATAGGAAGGGTGGACTTTTTGACGTTTTATCTAATGAACTTATTGCATTTGTCTTGAGTTCACTAGGAAACTAGCATTGTCGCCATATGCGGATCGAATATCTGCGAAGGCTGCACAGATATGTGGTTTTATATCACAAAATTTCTTCCTGCTGGAAATAAAGTTAAAACTTTATGGCATATATGTTTTACCCATCCTAGAATACTGCTGTCCCCTCTTTGGTCTAATGAATGCTTCTGACCGTGGTAAGATTGGAAATGAACAGAGGGTATTAACTCGCAAAACATTCGCCTTTCCTCGATCTACAACTTCGTATACGGAGAGATGTCAGTTAGCGAACTTGACATTTCTTTGGGTCAGAAGACTCGCAGCGGGCCTCTGTTCCCTCTTTCGCGTTAACTCTTGTAGCAAATACCCTTAAGATGGCCTCAATTTTTGTTCATTTTGCTCTATATTAAAGATGGCGGCGTACTGTGTCACGACTTGGTTATTTCAGGCGGAAATAATCCTATTGGCTAACTGATCGGCTATTTTATGTCGGCGAGTTTATGCTATTGGCTATTGTATAAATTAAGCATTCCCATTGGTTTATCTTCTATAATATAGACTTAATCCTGCTGTCTCTTACTATATATAGACGGCCCTATTGAAGGTTGATCATCACTCCCGGCGGACACCTCCACACGTCTCCCAGAAGTCATCCCAGGACCAGGACCAGGACCAGGACAGTCAATCAGCCCCGCCAAAGGACGATTCTCCTGATTGTTCCGATTATTGTAGCCAGGACTAATAAAGTAGTCCTTCAAATAGTAGTAAAGTTTAAGAGTAGCAGTCTTTGTTTAAACAGTCTTGTTCTTCTTTGGGTTCGGTTCGGTCGTTTTCATCTGCTAATCGCATTCGTTGTTCTGTTTCGGGTTATAGTCGCACGAAATCGCCCATCGGTCGTCTCGGTTCGCTACAAATTGGTGGCATACGGTGCGATATGAGCGCAGACGATCTACTAGCTCGTCTTGTAGCGGCCATGGAGAAGATGAATTCTCCTGCATCACGGACTACGCGGCCAAATAGGTTCGCCCCCTCAGACGACTACGATCTGTGGGAGAGCCGGATGAAGACCTTCATCGAGACGATTGATGAAGGGAGCCGATCCGCTGCCATCCTCGACTGCGTCGATGACAAAGTGCTGGTCGTAGCAAGGGCCTGCAACATAACAGCCGCTCTAACCCCAGTTACCATCTTTGAGCGGCTTAGAAGAGAATATGGCGTACCAGTGACGCCATGGAACAGTCGGCACACCCTAAGAAATCGGAGACAGATGGCAGGTGAGTCAGTTGGTGAATACCAACGCCATCTTCGCTTGCTAGCCTACAAAGCCTACCCAGACTCCAGTTTCACTGATCTGGAAACAAAGATTCTAGACATCTTTCTAGAAGGTATAGCTAGTGACGAGGTTAGGCGTGAGTTTGTTCGTAACAAACCAACCACAATCAAGAAGGCCCTAGAGTACGCCCAGCAGGAGGAAGCGGCCTTCCTTGCCGTACCCCAACGTGACGCTGTCCCACCGATGACTCGCGACATATTCGGTCCTCGGCCTCCAACGACAGTTGGTGTCTACACCACGAGCCAGTGCCGATCTCGCGAAGTTGGCACGCAGACGGCTCAGTGGCAGATGAATCCTCCGCCGCCAACCTATCCGTCCTACGGCTTCCCTCAACCGTGGCAGGGTCCTTCCCAACCTTGGCATGGACCACAACAGAATGTTGCTGGATGGACTGGACCTCCACAACCGACTTGGCGAGGCCCGCCACCGCCTTCTCAACGAGGTAATTGGAAACAGCAACGGGCGCGACAGAACCGCCCTCCATATAGTCCCGGTGTTCATGTGATCACCCCAGGTGAGGATGAACAATCCGGTAAGTGCCTTTTGATAAATGATATGTGTATTACGAACATAGGTTCCACTAAGTCTTTCCCAGTTATTGATACTACTATAGGAAACTCTAAGTTGCCATGCTTAGTTGATTCTGGGGCTGGATGCTCCCTTATTAGGCTAGAAACATTTCTTAAACTTCAAGCGAAGGTTAGATATTGCAGCAAGTCCAAAATTAGTCTGAAAACGGCTAATGGCAACACCCTGCGACACAATGGCATAGTAGAACTAGAGCTTTTGTTTGATAACATAACGTTCACCCATACCTTTATTATCTGCCCAGATATCATTTGGAAATGTATATTAGGAGCAGACTTTTTACATGCTTTTGAATGTTTAGTAGATTTTAATCTTAATTGTATACGTTTTTGTGGAATTCAAATTCCCTTTAAAATCGAGGCGCCACGTATGCTGGTCGAGGTTAACACGTTCCAGTTAGACGAATGTGTTAATGGGTTAGTCCCATCCTCACTCGATTTGGTTAGCTCGACGAAGCTAGTTAATCTAATTCATGAGTTTAAGGATATTTTTGATTGGGACGGTCGTTCGTACGGCCGAACCAATGCAGCTCATCACGAAATACATACGGGAACAGCCCGACCTATTAAGATTCCGCCTCGACGACTACCTGTGTTTTACCAGACACAGTTAAAGGCGATGATAGATGACATGCTTGATCGAACGATAATTAAGCCATCTAGCTCTCCCTGGTCGTCTCCGGTCGTTCTAGTCATGAAGAAGGACGGGACATTAAGATTATGCGTAGATTATCGTAAGTTAAACGAGGTCACAACTAAAGATTCCTTTCCGCTACCTCGCATTGATGAAACGTTAGATGCCCTTTCGGGTAATCGGGTGTTCTCGACGTTAGATTTGGCTGCTGGGTATTGGCAAGTAGAAGTCCGGCCGTCCGACCGTGAGAAAACTGCTTTCTCAGTCCCCTCTGGATTATACGAGTTCGAGACTATGCCTTTTGGTCTAGCTAATGCGCCTAGTACTTTCGAACGGCTCATGAACCAGGTTCTAGCACAATTTATACCGAATACCTGTTTAGTGTATCTCGATGATATCATTATTCTTGGGAAGGACTTCGACGATCATTTGCATAATTTGCGTAGGGTATTCGACGGGTTGAAGCAGGCAGGTCTCACCCTTAAGCCGGCGAAGTGCGTACTCCTACGAGATAAGGTTAAGTTCTTAGGACACGTCGTGTCAGCCTCGGGCGTCGAAACTGATATAGATAAGGTTGCGGAAGTCCGCAAGTGGCCGACACCCACCAATGTGACTGAGGTCAGAAGTTTCACGGGTCTCGCTTCCTACTATAGGAAGTTTGTTAAGGACTATGCACATATAGCTGCACCGTTAAATAAGCTCACACAAAAGGGAGTTCGCTTTAAGTGGACACCCGAATGTGCAGCGAGCTTCAACACTTTAAAAGACAACTTGTGTTCCAGTCCAATCCTCGCGTTCCCCGATGTTAGTCAACAGGCGGGAGAATTCATACTTGACACAGATGCAAGTGAATTCGCGATTGGCGCTGTTTTATCACAAAGACAAGCTGATAAAACAGAGTGTGTTATCCAGTACCTAAGTCGATCCCTAAGCAGAGCTGAGAGGCGGTACTGTGTGACTAAGAAAGAGATGCTTGCCCTCATCTTTTTCGTTCAAGAATGTCGACCATTCTTACAGTACCGGAAGTTCATAGTTAGAACGGATCATAGCTCGCTAACATGGCTTCGTAATTTCAAGAACCCCGAAGGGCAAGTCGCACGATGGCAAGAGCAACTAGCAGGCTACGAGTACGAATGTTTATACCGACCGGGTCGTCTGCACAACAATGCGGACGCCCTATCGAGGAAACCCTATAGACCGCACGGCGATTGTCCATCGTGTACGGACATCAACATAAGTGCGATATCGCTTCACGATGACCAAAGTTATATGTGGGCGCAGGCACAACGTGAAGACCCGCACATTGGGCCGATATACCATAGAAAAAGTAGTGAAACCCGATCGTTGAGAACGGACGAGTTAAGGGGTCAGAGCTACGAAACGCGCTGCCTACACACAGTTTGGGATAAGTTATTTTTGGATAACGGCGTCCTGTATTATAGAGATAGTGATCAGTATCCACGACGTATCTTGCTACCTCTTTCCATGGTAGATGAAGTAATAGAGAGGATACATACCGAGTTAGGACACGTAGGAATATATAAGACCGAGTGGGCACTCAGGCGTAGATATTACTGGCCCAACTTAAAGCGTTCTGTGTGGAATTACATTCGGTACTGCACCCTATGTAATCAACTTAAGCCACCGCGACAGCTGAACAGGGCCCCCCTTCAGCCAATATTGACCGGGTATCCCAACGAGCGCGTTGGTGTCGACATAATCGGACCCATAGCCGAGTCGTACAGGCATAATCGGTACATTTTAGTGATGGTTGATTTCTTCACCAAAATGGCTGAAGTAGTAGCCTTGCCCGATGTCTTTGCCGACACAGTCTCCCAGGCCATTTTTAATGGTTGGATTTGTAGATGGGGCGCCCCCGATCAGCTTCACTCTGACAGGGGAAGTTCGTTCGAAAACACAACCATACGCGACTTATGTAAGTACCTGCGAATAGATAAAACTCGCACGACTGCGTACCATCCGCAAGGTAATGGACAGGTAGAACGGACGAATAGAACCCTCATCGGTTTGCTCAAAGCGTTCGTTGAAAGACAGGCTCCCCGAACGTGGGACGATGCCTTACCGGCCTGTATGCTAGCCTATCGCTCCACGGTACATGCATCGACCCATCAAACCCCTTTTGCTCTTACATGCGGCCGAGAAATGCGAATTATCGAGGACCTTCAGGTACCTCGCGATAGTAACGAAGTTCCCATCGGCGTTTACCTTACGAGTCTAACCAATAAGATGCGTATAGCCTCAGAAGAAGCGCGAATACATTTTCAGGGGTCCCAGAGGCGTCAAAAGGATCACTACGACCGTTTGGCCCATGGAAGTCCTTACGAAGTAGGTGATGTCGTTTGGCTTCGGAATTATTCCGTGGCCCAGGGAATGCCGTCTAAGTTTGTAGTTGATTGGTGCGGCCCATATACCGTTACCCGAGTTATTTCGGACACTACGTGCGTTATCCAGGGACACGAACGGCCTTTCAGCCCCGAGTTTACGGTACACTTCAACCGTCGCAAACTGGGCGGCCGCCCCGCAGAACCAGATCGTAACTTCGAACCCCCACGCAACGAGGTACCACCCGAAGATATAGAGGAGACGTTCGTACCCGTAGAAAGTAGTCCAGACCATTCGGAGGATGAAGTGCACGCTGAGGACAGCGTTCCTTTTTTCGGGGAGGATGCAGTGTAGCAAATACGCTTAAGATGGCCTCAATTTTTGTTCATTTTGCTCTATATTAAAGATG
>JAYGXS010000007.1:6433424-6489811 GCA_036362985.1 Ligula intestinalis | reverse complement strand
AATTCACACGCGGAAAAACTTAATCCCAGCGGCTTCAGGAAACACTTTTGACTGCATTTTTTACTTAAGACTTATTTCTACAAATTTCCTTCACTGCCTATCCTATTTACTTACCCCAAAAACCTCGATAACCACTGTTTCTGTAGGACAAACTGTTGAGACGGGGTATATGACGTGCACTAACTAAACTACCTTTGCTAATTTATGTATGTGTATGTATATTGCTGATTGAAGTGTAAATGCGTGTCCCCGGACATAAATGACAAGAAGAGGTGATCTCGGGAATAATGGGTATAATATACTGACGTTTCGAAAGCATACAGGCTTGCATCATCGGAGGTTGGTGTTTGTACACGCCTCACAGTCTTGTATAGGTGTTACAACTGACTTATCGTTGGCTCTCCGTCTATTGGCGCTAGATCCCCTGCGGGGGCGGAGCGGGAGCTCCGTCGTCGTCCTGCTGACCAGGGTTTCTCACCATCACCTCGTCGGAGGGGGAGGGCAGTGTAAGCAGGAAAACGGTCATTGCTCGCGTCTGCATCAATCGCATTGGTTGTGCAGATGACGCATGTCATGCTCACGTCCCCCGATGGCACTTTCCCGTGCTCGTTTCACCGGCGGAATATCGAACTCCGCCATCAGTGTTCGTGCAGAGACTTTTGTCATATGCAACTGTGTCCAAGCCCGACAGGAGGTACTTTTGGTTCACGTTGCCCGCGGTGTCGCTAAGGGTTGCATTGGTGTCTGGTGTAAGTTACAGCACGCCTGTATTCTGGCTCAGTGTGGGGTTACTAGTCGTCGCGACCCGTATAACTTCTTGCCGGCGATTTCGTTGATTGAGCCGCAGGCGTAACGCCTGGTAAGCCGCCGGAAGAATCGTATTATATGTGCAACTACCTGACGTTAGCTTATTTCATTTGGTTAAAACAACTTTTATATTTAAGTTCAATTTAACGTTTATAGGTATATTTTGTACTCTTATTTTAGTTAAAGACTATTTCTTCTTCAAGTGATTGAAGTACCCTTTCCGTTAACTTTTTCAATTAGCTCATTCAAGGTTTTTTTTTGTTAATTTTGAATTTATTTATTCCTCAATAATGGCATTATTGCACATTTTAATTGTGGTGCGCTTCTTTGTTAACAAACATTGGAGTAAATGTACGTGCTTAGATTATTTATATAATTATTCCTGTTGTTTCTACTTTTATAAAATTTGTTTTTATTTATGTTTACTTTTTATTCATGTTTATGTTTTATTTATGTTTATTTACATTTATTGCACGGATTGTATACTCTTAATGATTCCCTGTTATGCATTACAGAAGAATGTGGGTTTCGCGTGCTGATCTGAGGCCCAAACTAGGATTCTATTATTCTGCTTTCTAAAGGCTTACGTACCAGCATTTTAAATCTGCCTTGTGTCTGTGACCGTTTTTTTTAAATTGAATAAATCCCAGGATTGTGCATGTTCGCGGCCCTTCGATCGGGTTAACTGCCTCAACAGCTGCAAGAATTACCACAGACAAGTAGATTACCTCTGCTACCCCTCATGTCAAATGAAAACGTCAGTAATTTGACGTTACGCGCAAACCCAGCTAATGGAGTAATACCGTTTCTGTGGCATCAGGCGTTCATGCCATACCCATGGTTACTCATTTAGAGTACATATTGATAAAAAATTGAGCACCAAATGTTACATTTTGTCTCAATCGTCATTTGTTGGTGTTCTGGATGTCAGCACACAAACTTTATGCGATACTGCGGGTCTGTGTCACATTGTCCATTCGCACGGTCGCTATCGACTCGCCGCGCATAACCTCGAAGCTAATCGATACTTCCACTTCATTTGATTGGCCGCAGATGGCAGAGTTCTCATCACGAAGGCAAAGCTACACAACAACAGACAACTTCACAAACACACCTGACGTGCAGGCGTAGCTGGTTCGTAAACCACTCTTTCTACCGTTCATTATACAGTAGTAAAGTTTTGTCTTCTAAAACTCTCTAGCCCGACCCGTAATTTGGGGATCCTTCTTTTGTGGAAACAGTAACTAGCTCCTCGACAATCTGAATTCAAGCGCAAAACCAGCTTATTAAGTAATACCGCTTCTGTGGCATCAGACGTTCATGCCCCATTGAGGATTGCTAAGTTGGCATGCATATGGATGAAGATTCGAGCCGCCAAATGTAACATTTTATCTCAAGCATCGATTGTTTTGGTGTGCTGGCTGTCAGAAGAGGACCACCTTCAGATGATTTATGTGATGCTGCGAGTCTGTGCCCTGCCCATGGTTAGTTAGCTGGAATGTCAAAAGTAATGGGTGTGCCTATGCTCCCGTAGTTGCTGATGTCGATGAAAGACGTGGTGTTTGCTCGCGTAAAAGAGATACAAGTATCGCCGTTGTTGCTTACTCGTTCCCTTTGCTGTTTCATCTCAAAGCGAGCGCCTCAAGTCACCCTATAGATGTTATGAGTACTTCGTATGGGAGTGCTAGTTAAAACATTGGTAGTTATGTCACAGTTTATAAAATTTCTTCTGCAGTACATTAGTGAAAGTGAGCCATGTTATCTTATTTATGGCAAAGCTAGATTACTGCTCCCCAGTACAGCAATGTTATCATCCCCTTCAAGTCACCAGACATCCCCGTCTACTCCCAACTTAGATGCTACCCCAGTTGCCATAGCTAGTAATTCTGGCAGCCCTCCTAGAAATTCCGAAAAGCCCTCTACGTCAGGTAGACAAACAGCTTCAATACTCAATCACAGTCCTCCCAAACCTTCTATTAAATCACCCAATTCAGGTCGTCGAAAGGGTGGGATCCGGAACTCAACCGTGAGCATGCAGCCTTCCCAAACACAATCTAAGCCTATACAACAGGAAGATAACAAACATATCGGTTACCCTACTTATCCCAATTATCATACTGTGTCAGGCTTTACACCGCTTTATCTTCATAGTCACCTTACCTCGCCCACCAGCCTCTATATCCCATCTTGGTTTACCCAATTTCCCGGTAACTATCAGCAAGCTCACCACGGCACTAATCCCTATGGCCCATCGATCTCACAGACCTATCTACCTGGAGCCCTTAGCTATCCCCTTCAGCTTTCTAATGTTAATTGTCCTGCTTTAATTGATGGCTATTCTCCAAACTTCCAACCAAATTACCCACCTCCAAATTGTTATTGCTAAATAAAGATAACCCTATTTCGATTACTCAAGCTACACTAGATATCATCTTGCTTAATGCAAGATCTGTTTTCAATAAAATGGCTCAACTTAGAGCTATTGCGTTCGAGCTGAAGCCAGATCATAGATGCATTACAGAGTCGGGGACCCATCCACTTAATTTTGATGCTTTACTCATAATAGACGAGTATGATTTCTACCGTCAAGACCGCCCTAGTAAGCGTGGTGGCGGTTGTCTTCTCTATATTAAAGCTATTTTTAAGCATTTCCCGTTCGACTTAGATGCTGAGTTATTCTCGGGCAATTACTGCTTTGCATCAATTATCCTGTCTCCCCGTCTAAAGGCGATTATCGGATGCATTTATAATATCCCTAACTCATCATCGGAAGATGATGAAAAGCTTTGCAAAATATTAAGGCTGATTTCGGAGTCCGCCTTTGATGCGAAAGTTATCGCTGGGGATTTCAACTTTCCCGAAATTGATTGGTCATTGAACTGTTGTCCATCCAGATTTCAGCCTTTCCTAGATACCATCAATTTTTCAAACTAGTCTCAGTTGGTCTGTTTCATAACAAGGGATCAGCATATTTTAGATTTAATTTTCACGAATTAAATTATCCCTTATTTCGTTGACTACAATCAGAACCTCTTCCCAAGTGACCATCCTTCAATCCATTGTTGTCTTCCGCTTGCTTGTAAGAAAAATGCTAGTACCATTCGTACCTATTGTGCGTTTGACCTAGCTGATATTAATGTAATTAACAACTTTATGGGCTCACTAGACTGGCAGGAGCTTTCCTCCACGAACATTGTAACAATTCTCTGTGACTTTATGACGGCAATTTCAAACAGCATTTTGGAATTTGTGCCGATCAAAATGTTTAGCCTTATACTTCGGACTCCACTGTTCCTCATTTTCTTTTCGGTAGACTAAAGAAATTGCAAAGACAGTTGAAAGACCAGTCTTCTAGTACATTATTTTTGCACCTTAGAATCGCAGAGGTTTTCAAATTAGCATTTAAGTTTCGTCTTGCACGTGACAAACAGAGGGAATCCTGCGCGCACAGCGAGTTCAACTCTGCAAAATCTATTGCCCAACTGTTCCGTCGTCGGTCCTCCGCTAAACGAGGTCACGAAATCCCCCCTTTACTGAATGAAAATAAAAACTTTGTGCAAGATGAGTCTGAAAAGGCTGAACTGTTCAATGCATTCTTTGCAAAGCACCTTAAGACGGAATCTGAACCGGTCCCGTAGTTTCAGCCATGCTCAGTCAATACTATCAGTACCATAGATTTCTACATAGAAGAAATTCGTAAGCACATTATCCGTCTAAGAAACTCGCACTCACCGGGAACTGACGGTATTCCAAACTCACATCTGAAGATTTTTTTCAGCTTCCCCCATTGCTAAGTCATCTATTCTCAGCCTATCTACTTCACGGTTTCTTTCCTGACTCATGGAAGACATCTATTATTCTTCCAGTCTTCAAGTCACGATCTCGTTTGGACGTAAATAACTACCGAGGCGTTCGTAAAACTCCGGCCCTAGCCAAACTTTTGGAAAAGATCATTTTTTATCAAATTCTCGATTTTTCTGTAGAAAATAAACTATTAAACGCCTTACAGCATGGATTTCTACCTGGAAGACCATGCGAAACCTTCCACTTGGCATTCCTTAACCTGGTTACTTCACTTCGTAATGAACAGCAATCAGTCATCGTGATTTACATTGACCTTAGTAAAGCTTTTGACAAGGTGCCGCATAGGCGCCTTTTAGTGAAACTGGAAGCCCTAGGTATCAGGCCTTTTCTCCTCAATTTCATTGCCTCCTACTTGTCTAACCGCAGCCAGAAAGTCCCAGTTGGCAATAGGTACTCGATGCCTCAGCTGATCACGAGTGGCGTTTTATAAGGCACGGTTTTAGGTCCCCTCCTTTTCATTCTTTACATAAATGAAATTTCAGCAGTGCTAAATAATTCGGAAAATTTCATTTATGCTGACGACCTTAAGTGTATTTACTCATTTTCTAAGGCCACGGCCAGTCGTTGTGTTGATAAAGTTAACGCAGACCATAAACGATCCGAACCCTCAACATCAGGTCCCAATCTAACCCCATCAACCCCTGTTATCTATTAATGCAGTTTTTCTCCTATAGTTTTTTGGAAATCGGTGACCCACTGAACTCATCTACCAATTTAGGAGTTTTTTACTGCCAATGACAATTATTTTATAAGAGTTCACTGTTCATCATTATTATGTTTATTTTCACGATAGCACTAAGTTTGTAACGACAGGGCCCCTTGGGCCTTAAATATACAAATTATTATTATTATTATTATTATTAAACGGATCTCCAAGGTGGGACAAATGAACAGTTAATGACCTTTAGCTCGACGTTGAAAAGGACTGTTTGTCTCAACTGTCCCTTCAGAAGAATGACAAGTACGAATCGCCCAAAGTGGATGAACTCAAACTTGCAGGTCGCTTTCAAAAAACGAAACCGCTCCTGGAGGCACTACAGATTAACCGGCTCCGATAAACACTTAAGGGAGTATAAGCAACAAAGTACCATTTGTAAAAGAGAAGCTACTAAACTGCGCAAGAAATACGAATTGAACATATAATACAAGTCGTTGGAACACCCCAAGATCTTGTACGGTTACATACGAAGCACGAAGATATCTCAAGAACTGATCCCTGCCCTTAGATCAGCCGATGGACAACTGGTGACCGAAGACCAGATGAAAGCCTCCCTCCTCTCCGATTTCTTTGAATCCGTCTACACCCGAGAACCTACAACTTTTGCTGACGGTCCGTCCGCTCATCAACCGATAACTGCACCCTTACCCTCCTCCTTATTGCCCAAAATAGAGGACCTAGAGTTTTCACACAACACTGTCAGGGCCGAATTACTCCAACTTAAGCCTGCCAAATCACCTGGGCCGGACAAAATTCCTGCACTAGCACTAAAAGAATTAGCTAACGAACTATGCAAACCCCTGGCTGCCATCTTCCAGAAATCTTTTGACGAAGGCGAACTCCCAGAAGAATGGAAGTGGGCAAACGTCACCCCGATCTATAAGGGAATTTCACGACTTGATTGCGCAGATTACCGTCCTTTCAGTCTAACTTGCATCGCGTGCAAAGTAATGGAGCGCATTATTAAGAAGCATTTAATGTATTTCCTCGAAAGAAACAAAATACTATGTGATGGACTGCACGGCTTTCGCCCAGGACGCTCTTGCCTCACGAGTGCTCTTTACTCATAGGAGAAGTGGACAAAGGCCATCCAATTGATGTCATTTTCTTCGACTTCAAAAAGGCCTTTGATGGTGTACCACAAAGGCTTCTTCTGCAGAAGATTTGGGACGTGGGAATTCAAGGAAAATGTATAAATGGATCAGTAGTTTCTTGTCACTCAGAGAACAGAGGGTCGTTCTCGGAAACTCAACCTCAGAATGGACAAAGGTGGAGAGTGGTGTACCACAAGGCTCAGTTTTGGGTCCGCTGCTATTCCTGATTTACGTAAACGACTGCCTCAATGAGCTTGATTGCGCAGCTAAAAAGTTGTATATTTCAGGCCCAATGGGCCTCATCAATAAACCAAAAATTCGATAACACGAAGTACTAGAAATAACTGGTTTAACAAACAGTATCCGTAGTCTATAGCTATAAGACGAGTTTAACTGTTTAGAAGTGAATTTGTTCGATTCGAAAAAAAATGAATAAAGCAGTGTCATGCAGAAGGCGAAATTCACGGGCACACACAGATGATCCACATCGTTATCTATATTCTGACTATGTATTCTGATACCCACTGCCTCTGTTAGTAGGGGGGCTTGGAAGCAAACTCAGTCGAAACTGAGCGTGAAGCAGAACAATAGGTGTTAGCGAAACATTACTGGTATAGACGGGTTCCTGGCACTACACACGGGTTCCCAAACCGGTGGGGAATGATAGAACATAGAGAACCCACCAGTTTATGATCGTGATGGGCACCACCGTATGATATCCAATAGTCCGTCAAATCTACAAGAACATCGTTGGGGATGTCTGAGATGCGACCAAATATAAGGCCCTGAAGATCGTTGATGACCAGCGAAACGAGAGCCGTCAAGACTGCGTCTTGATTCCGGGGGACACGAGTCATTCTCTACTATTTCCAACATCTGTAGTTGAGAGGGAGCTGCAGAGCCTCAAAGAAGCAAAGTCATCCGGTCCAGACAACATACCAGCCAAGTTCTTGAAAGAATTGGCAAGCGAACTCTCAGAGCCCCTAGCACATATCTTTCGTTCTTCATTTGAACTAGGAAAACTGCCATCTGAATGGAAAATGGCAAATATTTATCCGATATACAAGGGCGGAGCCCGAACGAAGGTTAACAATTACCGGCCCGTCAGCCTAACTTGCATTTGCTGTAAGGTGATGGAAACGATAATTAAGAAGACAACAATGGAGTTCTTGGAGGAGAACAACCTACTGTCAGGGCTCCAACACGGCTTCAGAAAGAACCATTCTTGCCTTTCCAGCCTTCTTCTCTCCACTGAGCAGTGGACTCGCGCGCTAGATGAAGATGGTAAGGTTGACGTCATCTATACGGACTTCAAGAAGGCATTAGACAGCGTCCCACATAAGCGTCTAATGTATAAATTGTCAGAAATTGGCATAAGAGGAAACCTGCTGGCATGGATCACAGATTTTTTCACAGGGTGATCGAAAACTGTGTGCATCGGTGACTCAAAGTCAAACCCTACATCTGTTCTGAGTGGCGTCCCCAAAGGCTCTGTCTTAGGGCCACTGCTCTTCCTCATCTATATCAACGACTGTGTCAACGACCTGGGTTGCAGCGCTATCATGTTTGCCGACGACGTCAAACTCTGGAGAGCCATCAGGTCTGACGAATATAGGAAAGCGCTTCAAGAGAGTCTTAATCGACTTAGCTGCTGGTCTGCTCGTTGGCTTTTAAACTTCAACATTAGTAAGTGTGTGGTTTTAAGACTCCGTACTAGAAGGACTGATGAGGAGAACGATTCCTTCCAATACCTCCTCGATGGGCACCCGCTTTCAAATGTGAACGAACAAAAGGATCTCGGTGTTCTAATAAATTCCTCACTTAAACCATCTACTCAGTGTGTAAAGGCAGCTAAACGCGCGATACAGGTGCTGTTTGCGATTAGGCGGGGATTCGTCAACATTGACAAGGAGCTCTTCAGGAAAACCTACGGAACGTTTGTTCGGTCCCACTTGGAGTATGCTGTCCAGGCCTGGCGTCCGTGGTTAAAGAAGGATTACCTGCACCTGGAACGAGTGCAGGCGAGGGCTACGAAGATGGTCAAGAATCTTGGTCATCTGCCTTATGAAGACAGACTGACCGAACTTAATCTTTTCCCTCTCAATTATAGGCAACTCCGCGGGGACCTCATACAAACCTACCGAATTGTTAGAGGCCAAGACTGCGCCCTAGAATTTGATGATTTCTTCGAATTGGCTCGGACTGACCATCTGCGAGGTCATCCTTTTAAACTACAGAGGAAACCGGCCCGTATCGACGTTCGACGAAACGCCTTCTCTCAGAGGGACATTGGAGCGTGGAACGGACTCCCGGAAGATGTGGTCCTCTCAGATACTGTTGACATTTTTAAACACAAACTTGATTCTCATTAGCTGAGAAACTGTGGCAGATACAATGAACAAAGTGTCAGTAGCAGCACCTTGCAACTGGCTCACACTTATCGCTGATGTTAAGCCCAAATTTGTACATTTGTATTATGTACTATTGTTACGGTGGACCTATTATGCGATTTTGGTTATGAATAGGGAGCTCAAGGGCGAAAGCCTTCTTCCCTTAATAAAGTGACTGAAAGTGACTTAAAATTCAATAAGAGGACTACAAAATCCTATAGCCTTTAGTTTGGCTAGAAGTCTCCTATGAGGTACTTTATCAAATGCCTTACTGTCATGTTTGCGGATGACATAAAAATATGGGCTGAAATTAGGTGCGCCGACGATGCAAAGAGATTACAGTCGAACATCGATAAACTGGTTATCTGGTCGTCCAAGTGGCTTCTTAACTTTAATGTATCCAAGTGTCTTGTTCTACACATAAGCCCGGGGCGAAATGTGCCGCTGAAACACATTTATTTTATCAATGGTACCGCATTTAAAGAAGTTGAGTCTCACAAATATCTGGGTATATGGACAACTGCGAACGTGATGCAAACAGAGCACTGTAAAAAGTCCGTCCAGAAGGCAACTAGTACCTTGCACTAGATCAGACGAGTGTTCAAAATATTTCCACCTGAACTCTTCGGAAACATATTTGGCGCCTTTGTGAGACCACATCTTGAATACGGAATGCCAGTTTGGACACCGTGGTTGAAGAAGATATGGAGTTTCTTGAACAAGTGCAACGCAGGGCGAAAAATATGGTCGATGGTCTCAGGGACTTACCATATCAGGAGAGATTGATCAAACTTGACCTTTTCCTTTGTCTTACAGGAACGTTCTTTGCAGCCTGCTCTGGACATTCCGGATAATCCAAAGCCACATTTCCTCCCTAAAATTGGAGGATTTCTTCAAATAAGCTACCACTACTCACCTGCGTGGTCATCCTTACAAGGTCACAAACAAACGCACCCGAATAGACCTCCGAAAATATTTCTTTAGTCAACGCGTGGTCCGGCCTTGGAACTTGCTACCAAGCGAGACGGTTTCCACTGACACAATTGCGGAATTTAAAAGCAGACTCGATGTAATTTTATTTGACAAAAGGCCACTTTTACAACAAGATTTCCTACTGCCAGCACTGTGAACATTGTTTCTGGCTTTAGACCGTTTTCATTTACTCGAAATTCTGTCATGATATAATATGTGCTCCCCCCGACTACACATTAACTGTAATAACAACCTTGTTTGCGTTACATTAATGGGGTCCTCAAGGGTACTTCGTGCCCGTAACCCTTAAATTTATATACATATATATAGGAACGGCGATGGGCAATCGTGTGAAATGATCAACAGCAGTCGGAATGTGCGTGAAACCACGCGATGGGGTTAACGGTCCGACGAAATCCAAGTGGACGTGGTGAAAATGGGTATCGGGAACCGCAAACGTGCTGGGGGTGAAACAGTGTGTCACTGGACCTTGTTCTTTTTGCAGGCTAAGCACTGTCTGATCCAAGTTGCAATGTCGGCGTTCATCATCGGCCAAACAAAACAGGCCGCGATGAGCTTGCAGCCGGCACAAACACCGGGGTGGGATAGCGAATGGAAATGGTCGAAAACGACTTAACGCTAGGATTGGGGTACCACTGGACGAGGCGTACCTGTAGAAAAATCACACGCGATAGACCCTGGCAACGCTGAGAGGGGAGCCTTATGCCGCTATAGCACAGAAGACGCAAGCATTTCAATGATGGAGTCATCAAGCGCCTACGCTTCTGCTAGCTTCGCCAGGTCTAACGTGGTGGTAAGAGTGTTGATCTCCGGACGGGACAAGGCATCAGCAACGACATTATCATCACCGCGGACATAGCGTATGTCTGAGATGAATTGGGAGATGTAGTCTTGATGACGTACTTCACGCGGCGAATATTGAACCGGTTAAGCTTTGAGGGTGAAAGGGAGAGGTTTGTGATCCGTGTGGACCTGAAAATCTCTCTCTCGAGCAGGTGGCGAAAATGTCGGATGGCCAGGTAAATGGCGAGAAGTTCACGCGAGAAAGTACTAAAGCGAGTCTGCGCCGGCTGAAGCTTCTAAGAGAAGAAGGCTAGCGGCTGCAACTGGTCATGAACCTGTTGCTGCAGAACTACGCCAACGGCAATGTTTGAGGCATCGGTGGTCAGAATAAGCTGTGTAGCAGCATCGGTGCTCAGATGATGAAGCAGGGTGACATCCGCGAGTGCTTTCTTGGCTGCCTCGAGTGCTTCAAGAGCACTGGGTGAAAGTTGAAGCGACTTGGCCTTTGACTTCAAAAGATCCGTGAAAGGTGCTAGGGTGGCGGCGCAATTTGGTATGAAACGCCGGTCGTAGTTGATTAGGCCGATAAAACGGCGGAGCTGAGTTATAGACTTCGGGGCTGGAAAAGACAAAACACTTTGCACCTCCACTGGGAGGGGTGTAATCCCATGTTGGTGAAGATGATGGCCAAGAAAATCCAGAGAAGTGACGCAAAAAGACACTTATTGACGTTTAGTTGGAGACCATTTTGCTGAAAGTGATCAAAAACTTGGCGTAAGTGCTCAAAGTGTTCCTCGGGGGATGAGCTCACGACAAGGATGTCGTCGATGTACACGAACGTGAAGGAGAGACCACGCAGAATGTCATCGACAAAACGCTGAAACGTTTGGGCCACCTATCGCAAACCGAAAAGCATGCGAAGGAATTCAAACAGGCCGAATGGGGTCGTGAAGGCGGTTTAAGGGATGTCTTCCTCCACGACCGGTAGTTGGTAATATGCTCGCACGAGGTCAATCTAGGAAAAAATCATCTTTCAAGCCATCATGTGGGAAAAGTCATGAATATGTGGAATCAGATACCGGTCTGGGACTGTAGCTCGATTGAGAGCGCGCTAATCACCGCATGGCCGCCAATCATTGGATGACTTTTTGGGAACCATTTGCGGTGGCGAAGCCCATGGACTGGACGAAGGACGGATAATCCCCAAATTCAAAATATGCTTCAACTCATTATTCGCGATCTGTAGCTTCTCAGGATGAAGCCGACGCGGATGAGCATAGACAGGTCTGCCCGTGGTAGCGATAGGGTGACTACCGGCGTGTTGAACCTGCTCCGTGAACTGACAGGGCTTAGAGAGGGAAGGATAATCCCTCAAGATGTCAGAAAATAGCGGGCTTCGCACGGCCAAATGGATGTCAGCGGAAGGTTCACGCGAAACTACCCCGACAGTAAACAGCTGGGTGGTAGGGTCTAGCAACTTCTGGTGTTTGGAGGTCGACTGTAAGGCCGAAATGCGACAGGAAATACGCTCCAATGATAGGTGACTGGACGTCAGCCTGGGTGAAAACCCACTGGAAGCGGCGACGAAGCCCAAGGTCAAACGTAAGGGACCGTTGACCGAACGTGGTGATAGAAGTGTTATACGCAGCCTGCAATGTAAACTGCGATGGCTGGAGATTATAATAAATAAATAAATAAATAAATAAATAAAAATAAATAATTTGTATATTTAAGGCCCAAGGGGCCCTGTCGTTACAAACTTAGTGGTATCGTGAAAATTAAAATAATGATGATAAACAGTGAACTCTTATAAAATTATTGTCATCGGCAGTAAAAAAACTCCTAAATCGGTGGATGAATTCAGCGGGCCACCGAGTTCCAAAAAACTATAGGAGAAAAAACTGCCTTAAAAGGTAACAGGGTTTGATGTGGTTGGTTTGGGACCTGATGTTGAGGGTTCGGGACGTTTATGGTCATGGGAAAAAATAATATATCGTTGAGTTAAGAAGGGGTCATCCGGGTCAACAGAAGGCAGTAGAAGTCAAGGCAACTTCATCGAGTTGTGACCCACCAGATCCCAGAGCCAATCTCGAAGACCACAGCGAAGGTTGCAAAAACGGAGAAGATTTCGCAGCCCTTGGATTTGATGCTTGACTCTGCAGGGTAGTAAAACGCTCATCTCGGGACCCGTGTCGATCAAGAAACGGAACCCAGTGAACTTGTCGGTCACATAAAACAGGCGACAGTGTCGCGATTGGCCAGCACCAGTCGTCGCCATTACTGGATGGTGACGCTGTTTCCCAAAGGGGTATGTCTAGTGTAAGAACAGGGCGGGAATCATTCGATAGCATTCGGGCCGAATGTGCGGTGGTACCAGCAGACTTTGTCATCTGCACGCTCTTTTGAATAAGAGTGATTGTGGTTTGTAGAAGGACGACCGGTTTGTAGCCGGTTGAGCGTGGAACACATTGCTCTCCTTTGAGAGCACAATAACCTGACAGTATCTTAAAGATTCTGCAGGTTGGTTGGAATGTCTCGAATCGGTTGGCAGGGTGAACTCGACCGCGGGGATGATGTACCATGCGATTTGGTCGACTTTCGCGGCGTACGACTATCAGGTTTACAGTCTGATCGTGATGCACAAACCTGAGATACAGCATGCTGAGGAACTAAGGTCAAGGTTTGGTGAACAGCGTACGAGCAAGCACCTAGGTAACATTGTTGAATGCGATCGGCAGATTCCGCGAGTTTGGTCAGTGGGAGAGTGTCGTCGAGTAGAGCGCGAACTTTTTGCATTGGATGGTGTAGTTTATCCATCCAAATGTGGCGGAAAATAGAATCGTCTAGTGTGCGACCAGCAAGCAAGTGACGCATGTGGCGCATCAGAGCAGAGGGTGTTTGATCGCCGAGCTCGACATTGTTGAGGAATTGACGAAGCGTACTGTCGGCAGATTGTGCCATACGTTCGAGGATAGCTTGTTTTAAGCATGAATAGGGCTTATCTGCAGGAAAAGGCTCAAGGAGATCCTGAACTACAAAGGCGACGTCGAATGGTAAGTACTGAACGACGTACTCGTAACACGTACGCTCGCCAGTTAAACGACGTGAGGCGAAAATGGTCTCGACCTGTTTAAACCAGACGGTTGGATCACGAACTTAATACGGGGTAGCTTCATAGATATTTGAAAAGCATGAGGCTCAGCATTATCGACTGATGCATACGACTTGCTAGAAGCAGCATCATCGTTTTCGATTTCGTAAGATTGTTGGTTTTCGTCATCCATGTTGAAAAACGTATGAACGGCAGAATCGAACGTGAAAAATGGGTGAATTGAATGAATAGAAAGACGTTAATATGCGCTAATATTCGAATTGCAGATATAATATCGTGCTCATCATCCCCGGAAGAGGAAGAAGAAGAGGGGGCAAGTGCTGGGACCAAATTGTATGCTTGCTGGCGTTTCAAAACATTCTCGTTTTCAGCATCAGAGCGTGCTGCTTAATCTTCCGCCGGCCTTGAATTTATGCGTTTTGCCGCGAGCCGGGTGTTGTACACATGTGTGATGCCCGTGCGCTTGTACGTCCGTTGGCTGTTGATTGGCGCCATCCTCTTCACTGTTATCGGCGCTGGGTCGGCCTGTCCCTCCGACTCCGACTTTTTCGCGTGCACGTCGAAAGCTGGTCGTCGACTGGCACACTCAACACAGCTATTGAGTTGAATCCTGCCTACCAAGCCATCCGCGCAAGGCTCACGCCCGCACAAAACAAGACACTAAGGCGGGAGAGTGGTGACACAGAAAATCGACAGTCCGCCACAATGAATAGAGTTGGCATCCGGCGCGAGTCTCATGACCGGCGTGAGATGGGTTCTCACGAGGGCAACTATGAGACCGCGAACGAGGGGGAGTCCTACGCAGGCCCACACGAGGAGGTGAACGTGGGGGAGTCGGAGTCGGAGGGACAGGCCGTCGCAGCGCCGATAAAAGTGGAGAGGATAGCGCCAATCAATAGTCAACGGACGTACAGGCGCACGGGCATCACACATGGGTACAATACCCGGCTCGCGGCAAAACGCATAAATTCAAGGCCGGTAGAAGATATAGCAGCATGCTCTGATGATAAAAACGAGCATTTTTTTGAAACGTCAGGAAGAATACAATTTGGTCCCAGCACTTGCCCCCTCTTCTTCTTCCTCTTCCGGGGATGATGAGCACGATATAGTAAGACGTGGATAACAATAAAAACAGGGTCACCAAATTTGTAGAGGATTAATCACTACAAATAAATAAAACGTCTGAGCAAAAAAGCAACGGCAAACTTTCTATCGTATGGCTAGCTTCTGGTGAGTAATCTACCAGACCACTTTAGTGGAAAATGGGTGTAATAACTGTATAGGAGGATGACAATGAAGATTAAGAAATGATACGACTCACTTAGATCCTCCACGATCCTTGCCAGCAGAAGTCAAGGAAACGATTTGCCAAAGGATGACTTCGTGAAGACCGGGATCTTAGTTCGTTGAGTCGCAATCGAGAGACTTGAGAAAAATCTCGTTTGTAAATCGCTGTTGGATTGTCCTGAGCCCGGGAAGGATCACCAGAGAATGGTGTCGTTGAAGGGCAAAAGAAACAGCGGCAGGTGAGGATAGAATAATTTGAGCTGTGGAGTGTTATTAGCAACAAATGCTAGCGAGCAGAAAGTGTTTATTTTCGAGCGGCTTGCGTTAAAACAAAAAATAAAAAATAGATAAATTCCAACAACGTATATGTTGAGCTAAGGGCCCACATAACTCCCCCACCAGAGCGTTGGTGGGTTACAAACGCTCGACAAAAGAAGCTGTACAAAAAGGTGAAACAACAAAGTCTCGTAGGTTGGTAGAAAAATGAACATGTCTACCGAAACGAGAGGAAGTTGGGGAAGGAGTGGGAGGGGGGTGAGAGGGGTGGGCGTAGGTTTGGGTGGGGAGGGTGGTGGTGGGCTAGGGGTAGCAGGTGGAGTGCAGGGTGAAGGTGCCGTGGAAGTGGACGCACCAGGTGATGGTGGCGTGCATTCAACGTAGGCCGGCTTCAGTCTACGTCTACTTGCACATATTGTCAAATTATTTTTTGAATTTTTATTTTTTTCGAAATTAACTTTGTATAGATAGTGCCGTATTGGCGCTGAAAAATATAAATTCCAAATTCCAAATCAGTAGCGTCAGCCCTTTGAATGACGAAATATTTGTCCTTCCATTCAAGCACTTTGAAGGGACCATCGTATGGTGGGCAAAGGGGCTTGCGAACTGCGTCGTGCCGGACAAATACGAATGGGGTTGTGTTCAGATCCTCGTGCACGAAAACACGTCGAGGTGTCGCGCGTGTGCGGGTTGGGCGCAGTGTGGCCATGCGTTGCTGCAGCTGTTGCACGAATTTTTTCGTGGCGTCAGGGGTGACGGAGGATGACTGCACGAGCTCACCAGGTAAACGGAGGGATGTGCCGTAAACGAGATCGGTGGCAGTGCATTGAATGTGTTCCTTAACAGCCGAGCAAATGCCGAAGAGGACGAACGGCAGGTTGTCGCTTCAGTTGTGTGGGGCAGGTTGACACATCAACGCGGACTTCAACTGACGGTAAAGGCCTTCCACGAGGCCGTTTGATGCTGGGTGATAGGCAGTGGTGGTGATATACAAGCAGCCGAGCAGTTTGGTGAACTCGTGGAAGAGTGAAGATGTAAACTGGCTTCCACGGTCAGTGGTGAGGGTGGCTGGAACACCGAAGTTGGCTATCCAGTGCGTAAGGAAAACCATGGCAATATTCTCTGCCGAGGTATCCAAGATGGGAACGGTGATGGGCCATCGTGTGAAACGATCGACAGCAGTCAGAATGTGCGTGAAACCACGCGAAAGGGGTAACGGTCCGACTAAATCCAAGCGGACGTGGTTAAAATGGGCATCGGGAACCGCAAACGTGCTGGGGTTGAAACAGTGTGTCACTGGACCTTGTTCTTTTGGCAGGCTAAGCACTGTCTGGTCCAAGTTGCAATGTCGGCGTTCATCTTCGGCCAAACGAAATGAGCCGCGATGAGCTTGCGGCCGGCACGAACACCGGGGTGGGATAGGGAATAAAAATGGTCGAGAACGACTTAACGGTAGGATTGGGGAACCACTGGACGAGGCGTACCTGTAGAAAAATCACACACGATAGACCCTAGCGACGCTGCGAGGGGAGACTCACGCAGCTAAAAATGACACAAATATCTACCCGAGATTCGTGATGTAGGGAAGTGAGAGTTCATGAATTATGTTAAAGGTAACTGGAAACCAGGATCATGGTGCTTTAAGGGTGATTATACAAGTTAAGGTTAGACCTTGACTGAAATATTAGTAAGGGTAAGGTTGTTGATTAGAGAAAGGACAGAATAAGACAGCTGATCAAATGCACACCTGACAAAGACGAAGCCAGGGATTCCTAAACTTACTACTAAGGTACGGTGTGGTGCGCGCCGTATTTTTTCTCAAATTTGGTTATTTAACAACCTTCTTATACTCCTTTTCTCTCTGGAAATATTCGCTTTTAATAAAATTATCAACGGACATCAGACAGACTCAATTTAAAGCAAAAGGAGTAGGATCCTTGGACGAGTACAAAAGGTGAGTTGCCGTAGACAAGCAAAGTGGTTGCTGACGAATATTAAAGGGAACCTTTCGACAGAGTTACTGGTTCTTTGAGATTAAGGAGCCTAGGCCTGCCAACGGGGAAGGACTTGCACTAGAAGAGAGAGAGAGATCGTAGGGGAGCATGTACGCACATCAAGCGATATGTTAAAAATTCACTAACCCACTTTTAAAGATTGAAATAAACTTTTCATTCGTTTAAAAGGTATCATGCCACAGACGCTACTGCTTTTATATGATCTATACTTCCACGTTTTTCTATCGGTTCGGTATTGTTTTTTTTTAAATCGTCTGTTTTTACATTTACTGGTATTTTGGTTGCTTCCTCTTGTTTTGGTCATATGGTTGGCGCACTGTGATTGTGATTGTAATTTCTAATTTTCGGCGGCCTGTCGTGTTTCCGTTTGGCGCTGAGTTTTTTCAGCATTTCTGTCACAACATATTAACACCCCACACTCATTTGCACGTTTTATCTGTGTCCATATGGTCAATATCAGATTGTGTTATGAGATATTCCGATCCTTCCTTCCTACAAAGATCGTTGTCCTTCGTCTGGGCAGCTGTGCCATTGTGCGCAAACGTGAAATAAAGTCGCTTTAAAGATAGGCATAACGGGAGATGTTTTAATTCCGCTCATTACCGATTCCTGTTAAAATAGCCGTGGCAAGGAAGGTGCAGTGTTACCGCCCTCTGATTGAGTGATTCGACCGTCAATGTTCGAGAAACCGGTGTTAAAATAAAGGCCATCTATACGATTCACACTTTTTTGCGGCTAAAGTGACTGGAGCCACCGTAGCAATCGATTCGTCAGGAAAATTGTGTCAGTGATAACAATCTCTCGCAAGTGGAATGACCAGTAACTCCTTCTTCACTTGATTACTTTCACGCTGAAACTGTCAACCAGACTCTAGCAGGACAGCTACCATCTATGTTTTTGCCCGCAATTCTCTTAGCCCCTATCCTCATGCGTCCTACTGTTCTTATTGTAGACCGTAAATAATTATGACCACAGAGGAACCTTCCCTTTCGTTGTATTGTTTTCATCTACTGTATCTATTAATTTCATGTTAATTACTTAATTCGTTACTTCTTACTTCATTGGATTTATTAGGGTCTGTCTGTTGAGTTGATTGCAATCCGTTTTCTATAGGCGTCGGCTGTCCCCCAAGTTTCTTACGGCTGGATTCACTTTACTCTGAGTGTTTTTTTCGTTCCATTGCGTTTAGTGCTGTTCTGTGACCATTAACTCTGCTCGAATGTATAGCTATTGGAAACCATTTTCTGCAAGCTACTTTGCAATATGCGTGCTTGTTTGGCGTATCGAAAGCGATATACACCCTCCCTGTAATAATGATTAGCTGGTATTTATATGGTGCAGGATATAATTACGCAGAGAGCCACTGAGGTCCGGTCAAAGACAGACTTTGTTGTGCCATCTGTTCATTTGCAATTGGAAATAGGATCACTTGCTAACATCAATGCTGTATTTGGTCCCGCATGCTAAACGCAGTCCACCAATTGTTGTACATGCAATAATTTCGCGATAGTTATGTGCAGAACCAAATATTTCGTTGCAAATATTTCCGGTTCCTACTTGCCTTTGGGGTATGCATTTGTAGGTTCCGAGCCACAAGCTATGCAATTGGTGACACCCGTGGCCAGAAAGGAATAGCAATGTTGGACGTAGAGATAATAGACCGCCTGGACTCTTTTAGGTATTGGAATAATTCTCAAACTCCACAATTTATAATTCTTCCTCCCCCCCTTTTAGCAAGCCTATTTGAGTTCTCGAGATAAGCTAGGTCCGACACACTCAAAGCTTTATCAAGTGTCAATATCGAATGTTAAGCGCCTCTGATCATCGATATTTTGAAGAACTATATCGTTTCAAATTTAGGTTTGGCTGTTTCATCACTCCTAATAAAAAGCGCTACCGGTATTGGATTTACACCACTCAATGCATGACAAGCAATAGACCTGAACTATTTAGGTTTTCCTTGAGGTATTTTTTCCGAACCACAAAACAAGACTGAATTGCCCCATAGAGATCAAAATTTGCATACTTAAAGGTAGTCCCCATGTAGGGTTTGAAAAACTGACACTTTTTCTCAAAGTGCATACTCCAGCATTCAGCCACAGCAACCAAACCGGGCGAATCTCCAATATACGTAGGTCTTTGAGGTGGTTAACCTATCTTGATGCGTTCTTAGGCTATCGGTGTTGACTGCCTCAACATCATATAACTACAGATCTTTGGACTTACTAAAATGTAGTCAGAAGAGCATAGTAAGAATCTCAGATATTTACCTCCTAAATGAACATATGTGAAAAGAGTAGTTTCTGGTTAGCTAGATTGATATCTTTTTGCTAACTGTTGAGGAAAACTAGTTAAAGAGAGCCAAGTTAGGATGCATTCGACGAGCTTCTTTACCCATTCCAATGCTTCCAGGTATCCACTACGATCAGTGGCGTTTCAGTCACGCGTACAATGCATCTTTATCGTGCTGGTCGATACTTTACCATGACTAAATTCCCAGCAAAAGGTTTCCCATGGAGAACTTTATTTCGTTGTGAAACAGATAGCGGTCTTCTCTGGCCAAGTTTTCCAGTTATTTTGCGTTGCCGGAAAAATTCGAGATTGCGGGACCAGCGTAATCCGTCTGAACGGCATTCATAGCATTCAACCGTTACTGGGCTCACGTACTGCTTATTAGAATGTCCGACTCCGAATAGAACATCCGATTTCCGTTGCCAAATCTCACCCGTTCTAGGTTGTCAAATAGTTACTGCGTCTAGCTGACCGATACTAGATCTTCGAACCTGATTGAATAGCAAGCTTTCAAATGTGCATGCGCCGTACTCGAAAAACTTTTGTCGATTTCTTCAGCGAGTGACGATCTGTATCCAGGCGCCCAGATTTGCAATCTTCAGTCAGAAACATTTAGTCAGTCTACCGAGTTGGCTGCAAAGTCGTCATTAGAGTAATAGGACTGCTGATCTTTGTGATTTTGCTCAGAATTACGTCTTGATAACAGAACATTTAAGCAGTCATTTGTCATTTTCGTATCGATGGAGTGAGGGATTCATTTGTTATTTTTCGACTATTCTGGACACTGAACAATATGAACAAAGCACGTAGAGAGACCTTTTATAAGGTTTTCTGGTGCGAGTCGAAGGCCTTCAGCAATAGCTGCCAAGACAGAAGTGAAAAACGGCAAAAATAATAATTAACTGGCTAAAAGTGGCGAAACAGCAAAATTTCCGCACAAGTCTTGGCATTAAGAACAATAGAAAATGCTGACGTCATTCGTGATGCCAGTTAAGCATTTTCGGTACAAGTTGGCCTTAAACGCGCAATTCAGTGTATCCGATAATTCGACTTTTAACCCTAGCATCAGTCTCCATTTGCCTGACTTCACATATGGATTTTAGGATGTAAGACATGCGGGGTGCCCAATTCTGCAGGTACAGTAAATCGTCTGTCTCACGAAATGTCAGCCGAAATTCTCAAATGTGCTTTCGATTCGAATATATTAATCAGGAATAGTTGTAATGTTGACTAATATGAGACCTGATCTAAAGGATACCGGTTTTTTAACGAGATTCCTCTTGACCGCCAGCAAGAAGTATACTCTGTAAAATATGGCAATTCAAGTATTATGCCTTTTCTCATTGATTTTCACTAGCCTAATAAATTGAAATGTTCTATAGAAAAAAGTGCCCAAGTATTATTTTTCTTGTTCGGTGAAAAATTATGCTTCGTTCAATTTTTGAAACTTGAAGAAAGAGCTCCTTTCTGTTTTAAAAAATTCTACTTATGTGGGTTTTTACGACCATAAAATGGTCCATTTATTAATGCTGCTTACATATTATAAAAATTGTTCCACATTTGTTGCACAATTTTATGCGTACTTTTGCTTTCTACCTCACACTGTAAGGAAATATTTACTTATTCTAAGACCGAATATGTACAGCATAGATTTTGGAGACCTTGAATTTAAAGTGTAGGGTTCAAAATTATTCGGCAATTTGGGAACTTTTTCAAAAACCGCTAGATACCCTTTCTTCGGGTATAAAATGTGAAGAAAGCGTAATCCGTTACCAAGAAAGACTATTTGTGTGAATATTTTCTGAAAGGTATATTTGCGTTGAATTGAAAGCCGATTTTGAGAATTTTGGTTGGAATTTCATGAGATGTGGACAATTAGCGCCCTCTTCCAATTTCATACTTGACAAAAATGGTACACTTCGGTTTAAAAATTATGATTATGAGGGTTTTTACGACCATGAAATGTGCATGTATAAAGCAGTTTATCTGTCCATTTCTTAATGCTGCTTATAAATTAGATAACTTTGTCCACATCCATAGGAACATTTCATGAGAACCAAATGACGTCTTCCTCACACTGTAGAACAATAGTCACTCAGCCCAACACAGAATGTATGCAACATTTATTTTGGAGACCTTGAATTCAAGTGTAACAGCCGGCAAGATTCAAAATTATTGAGCAAACTTTAAGACCGAAAAATAACCTTTCTTCAAGTGTAAAATTTAAAGAAGGCGTAATTTTCTACCATCCGCGTTTAAGGAAAAATATATTTATGTACTATTGTAGATTATGTTTAAATTTATTACGGCACTACACTACACTACTTAAGTAGGCATTTATTCCATAGTATACTTCTTGCTGGTGGTCGAGAGGAACCTCGTTCAAAAGTTGGCATCCTAAGGCGACTGCAATATATTGATGTTAAGTCGTATACTAATTAATATTACAACCACATACTTAATTGATATGTTCGATTCGAAAGCACTTCTCTGAATTTTGGCTTTGGTAATACCGTCTAGACTTGCGACCTTGTAAATAACTGACTCCCGAGACTAGTGGCTGAAAGCATTACTGCGTCATAGTTCGCGACTACTTATTCGCTCGACTCTCAGCAAGCTTCCAGCGACAGGTTTTTTAATCGTTTGTGCCGGACAGCCCACATTTATGCCAAATAGCGAGTTCCTCTTTTCGGGACTATCTTTTTCACGTAGTTATTTTCCAGTCGGATCCTCTTTTTGTTCTGTTGAAGCTAGCATCTAGTTATACTTTTAAGGAGAATTTTTTAGAGGTGGTTCGTGGTTATTGTTTCACACAGATGCTATCCGATTCTGTGAACTTTTATTGGGTGATCCGTCTGTCTACCCCAGCTTTTTACTAGTGCTGTCTGTGAGTGCCTATTTGTCGGCCTCAAGCGCCTTCTTACAGGGAAATGGTCTCACCAATGGCCTTTCTAACGACCGTTACGTGTGAGCATCAAGTTATAGTTAATTAACGGCTACGCGCTTTTTAGGATAAATAATGGTTTATCGTTTATGGTGAATTAAAATCAAAGAAGTATTTAACCACCGGCGTTGTTTTCCCGCCATTAATCACGTACGCGTCCAAGTGGTGATGTGAGTGTCCCTCAGCCCCCTGTTTATTGCGAAAGTCAAAACTCTATTTTGAACATTATTCTGCCCAACCCATCACGTGTTTCAAAAAATAATTGGTGGCCAACTGACTTTTTGAAATCTATTAACCTGTCTGCAGTTTGGTTACGTCGATAGCTGGCTGTTAGGGCTCTTACACCCTGGTAGCAAAATGGAAAAAATCCAGGATAAATCCGAAATATATATCCAAATTTGTCCAGTAGGATTTCATGATGGAAACCGCTTAGATTTGCTTCTAGTGGGGAAGTAGATTAAGCAAACTCCGAAGAGCTGGGATTACCCCTGATTACAGTTTTCTGTCCTTCCTCTGCTGGGACAATTATCATTTTATCGTCGCTCTTGAATTCACCAATGGCCCTTACCGTCGTCAGAAGAAGGAAATATCAGTAAGAAGGTTTGATTGTTACACTAGACCGGTTGGCGCGACCAGACAGACGAACCATTGACTTGTGAGGTGGTGAGTCATGTTAGGTTCGTGAGCGAAGGAGAAGGGAGAACAGTTACAGCATCCTGTGCTAGAGGGGCCTAGTAGCAAATCCAAACGGATTCCATTATGAAATCCTACCGGAAAAATCCGGATACAAATGCCGGATTTATAGCGCATTTTGTCCAGTTGATCTGCACTTGCTACTAGGGCAGATGTCAGGTAAGGGAAACTGAAGTAGTGATTTCGAACTCCTTTGTGATTGTCCGTTAGCCATACCCCGTTGATTATTTTTCGCTTCGTGATCGCCTGCGGAGGCCCTAGTGGGATCTCGCTAGGTTGATGAAAACTTCTCCAGTATGTTCCATGATTGCGTAGGTGGTTGCGCTCAGGATTCGATTCGTAAATTCATTCAGACTATCTATCGTATTTCTTAGTCGCTCGAATCAGTACAAAAAATGTACGCAGTACTTGAAAATTGCTGATAGCACTCAGTATTTGAATGATGTCCTAACTTCATTTGCACTAAAAAGGTATATTGTTGACCACTTTTAGTAAACCTAAAGTAGGAGTATGCGTTCTTCATTGCTTGTGAGTCAGTTTACGCACAAACCGTCTGCTGCTTTGATTTCATTCTCTTCAAATGTGTTCTCTTTTCTGTAGGCAAAAAATGAGCAGCCCTCTATGTGAGCTTTTGACCGCCGCTACGAGTCCCGACCCAACTATAATGCAGGCTGCCAGTACCCAACTGCAACGTCTTTCCTCAGTTGAGGGCAAGCCCGCTGACTGCTTCATCTCAAGCCTCGCGCACAGTGTCTTCAATCAGGAGGCCAGTAGCCCTGCCCTCTCCGATAATGCCCGCCTACTGGGACTCATCTACCTCAAAAACTCTGTTTCCAACCAGCAATTTTGGCGTCAGGTGCCCAAGGAGGAGCAACGTCTTCTGCTTGACGCTGCCCTGCGCCAACTCGAACGGGGCGCCGGTCACGGCGGCGGTATGAACGCGGTAGAGTTGGCCACACCGCATGGTCGTTTTGTGGCCGAGATTATCGCGGGTGTGCTGCGCAGCGAGTGGCTCGCTGGCAACTGTCCGGATGCGCTGTGGCTCCGTCTGGTTGAATGGTGCGCTTGGCTCACCCTGCGCCGGTGCATACAACGTGCGGCCTCTTTTCGCCTGCCGCCACGACGCCGACAACTGGCCCGCATTGTCTCCGACTTCCTGCTGCCTCCACTGCTGGTCGCTTGGCGAGAACAGAGCGCTGCCAGCCCCGCGGTGGCGCACGTCCTCTACACGTGCCTCACCTCGCTTGACGGCGATCTGGCCTCCCCTCTGCTGGCCGGACACCCGGAGCTCTGCGCTCAGTGTCTGCAACATCTCTCGGCGACCGTTGCGTCAGAGCCGCGGTTGTGCAAGCTGACGCATGCGGTGTTTATCCACCTGCCGGAGGCAGAGCGCAGCGCTAGCGCTGTCCACTTGGCCCGGAAGCTTCTGGACGTTGTACGCGGTGAATCCTCAACATCATCAGGGACGCATGGGAAGGCGGCTTTCTGGCTGCTGGCTCTGCTGTATAATCTCCTGGCAGCCAGTTTCAACGTTCCGTTAGCCGGCGCTTTCTGCAAGAGGCCCAGTTTGTCGCCAGCGGCCTGCGAACAGGTGACACTCAGTGGGATTTTAAATACATCTACTAAAATATTATCAGTAGGTGTATTTGTACCATTTTACTTTTAATGACGCATGTTCGCCACAGAGAATCGCAGCAAGAAGCAGTGCAGCACTAGTTGGTTGGGCTCTTCACTTTTTAAATTCTACCTCTGTGCGATCGCAGTTTGATGCAGTATACGCGGTTAATTCAGCGGTTAAAGCCACACAGACACTGAAAAGTTAGTTGGCAAATTTACGTTTTCGGTTATTTTTAATCAGACCTGTAATGTAATATGTGCCAAGGTAGGCAGCAAAATGCAACAAACACGGAGGATGGAAAGAAACTTAAGTGCATTGGTAAAGAAGACAAACGATCGAGCACTGGAATGAATTGTATTTTGTCTTGAGCTTTCGAGCTCCTGCAGGAGCCCATCGTCAGAGGTGGAGAAACAGCAACAAATGGGGTAGCTACTCGTGGCGTGTGTACAATAACTAAAATTTTGAACGTTTAAAAAATCAATAATCGTGTGTTTGTGCCGCGGAATTGCCACTGAGGGCTGTGCTATCCTGTGCCAATAAGCGAAATCGACATGTTGGGTGAAAATATTTACAGAAATAGAATCGTCAACAAAAAAAACAAGCAATATTTATGGTGGGAGGGATGGGCAATTAAAAAATTCATAGGAGAAGGGAAGGAGGATGAGAAGAGAGGGATTATGTAAGCTTGGGTGCCTAGCCATATCCAAAAAGGAGAGTCATATTCTGTTTCTGTCAGAGGCAAAGAAAGGGTTCCAAGGAGATGTTTTTGTATTTTCTTGCCGTAACACGATGTGGTAGAATGTTGGTAGGAATATGTGGTGCTAATATTAGACCAGGCTAGGCGAAGCACCGGAATGAAATTTTTCTGTGAGATTGATTTAGTTGCTATTAGGACACCCGAAACGCAGAAACTGTTTTAAATGGTTATTTTGAAGGTGTTTAGAACACTATTTTCTGAATTTATTTAAGAACGTTGCATTTTGATGCTTAGCAAATGCCAGTGGGTGAGGCCATAAGCTCTTGGAAGTTGTTTTGGCGTTCGATAGTCAAGTCGCTAATGTCTACTGATGTATAAACTCATCCCAATCGTTCTAGCCCTGTTCTTCAGAATAATCATACGAATGTATGGTTAGCACCAAAGATAGCATATGTTGAAGTACTGACTGCGGTTTTTTCTCAATACCAGCGACTTCTTTGCCTATTTATGGAGTTAATAAGATGGTGCCTTCCCGGTTAAAACAGTCAAATTCTCTCAAAGTGCCATATGTCGCTGCTGGACATAAGAGGAGACAAATTTTAACCTCTATGTGCTCATAATACTGTTGAGCAGTTCTCACAAGTATCCCACATAATTGTCTCTTGGATAGTGAGTGTAACACAAGTTCTTCGCATTAGGGCACTTCCTGTGTGGTTCTGTTTCTCAAAACTAGCCGCAGCGAAGATTACCACTTGGTAAGTCAAGCGAATACATTTGCTTAGGAGGAGCCCTGCAGATTTGAACGATTCAGTTGACCCAATTGTGAAAAATTTGGTGACCCCAGGGGGATTCAAACACGCGCCGTTGGCAAGAGAAGGCCTGAGTACTGGCAGCCAACTAAGCTATCGAGGCCCCACCGCAGTCATGACTTTAATCACATTTAGGTTAACATTATCTGCCCACCCTACTGCAACGTGTATGGAATCCATTTATCCTGTGTGCCTAGTAGGCATTCTGGCGGAATTGGTTAGGAAATCCCGCTTGGGTGGTCAGCTGACTGTATCAGTATAGGTGGATTCCATACACTTCGCAGTAAGCAGGGCGGGTAAGTTGATCCAAGTGTGATTCAACTCGTGGTGCGAGCCTCGTAGGTCAGTTGACCAGCGAGTTGGCTGTACTCAAGTCATACCACTTGCTGGCGGCGTGGGTTCGAAGGCCACCGGGGACGCCAAATTTTTCACAAGTAGGTCAATCGAGTTATTCAGATCTGCCAACGCCCTCCTAAGCATATGCTTTCGCTTGACTTACAACGTTGTCATCTCCGCTGTTGCTAGTCTTGAGAAACAGAATCACGCGCAAAATGTGTACCCTGCTTTTTACCTTTGTGTTGTTCAAGTCCTGCCAAAATAGAGGCAGAAAGTGACCTAAGGCCAAGAACTTATGTTATACTCGCCAATAGCAATACTATCCAGGAGACATTGAGGCGGGATACTTGTGAGAAACGCTTAACAGTCCTATGTTTAACTGCGACATGTGGCCTTTTGCAGAAATTAAATTTTTAAATCGAGAAGGCGTCATGCTATTAATGCCTTAAATTGATAATGAAGTCACTGGTTTTGAGGAAAAACTGCAGTTAATACTTCAAAATTTGCTATCTTTGTCACTGACGACACATTCGTATGATTCTGCAGAACAGGACTAGAACGATTGCGCTTGGTCTATACAGCAGTGGACATTAGGGGCTGTGTTGCCAGTATGGTAGGTCAAATACTAGGCAGGGAACCACAGGGCGGTGCTTGAAAGGCCAACATGTACAATAATCGCTTACTTGCAAATTGTAAGTAGGGTGAATTTCTACAATCTTCCATTTTCGCCCGCCGGCATTGATCCCGCTGGGGTTGGTGATAATGTTAACAAAATGTACCTCAGTGACCTCGCCGAAGGTCAGTGATCACCCCCCACAAATTACACGCGTAACTTTCTTGATTTACAGGATTGCTGTGCACTGATTTCCCCCACCCCAATATGCCCCACCCATTCTGTCCCCTAAAACCAGGTGGCCTCATTGATGTGGAGCGTGCTTCCCGCGCACTGTGCGGACCTCACGCTAGTTCCTTACCCGCATACAACACACCTACCTTACGTTCTTCCGTGTCCGCATTATTTTTTTTCTAGATTTATACCTGGCTTCTGACACCGGACAACGGCAACCTGACCTGCTTGACCCTCATGGCTGGGCTGCTGCAGCACTGGATGTCGCTGCAGATGCAGCTGGAGGTTGAGGCCCTCTTTTCCCAACCCGAGGCCTGCTACGCGTCCGGTGGCGTCCGTCTGACAACGTCCTCCTCCTCGAACAATGGCAACGCAGATGCTGCCTACATGACAACCTTCTCTGCACCGGCGCTGTGGGACGCCGATGGTTGCATACCTGCTGGGTACGTCCTGACAGGCAACCAAAACCTATTGACGGCACGTCAGTTGGCGGAGGCCATAATTGTCCTGCTGACGCGTCATCTGGCTGACCAGGTCTCCCAACCCCTCCTGCAAATGCTTCAGGTCACCGGGAATTTATTGACTATGCAATGTCTTTATCGTCCCTACTAACATATGTGCATGGTAATATTGTTTGTGTACACATGAGCAACCTACAGTTCTGTTTCCTGCTTGCACTTGCACTAGGAGAGAGAAGTCACTCACCCACGTATGCACACCACATCATAACGTCTTCCGGTGGTGGAAATTATTGATTCGTGCAAACGCACTGCACCATTGTTACGCCAGACGAGGGCCACGTTCGTTGATGGCAAAGGTTATGGAGTCTGGATTGTTTTTGAATTATTGCTATGCATGTACATCCGTTACGTTCGCAGATGGAGACTCACAATACGTCAGCCACCGCGCCGCATCTCATCGGTTGGCTCAAAAGCTTCGTCACGCATGAAATCACCACAGCGCGCTGACCTGGGTGAAGTATTGCCAACTAACAAGAGAAAAATATTTCGTTGATGAACGTTTGTTGACCGCTTACGAAGCCCACTTGTCCGACCCTGCCTTGGCTCTCATTTCTCGGGCCCTGACAGCAGCCACACAGCCCCTAGTAGTCTACGTAGGCAGATAGTATTGCCGGCAAAGACACGCGGGAGACGGAAATGCCCATTTCTGCCTTGTTAGCCGCCATCAGCCAGTCATACCCGCCAACCCCAAGTGGTGCAACATCCGAGGCTCGAACTCGCGACCATTTTGATCGGCAGTCTAACGCTCTAACCATTGAGCCGCTATGAGCTCGTCGTCTCGCCGGGTTAGGTTGGGAGATATTGGCACTAAGTGATGAATGTTCACCGATTGCTGAAGAAGTAACACGCCACTTGCGGTTGGGTCTGGCTAACTGCTGACAGCTAATAAGCCAGAAATGGCCATTCGAGTATGCCTTGTCTTTGGATTATTGTTGTGCATGCATGTTATGGTCAGAGATGAGGACTCACACCACGTCGGCCACTGCGTCGGATCTCATTATCCGTTGGCTGAGAGGCTTCGAAATGCATGACACCACGACAGTTCGCTCACCGTCCTGACGTACGGGTCTGTCGACTGACGAGAAAAAAGTATCTCCTTTGGAACGGGTTGTCGTACCACTAATGACCCTCTTTAACGTGACCTCCACGGCACATTCAAATTCCACGGGGCTGAGCCCTTGTGTGACACGCCGTAGACGTCATCATGGAAGTGGTTCTCGGGTCTGCGGTATTTGGTCTCCGGCGCTGGCGAAGAGAATCGGTCGAACTGTCCAGGTCTGCGGCCATGGAGCGTCGCGCGTGGAGAAGCACCATACGGTACATAATTGAGGCCGGCTAGATCACTCATGATCGCAGCCGTAACAAGTACAAGTAAGTACGCCATAGACAACCACTGCACGTCAGCCAGGGCATCCAGCCCCATTTCCAGTCGGCTCTGTTCGGGAAGGGGAGAGTGACTCTGTTGCAGCTCGAACCGGGCACTTAGCCCCCCACTCCTTCAACCCCCCTGCGCCTTGTAAATATCACCGTGAGGGTTACCTTGTTCCTACCTAGGCCCGTTCATGCCAAATTCAATTGCGGTCCGAGTCCTCCTTCCTGAATGACGCGTGTAGAGAGCTGTTTGGCCTTGTCAACTGCTATGTTCACACCCGTCCCCAGCTGTCCTATAGTCGAGACTTGTCGGGGCATGAAAATGATTGAATTAGGTGGACTGGGTGCAAGTCTGCTTCACCGTAAAGTTTGCCCGCAAGTCACAGTTGCACTCACCCCGTGAGTGGTATTTGACCTCGTTTAATTTTATGGCACAAACGTACCAGATTTGAAAAATAGGATTTTCTATACTTAATCCGCTCTTTTTTTCCAGAAAATAATGTTTTTTCTCATACTCGAATTTACCTCAATTTCGTGAACGCAAATGTTCGTTCTCTGAAAATAAATGGTTCAAAGTTTTCTAGTTTATATTAAGGTTCCCTGATAGTACACAACGTGTTAATAAGAAGTCTTGTTCCGCAGTGTTTGATAGCATAGGAAATTCCCGGGATATCAGGAAACGTTGGATTTGACCCACATTAACCCTCTATTTCCGTTAATATATTGATTCCAGCCGAACTCCTTTCTAGTAAGCAGTTTCTTTGCTCCTGAAATCAATCTAATGAGAACATAAACAACCTCAACTCTGCGTTAAACCACCCACTAAAATTTTGATCTTTACATTTCATCAGATAGATAATCTACTGTAGTGGTAATCATACATCGATCTGTTTCAGGACGTACCCGTCCTGGTTGATGCCTTTGCGAACTTTCCAGACAGACCAGTGTATTTTGCAAGGCGAATAGTAGTGCTACTTACTAAGTTTCAGTAACGTATATTTTATGGGTATTACTGACAAAGACATAGAAATCTAGGATGGCCATTTCTGACTCATTAACCGTCGTCAGCTAGAGATACCCAACTCTAGTGTTGCCGCTGAAATTGCTGCCGCATTCGAGTTTCGTGGCCGCGTCTCTTCCGTCAGAGGGAAACGTTCTAAGCATTGAGCTACGGTTCTCTAGCTGACGACGGCTAATGAGCCAGAAATGGCCATCCTAGACTCCTATTTCTTTGTCATTAGGTATCTACAATCTACTGTATATATGGAAAATCTATCATAGGCTGGTATAAATAATGTTTAAGTTTCCTTGGTTATATGCATATATGTGTCTGTTCGTATTAATGTCTTCATTACAATTACTGTTGACTACTTCTAGACTCTGTATGCCGCCTCCTGTAGTGATTTGGATAGGGCCGGTTCGGGCCTATCTCGTGAGCTGCTGCTTCGTTGTGTCCAGCTGAGCATCGGCAACCTGGCCGGCATTGGTGTCAGCGATGCTGCCGCCAGGGAGGCCTGGTGCACATGGGCTGACCAACTGATTACCAATGAGTTTCACGCTTTTCAACTGCTGGCACAGTCCGGCAAACAGTCTCCTGGGCACCTGATCGCCATTTGTCGGTGTTTGGCTCTACTCGTCCGCCGCGCCGTCATCCTACCGAAAAGCGAGTCCTCTGGGTAGGTATCTCGGCAGTATTTAAGTTTCTCTCCAACTTTAGACAACTATACTTGAATAAGTACTACAGTACTCGCCGGCTATTAAGCCTACCTCGGGCCCAGACCAAATTGGGCATGATAACCGGCGGGCGCATTAACTGGAGAGTCCTAGTTCTTGATTAGTAAACGCAGGATAGGCACTATACATTACATACGTACTGTATTATGTGTAGAGCTTGGTTATGTACAAGAAAAGAATGGTGTTTGTCTGTGTTTTCGAGACCTAGGGAGGCTAGCCAGCTGATCTTGGTATGCTTTGGAGTCACGCCTGTCGGCATCATCTAGCGTGGGCCTGAACGCGTTGTTCCCCTTTTTTGTGTGTGTGTGTGTGTGTGTCCTCAGCGCTGCGGTTCGAGTGCGTTAGCCTTTTGCGCGTGCGGCTTTCTCGTGTTGGGGATTTGTCCTTTTGACCCCTCGTGTCTGCTGCCGTCCGAAAAGGGTGTCGCCAAATTTAACTTGAAAAGAGAAAACAAATCACGTCCGGCAAACTGGGCTTTGTAGCCGGCTACTGGCCTTATTAGCCGGCGGATTTTGTTATGTAAAATTCCGCCCCGAGCTGATGTGTGCTTAATACGCGGCTGGGCGACTTCTGCATATGTGTTTTGGTAGGCGTAGTTGTCCTCTTTCCTGTACAGACTCCGTTATCCCCTTTGAATGTTTATTTCAAAATCGAACTCAACAACACGGGAATTTTTAGCGTCCTGTGGTTACTTTTAGATTTCCAGTACAAGCGAACATGCGAGTCCTAAGAAGTAATTGAGGAAAAGACGACTCGATCGTTGGGACAATACTTTTATTCGCCTGATGTTTCGACGTCCGTTGTGGATTCATCATCAGAGACCTAAGCATTACCTGTGTATGCTACCGTTTTCTGCTAATGTTTCTGATGATGAATCCGCGACGGTTGTCGAAACGACGGGCGAATAAAAGTATTATCCCACCGATCAAGTCGTCTTCTTCTGAAGGTTGGGATTTATTAGTTTAATTTTTGTTTTGTTTATTTTTTAATTTAATTTTGTAGGTGACACTCGGCTGCTTATCGGCTTATCGTACTGCAACATCTGTCGAAATTAATTATAAGCTATTGTGAGTTTTAAAAAGATGGGGTGAAAGGCTATCTCTCATGGTTTTACTTTCATCGCAAAATTTCGGTATGGAGTTGATATACGATTGTGTTAAATTCGCGATTACTGTTTGTGCAGCTCTTGTTTCCTATTGGTCGTGTTTCTCATTTTAATTACCGCACGCGCGCTAAACATTAGATTATTTCAATGATGGTGAAAGTTCAATTTAGGTCACCAAATGTTGGGAATGCGTGCATTCTCGCGATTACTCATCACAGGAAGGTCATGAGTGCAAGTTATGCCGCTGACATGAGAGCGCACTGTGACTGTCGATTTTTCCTCATAGCTGATTGGTCCCTGTCGCGATGCCTGTTCATGGAGCGGACTTAATAAGTACCCGCAACCTGTGATAAGAGTGACTTGTGCTGACTTGCTGATACGTGCTTGTCTGAGTAAATTCCCTCTCTCTCCTTCTGGCCGACTGGTCATTTCTCTGTCTCTCTTACGGGCTCTTAGGAACCGTTCGCCTTAATCAGAACTACCAAGTGCAGGTCTTAACATCAAACAGCGCGCGATAACCCCTCCCCTTCTGTAATACGGGACATATGGCAGTGAAGGCTAAATGAGTAGAGCATATCCAAAGAAAAGAAAAATAATCAAAAAAGTAAAGCGTATGGCAGTATAGTATAATACGAATTATTATTTAAATGGCCCAATAATGCTCCCTTTGATTTCTCTTAACAGTTCCCCTCCCCCCTTGAATACCGTTGATTGGTTGCTTAAACTTGTACTACCTCTACCCCCTTTATATTATTGTACACGCCTGATGATAAAAATTAATCGATAGCGTTCGTTCGCCTATCTTGACTTCTTGAATGCTTAAATGGATATCATCGCTGAACTTAAACAATGCCCATTGACACAATCGTCGACTCTCTATATTAACTCTATAGCGTTTACATAGAGTTGATGTAGAATCGACGATTGAACTGCTGTCTAAATAATTATTTTCTGCTTTTATACCCTCTCCTTTTGATTTTGTTTCTCTTTCCTAAAATGACCCACGCATAAAATCCCCATTACCACCAGACCCGTACGGTGGAATCCTGGGGTCAGGGGCGTCTAAGGTTAACACTGAACTTCAATTTTGTCCGTATCGCGTATGCAATACAATTAAATTACATTTTACAAGTTTATGTCATTTAAAAAGGAAGGTGTGGTTCATCCCAGACACTTTTCTTTTTTCCCAATACCTAAAGTGATCTTCTACCACAGTGCTTGCGGGCCCTTGAGCATCTCCTGCACTTTCTCCTGCCCGCGTCGACTTCATTCCTCCCGCGCGCACATTCGTTGGCCCTGCGTATGACAGCCGTTCACTGTTTTCACTGGCTTATCCAGCATCCTCAGTTCCGAGCGGACAGCATCACTGACGCTCTTCTTCCCCAATTCCTGGAATCATTTTTATCACTTGCACAGGTAAGGTGCCGCATTTTTAATCGTGCTCTTTTTAGGACCATAACTGGATGGTCTCTAGTTCGTCGGGAAGCTGACTTGAGATCGGCTAAGTCAATCCGGCGCTAAGTTTCTCCGGATACCTAAATATAAAAAGATGTGTTACTAACACTTAGCTAGTAACATATCGATTATTAGTAGCTTTGCGAATTGCAAGCGGTTGGACCGAGTCGCAAGAGCATTAACCTAGGATGGGCACATCCTGAGAGCTAGATCACTGTACAAGCAAATAATCTATATTCCTGATCAGCGACCGGCAAGACACCGAATTCGATGGTTCAATGGTTAGGACGTCTGCCCCTGACCGGCGAGGCGCGATTTTGAAACTCGAGAGTGGCGAAAATTTCAGGGGCTACACTAGAGTTGGCTGCACGTAGATGATGAGGGCCAACAGCCCGAAATAGCTATACTACGTTGCCTGTGTCTGCCGGATACTCGTATGCGATATCCAGTACAGAAGAGCTCGAATATCACAACGTACTCCTATAACTAAAGAACATCTTCCGGATACCTAAAAATAAAAAAGATGTGTTACTAACATTAATTTAGTAACATTCAGTATCAGTTTATTGAGGGAAAGATAGGCGAATGCCTTTGAACTCCCTGTTGGTAACAGGATGATATGAAATAAGTTGATACAAAGAAAAATTTAAACCTTACGACAGTTACATGTTCCGGGAAGACCGTCTTCACAAAAATATAACAGAAAAATACAGAAAAATATATGACTACTCGCAAATCGCGAGTAGTATAATTGGATGCAGTGGATGTGATAAACAATGTGATTCATTTGTGATTCATTGGAATCTGATGAAGGAGTTTTCACCTTCGTTGCGTTTGCACTTGATACATGTCCAGTCTTCTCTTAAATGCATGGACACTAGTGGAGAGGACAACCTCTTCTGGAAGAGCGTTCCACGCTGAAACTATTCTGTTGGTAAAGAAAAATTTTCTTCCGTCGATCCTTGCTTTGCCCGGGCGTAGTTTAAGGGAATGCCCGCGCAAAGTTGGCGTGTTAGCCTGGGCAAAGAAATCATCAGGAACGAAACAACAATGCAGCTTATTCATAATACGGAACGTTAATATGAGGTCCCCCCGGAGTTGTCTGTAGGTAAGGGGAAATAGGTCGAGGATTGACAGTCTGCTTTCATAGGGCAGTGTTCCTAGACCTTTGACCATCTTTGTCGCTCGCCTCTGGACCTTCTCTAAGACAGTACAGTCTTTGACAGTCCAAGGTCTCCATGCCTGTATAGCGAACTCCAGGTGCGGCCGAATGAAGCTTCCAAAGATTTTGGAAAAGCTGTCTTTTTCAAACCCCATAAAGGCTCGTCTAATCAGTTGTAACATAGATCTGGCCGACTTCGCCGCCTTCGTACAGTTCAGCGTTGGTTTGAGTGAAGAAGTTATCCACACACCCAAGTCCTTCTGACTCTCAACTTGTTGCAACGGAGTACCATTTAAAGAATAGACTTTCGTGCAGGATGCTCTAAAACTGCCGATTTGAAGAAAGTTACATTTACTAACATTGAAAGGCATAAGCCAAAGCTTTGACCAGTCCTCCAATCTGTTCAAGTTGGCTTGTAGATGGTTTTCGTCTGCCGTACTTTGGACAACTTTCCATGATTTGATGTCATCGGCGAACAAGGTGACTTCACAGTCTAGATCCCTGACACAGTCGTTGATGAAGACGAGGAACAAAATGGGACCTAAAACTGAGCCCTGTGGGACGCCACTCACCACAGGTAAACCTGAGGACTGCTGGCGACCGACTTGGACTCTTTGTGACCGTCCTGTCAAAAAGTGTTGGATCCATAGGAGGAGGTTCCCGCGAACGCCTGCGCTGCGCTGCGCTGCCACATATCAATTATTAGTGGTTTTGCGAATTATAATCGGTTGGACCGAGTCGCAAGAGCACTAACCCAGGATGGGCACATCCTGAGAGGTAGATCGGTGTACAAGCAAATAATAATCAGATATACTCCTGTGAATTGAGACCATGTTGCAATTTGTCTTCGTAAAAATGCGTTCGGTCAACCTTGCGCTGAAATTAGGACGTTCACTAACACTTACATGGTTAACAAAGTCATTTAAAGCTGCTTAGGTATTAATGTGGCCAGATAGTATTGCCGGTGAAAACAAGGGAGAGTGGGATTATCGCAGGGATTTAAGTAAGTTAAAGCCTAACAAGTGCGATCTTCAGATCGTGGTTACTTAGTAGAGACGAAGTCAATAGAGGCCAGAATAGTAGGAACAGTATATTGTTTACACAGAGGAACGGCGAATAGATGGAAAGAGATTTGACTTGGAGAGCATACGACCAGCCAGGAGAGCCATCCGCGTCCAAGTCCTGGTTTGACAGCAGTCAAACCAGTAGACACACAGAGAGGGCGTTCATTGGCTGGGTTAGCCTTGAAGGTTTTTGGCCAGCCAGAAAGAGCGAGCAATTCACGTGTGCAGGCTTGCTATTCGTCGCCGGCGCAGAACGGCATCTATGGAACAACTGTGATTGGCTGATCCAGGCGTCAAGAACCGTAGTCGTGAGATTCTAGCGAAGTTCACTTCGACTCGAGCTATTCACAACCGAATGACCATTTCTGGCTCATTAGACTTCGTCAGCCAGTCATACCCAACCCCAAGTGCTGCGCCACCCGAATTCGCGGCCTTTTTATCAGTGATCTAACGCTTTAACCATTGAGTGGCTACGAACTTGTCTTGCTGACTTAGATCGGGAGATATCGAAACTCCTTGATGAACTTTCAACGATCGCTAACGGGACTCACTCGTACCGCTCTACCTTGGGCCTTGGACTATGTTCAGGAATATTGCCACGGGTCCAGTTGTCCACACTCCTGTCTTGCACCTGGCCAAACGTAAGCCATAATTCAGCGAATGTAATTGTCTTGTAAGGTTGAACACGTGTGGTCGTCTCCTACTTACATCAATCCTATACTTATGTATCAATTCATACTCTCTTTTCTGTTCACAGTGTCATAATCCTGTTTGTTTTCACCGCTTATGTAGGACGCAGAGGAGTGCGAAAGTCAACTCATCGTGCTCAACTGCGTACGCTCCCTCCCCGAAGTGTTGGACATTGAGGCCAATCCTGCACTTTCCCTCCATTTTCTCACGATCCTCGACAATTTCTGGAAGATTGGTATGATGCTACTGCGCTTTTGTGGAACACTATCTCATCTGATTGCTATTCTCTTCCCCCTAAAAGTGTTCCCCAAATGTAGCACAGTTCAGGAGAGAACTTTTTCCCTTATATCCAGTAGGAGCAGTAGATTATGAACTGTTAGGTGATTATAAGATTTTGGCATAGTTAGTGCCGTCAGAATAGGAAGTGGAATTGGATCGTAATCGGCGCCGAAGGAGGGAATTGATTGCTTCTACTGGTCCCTCCTTTTTACGATGCTAGTATTTAAAAATCTGGCAGTCCTCTAGACAGTACCTTTCTCTGTTTCAAAACTTTTTTTAGGTGGTCCTTTAGCGTCTACTCTCATCCTCTCGTTTTTTTACTCGAAGAGATGCAAACTCTGTCGTCGTTGGCTTTAGACCTTTTTTCATCCTGAGAACGGCAGATAAGCCAAGACTGTGTTCCTATTCTTGTCAGTTGTTGATTGGCCGAAAATTAGTCCTGTTGACGGCATTCTTCTGAAGGTTTACCTAGAACGCGCGGGCATCCCATATTTTGGTTAAGTCCTAGCTCGCCAGACCAGGATTGCATTGGGGGTGGCTTGGGTGTCGAAGTTGGGCCTTTCTATCCACCTAGTACAGCATAATTAAAGCAAGCGATCGCGTATGTACAAGGTTGGACTAACTGGATGGTGGTCACGAGGCATGATTTAATTAGCTGGGTGAGTCATGAGAGTTGGCGTGTTAGTCTACCGTTTGACAGGAGCTGGGCGCAGCGTCAGACAACGTACTGTGTGTGTGTGGGCAGACCGGTTGTCTAGCTTTCGTTGGAGTCCTGCGCTGGCCGCGTTGTGTCCGTTATCACATGAACTCTGCGTGGGTGGACCGGCGTCCTTGCTTCGTTAAGGTGGCGTGCACTTTGATTTAAGCTACGCCCTAACACATATAGCATCCGATTGGTGTAAAACACTGCCCGAAATAAGTTTCGTGTACAATGGCTCCTGCTGCGTCGACTGGGGGTAGGGGACTACCTACTTTGGCTCGGATGTGTGCACGCGGGGATTTGGCAACTGCTACTAGCTGCACGCGTGCGTGCGTATGAGCCGGGAGGTAGGTCACGGGTCCGCGGTCAGCAAGCGAGGCATGCGGACATTGAACAAGATGGGGGGGGGGAGGGTGGACAGCTTTGTTTGGAAAAAGCAGGATTAAACAAGGGGACGAACAGTATCGTTCGAGTAGAGGGACAATCGTATGTAGGTCAGCCAGCATTTCACCGGAGATGGACGTGGACAATTCTAAAAATGGTTTAGCCGAAGATAACAATGCTGATGACGATAATGGTTCATTTACTGACTCATTTGCTTTTCTCCTTCTACACCAGGCGTGAAAGCCGCAGCTCTGCGTGCCAGCATCTTGGACCTCATAGCTCTCCTCATGCAGGGTCTCAATTCCTCTGCCCTCACCGGGGCTGCAAGCGGTGGTCTGGCCTTTGAACTGCAGGAGCGCATGGTAGGCATTGTGGCCAAAGATCTGAGCCTCGGCTCCTCTGCACGCACCAGGGCGGATGACAATGATGACGATGACGCAGACGGCTCTGCGGACACCCTGTTTGAGCCCAGTCTCCGACTCTGGCACTCATTGGTCTCCGGTCCCGGTTGTGCCTGGTCCGCTGGCCTCGAGTGCCTCCTGCCCGTGCTGACGGGCACCACCTGTACGGCGGAAGTGGCAGCAGCCGCTGCGGAGACAAAACACCGACCCTCTTTTGATAACCCCCTGTACGCCCGCCTGGAGTCCTCAGAACAGGCCCGGGTATGTATTCGCTCTCTCTCTCTCTAGTTTTTGTTTGCCTTAATGGACCAAAAGCAAAAAGGTACTGCAGTCGGTTAAATTTACTGCTACTGTCGTCACGACCACCATCACCATACCGGTTAGGGGCCGTCCTAACCGATCCATACGCCCACTCGCACGCCACACTACTGATCCGCCCACTACGTGATGCCGTGTAAGCTGCAGCCAAAGATTAAGGACTCTTCCCTACCAGTCCAGCTGCTACCCATCCGAGGACACTATCTGATTGGTCCGATGGCAGGCCGATCTTGTACATGCCTTTTTGGCCTTCAAATAGTACGCTGTTAGCATATGGCAATATAACTCCATTCTTCTGTCCTTTGCTGTTGAATTCTCCTTTGGTGTTTTGATGGAGGCGTTGTTATATGGTGGCTTGTGGTAAGGTTATAACAAAACCTACCACAACATCCACTATGGTGGTCATGAGAACTTAGTTGATAGCACAAAACAAACTGAGTTTTGCCCGTATGGCAAGGATTTATATATATAGACGCATGAACGATAGTCTTAGTAACACAGGCAATCATGTACCTGGTGTGTCGGCTCTCGACTACGAGGGAATTACAACGAATTCATTGGCTCCATATTGCTGCAACCCAAATCAGGTAGGTATTCAGAATTCGCAGCATCGAAAATCCAAAGAAACCGCGCTACTTAAGTTTTAACTAGCCGGCCTCAGTGACGTCACGAACTGTACATCTCCATGGGTAGCGATCTGTGGAGCAGATCTGGACAGTTCGACCCATTCTCTTCGCCAGCCACGGAGACCAAATACCGAAGATTCAAGAATCAATTCCATGTTTCGATCAGTTGTTTCGAGCAAGATTTTAAATTGGCCACCTTGTTATGTTGTCGCGGCGAGTGCAGACTGTCTAATTTGAGACGAAGTCGGTGTACTTAAGTCGAGGGCTGGTGATGAGTTTAGTTTTAGTCCATCTTCCATACGCACAGCACAGTTTTCACAAAAATAGAGAAGGACTGACCTGATAGATAGATAGATAGATAGATAGATAGATAGATAGAGAACTATATTTTGATGATAATATCAAAATTTTCAGCAAAAAAGTGGCTCCATTCACGGAGAGTAAAAATAAGATCAATTATGGGGTCCAAAAAGCTCAAGAGTAAACGGTCAAAGATAACAAAATGCTCAAGGTAAGAAGTCGACACGGTTACCACATCTGTTATGGAGACAGGTCTGCCTTCAGCTTCTCTATTTCCATTTCTTCACACGTGAGGAATCGTGCTAAGAATGGGAGTACCGAGTACTGGTAGGCCGATGTACGGCAGGTCATATGACGGAAGCTTCGGCGCATGGTACGAGAAGATTTCGCAGCCATTAATTCAGAGTGGAGAGGGTGAGCGACCTCACTTAGAATACGATCCACGAAATTCTTGACCTGTTAAATGTAGGCTGTACGTTGATTTTCTTTCTGATAAAACTGTTGCGTCGGATTAATAGGCACTTTCTTGAGCCCCGGAGAACCTGACGAACAGCCTCAGTTCAGGAAACAATGTCTTCCTTACTCTGTCCATTCGAGGTATTTGTGACAGTCTACTTCTTAAATTTGACTAACATTTATCTCGAGAGGTGCCTTCTTACCAGGGATGCGTCCTCATTCGCCCAGTGACATGACGGTCGCATCGGAATATGTCCATTGTGTGTTCCACGTAGGGCACAGGCGTGCAGCATTTAGGCTAGCCGCCACTCAGGCTCTTTTAGGGTTCCTGTTTGGTTGGAATAAAGCTTTAGGGTAAAAACGAAGTTGATCTACCATCCTCGGTACCTTTAGTCCCAGAGTTCTGTTTTACAGCCCCGGTGATATTAGCATAGTTTAGTTTCATTTTAGCGTAGTTTTGTTAAGTTTAGCTTAGCTTAGCCTAGTTTATTATATATTAGTTATTGAAGTATATTTGTCTAACTTTTGCGTTATCTACCTTATATTAGACTAAAACTAATCAAACTAAAAGAAACCACTGGTATAAGGTTGTAAACCATTTTTATTGTTAGCGGTTTAAGGCCAAGGTTGGAGTTAGGATTACAGCTTGCTCTTCAATAACCGTTGATTGGATCTCAATTAATCCCTAATTCATTAACTAAGCAATACCAAGCATTTCTGATTCGTTAGTTTCGCAAAATTAGTCGCTTAGTGGTCGCTAGCGATTCAATAGACACTTCGCATTCCCTTTAGTTTAGCAGCTTTCTGCAACTGCTTTCTTTTTCAAGGTGTGCGCTGCTTCACAAGCTGAACTAGCGCACTTAAGCAACCTATTTAGAATCGCTTATCTTACCTCTTCATTCTCCTACGATTTACGATTTCCCACCTATAAAAACCCAATTTACCACCCTTTCCGTATTCCACACGAGTTTGCTCTTAGTACCAAGGTCTGTGCTCTTTCAATCTCACCCTAATTCCGTTCTTTTGCCCTGGATCCCCACCCGCCAGCTCTACTTCGACATTGCTCAAGGTTGCCTCCGATTGGCTACCACCGACGTCCAATCGCCTTGCGACTTTTTGCATCGTTGGACAGAGCCCTTCTGGGCCTCGGCCCTGGCGGAGGCTGTCACGCACAATCAGATGCGCACTGATTGCGTGGCTGCTAAGCTCTCCCCCGATCAGGCTCCCACGGACACTGCGGAGTCGGATGAGGAATCTGCTCTCGTGTGAGTGCACCGTGCTCAGCCTCCCCCCTCTCTATTCACACCCTTTTCGTTTGCTTTGGCGTTCACAACAAATGTGGGATTGTAAAAGGGAGTTTTCTTGCTCCTACTCCGCCTAGGACTTTACTCTAACTTACAGCCCCACCAAGGCGTAATATCATAGTGGTCACACCTCTTCGCCGTTGTAGGAGAGAAACTAGCTGGCTTTTGATACTTGGAGATGGGTGCTTTGTGCTGAATCAGCCTTGACCCGATTTTACCATTAGATGGCAGTGAATGTTGGAAGAGAGTGAAGACTATTCTTCTTGATTCATTCTCAGTACAGGTAAGCAGACACGTATTCTAACTGTCTAGATGGTCGGGGGAGGAACGCGGAAGCCTATTCATCGGTGGACGCTTAATGTCAATAAAATAGGATCATTAGTTGCTTCTGACACACTGGACGCAAGTCTTTCTTCAGGAACTCAGTGGTTGCAGCGTGGAACGCTGTCTGCAGAGGTAGTTTGAGTTCAACTCGACACACGTCAAACACTTACTAACCATGCGCAAACCTACACAAGCAGTTAGTGCAGTTGTCTGTTATTATATATTACCTCCAAAAAGTGAGTGGTCGTTTGTGTTAACTCCTTTTGGTTGGCCGACAGCTGCTTGCTTTTTGCGCGCAATTCTGTAAACAGCCACTTTCTCAGTTTCCCTTGTTTATGATGATTTTGCTTGACATTCTGTAGCCATTAAGGAGAATAAAAGCCGTTCGCCGTTGTTGCTCTTCAAAAAACTGAACTGTAAGTAAGCCTACATTTAAATTGTTCCACATTTCAAACAGCGACACAGTTGGTTATTGAGACCGGACACATAAGTACCCCGATACTACAAATTAAACACGCACCGGAAAAACGTCGAAAGCCTACAGAAACGCAGCCAATGCCAAGTGATATCAGCAGAAGAAAATGTGTTTAGTATGCGAAACAGTGGTCCAAGTATGAATCTTCTTCTACGAAAGTAGCCTGATGTCAGTTATCGTCATGCTCCAGGGTAAATCCCGCTGATTTCGTAGCACATTAAATAAATACTACTGAAACCTAAGTAGTAGTAAATTAAATTACAATACGTTGTCGGGGCGTAGGCCCAAATTGTTTATGCGCTGAGGGCGTTGTGATGCCTAATACCATACTAGTCTATTTTCCTCCGAAAAGTGTCTACAGGTATAGGGATAATGACATCCGCAGGAGGAACATCCTATGCTTCAAACTCTCGGTCGAGGAAGAAGAGTCTACAGGGGAAGAGGAATCTCCAAATGTCTAGCCTAGCTCCAATCACACGTATTTTGAGTGGATGCTCAGAGTGCACGGAACGTAACTATCCTGTTGTTGGAAAGTGACTCGGTCCTGGCTGATCAAGCAGTGGTTGCGTGAAGCGATTTTTCCTCAATAAATGATTTCTTATATTCCCGGTGAACGTCTCTATCCACCCTGCTCTGATATACAAGTTTAAATTTCCAGGATTGTGCCCGACGGCGGCGTTTGACGCCCTTTTGGATGGTGAACAATATTTGCCACCTCATATTCCTTCTTTGATGTGTGAAATTATTATGATTAACCTATTTGTATGACTGGCATCAGTTGTGCCTGGAGGTCTTGCCACTACCTAATGCACGATTGCTTATTCCTAAACCCCTAAAGTATGTTCTTTATAAGAGTTGTTCCAACTGCCAACGTTCTGATTAAGCCGTAGTTAGGTTACCAAGCGAGCACTGCTTTCCCATTCGTTGATAAACGTTCACCCATCGCTAGCAGAACTCACTTGTCCCGCTCTGCCTTGGGACTCATTCTCGGGCCCTGCTAGCAGCCGTATAGCGGCTAGTTGTCTCAGGCGGATAGTATTGCCGGCATAGACAAGCAGGAGACTTAAATGGTCATTTCTGTCTTGTCATCCAGTCATACCCAACTTCTATAACCCCCGAGCGGACATGCTCACTCCATTGGGGCCCAACCTTAAAGCCTCGCTGGCACTCAGGCACAACGAAATCCAGTTTATGCTGAGAGAAATATCAACAAGGTCAGGGGGGACTGAAGTGTTATACTGTGTGTTTTAATGTTGCCACAGGCCATACTGTTTTCCGTCCAATTATGCCTCGTTCGAATCCCCAAGAGAGGATACAACAGCAAGGGCTCAAGAAAGGAAGTTAATTTACGTACTTAGTACAGAGTATTTAAGGCGAACCAAGCACGTTCGAGCATGTACAAGATTTAACCAATCAGATAGTGTCCTTGAGTGAGTAACATTCAGACTGGTGTGGGTGACTGCTAATTCTGGCCGCAGATACTGCCATGCCGTCACGCGCATGACCTATGGGCCGATCGATAATGCGGCGTTGGAGGAGTCGTCGGGTCGGAGTGCGACCGAAGTGATAAGGATTATTCCTACCAGCCAATTCGGGTCCTCGTCGTCAACCCACCTTTCCCAATCCCAGGTTTGCAGGACCTGAGGCTCAAATTCGCATTCTTTCGGTATTGAGCGTTATTAAATCCGACGCTCTATCATTGAGTCACGAGTCCGTCGTTCTGTGGGTTAGGATCTGTTAACAAATGCGTAGCAGCCGCCCCAGTCTCATTTGTCTCTGTCAGTTGGTAGTTTGTTTGTGAGGTAGAACAAGACTTGCGATCGGCAGCGTGTGGGTGTCAGTTCATTTGTTGTTTGCGTGTGTCCGGCCTACTAGGTCAACATGTACCAGTACTTGGCTGAGTCACCTCTATTTTAGACTTGGAATGTTTTGGCTCGTAAACTGGGTCGGGGACGCGAACCACCCGGAATGGCAAGTAAATGCCTATCAACGTACGTTAGATGACGCCAGTTTCAAGGTCTTTAAGGTCACACCGGAGCGATGACCGTGCACATGCCTGTAGATCAGACCAGACGCCGGAAAAGGGGCCACTAGAGGGAATTCCACGCAGGGTCAGACTTTCGCTTAAAACTTTGTTGAGTATTAAATGCTACTTATCGGCTGTGGCATCCATAACCCCATGTAGCATTGGCACCGATAGTTATCCAACAATGTTTGACGGGCAGTCCAGTAGTGTTGCCCCTTCACACGATACTCACTAGGCCTTCCACTTGGACAACTTCAAACCTCTGAACATTCTAAATGGGCCGTTCAGGTGTGCTGTCAAAGTGTTTCCACCCGAACTGTTTGCACAGCTCTTCAGTACTTACGTTAGACCGCATTTGGAATACGGAATGCCAGCTTGGATGCCGCGGATGAAGAAAGACACTGCTTCCATAGAACAGGTATAACGACTGGCAAAAAAATGTGTGGACGGTCTTAGGACTCTGTCTTATACTGGTGGATTGAGCTTAACTTGTCTCCTCTATCCTATAGAGAAATGAGGTGTGACGTGCAACGAATGTTCCGTATATTCCACCAACATTGCTGTTCGCTGAAATCGGAAGATTTGAGTTTGCAGGTATGACTCACCTACGTGGCCATCCGTACAAGGCCAAATGGCAATGTACACACCTAAATCCACGAACGTTTTCTTTCAGTTAACGTATCACACCACTACATATTTGGTGTAAAAATGACTCCCTAAACCTCACGCATATTTCATGCTCAGAAACCATTTTAGTGCTCGCCGGCATGAGTTTAGGTGTTCGCTGACGTTTCGGAGAGCTGGGCCGGCTCTCTTTTGTCAAAGCGCAAACTGCCATTATTGGTCAGGAATTTGAAGGTGTGGCTGCAGTTGTCGGCCGTAGGGCGATCAATTTTTGTTCGTTCGCTGCCTGGCCCTTGGTGTTGATTTTGGCATAGGTTGACGGTGGTTAGTGTTGAGTTTCGTCTCCACAGTAGAGGATGTTGGTAAGCCTGCTTCCTCTTCCGGTGGGTTCGTCGCGGAGCCATCTTCGCTTGCATTTCTTAAGTTTGGTTTGACCGCGTCGTGTCCTTTGGTCACTCACTGGCGTAGGACTTTGTAGGCCGCGGGAATGTCTAGGTGTCTGTTCACGGAGTTAGCATTTGACTACCATGCCTCAAGCCTCAGTCTTTCCGCTTTTCAAGTTCTTCGGTCTAAGATGGTTGCTCCTAGAATATCGAAGTTGTGGCCGGTCTCTCCGATATGTGTTGTGAGTTTGCATTCGTGTAGGCGGTTCGGCAATTTTCGTCCTGTTTTTCCAACTTAATTGCAGCCCCCGTCGTTGCAACGCATCTTGTAGACAACTGCGGAGGTTTCAGTAGGGAGCATTCTGCTCAGGTTCTCACCCTGACCCATTCTTTTCCTTCCATCTTTTTTGTAGAGTTCAGCAGCTAACCCTGCTCTCCCAGTGGTTAAGCCGGCTCCTGGTACTGAGTCCCGGAGCCTCAATTCCGCCCAGCCCCTGTGGTCTGCTGCTCCTTCACTCGCACGCCTGTCTGACGAAGGCACCCGTGGAGGTGCACGACGATATCGCCTTCAAGGCCAATCGAGCTCGCCTCCTCCTCCTGGCTCAGCTTGCCTGTTTCCCCGAGCGTCGGTAAGTATATAGTTAGCCGGCAGTGTCGTGTTCCTGCTTTTTGACTGACCTCATGTCAACTTTGCGGTTTTGGACAATGTAGGGTAGAGGCTCTGTGCGCATTTGGTTGATTCGATGGTCTATTTCATCTTCATATTGTCCACTTGAAACGAATTCACCGGAAACTGTTCAATTACTGGGGGAGCTCTACTGTCTACTGTACTGTGAACCCCTGCACTCTGCATTTTTTTTCAATGAACTCATCAGCACCATCCGTATACCCAGGATTATTCTATTACTGATTTTTCGAAGCTATCTATTAGCGTGGCCACATCAGATCGTTGAAAATAAGCGTCACATGTTTCTCGTAATGTAGAAGCACTTTTTCCTGCTTCCAATAGAGCATTAGTCGTATTTTGAATCATAAAGTGTAGGCCATATTGTGCTGAGTTTTCCAATCTTGGCAACAGTATAAAAAAATCGAATCGACCAACAGAATTTTTGTTGTAACAGTGGCCAAAACTGCAATATTCGCTGTCTAACTACGCCTCATGCGAGCCCCTACAAAGAGAACACGACAAGAAGTGGACTAAGGTAGACGTCTTCGAGAAGCGTATGTAAAAGTTTGGACCAATTAGATGATGGTCACAAGAAAAGCATGACTTCATTGGCTGGGTGAGTCATGAGCGTTGGCGTGTTATTCTACCGTCGGCTGTAGCTGGGCGCAGCGTGAGACAATGCACTTTTGAGTGTGGGTGGCCCGGTTGTCTGGCTTTCATTAGAGTCCTGCGCCGTGCGTGTCGTTACATGCACTACGCGTGGGTGGACCGGCGTACTTAGTCGGTAGTTTTTGGATGTTAAGTTTGTTCTTGTTTCACAGTACTATTCTGGTGTAGCTTTTCAAGCAGTTTTTTTAATACTCGTTGATGGACGTTCACCCACTGCTAAGACAACTCACTCGTATCGTAGTAGTATTCCGGCAAGGCAGACGGCAATCCTAGGATACGTATTTATGGCTTTTTGGCCGTCATCAGCTAGGAGTAGCCCAACTCAAATGTAGCAGCTGAAATTGCCGCCGCACTCGAGTTTCGAACTCGTGTCTATCCGGTCAGGGGTAGACGTCCTAACCATTGAGCCATCGAGCTCGCTGTCTTGCCGGTTGTTAATCACTTGTATCGCTTGGTCTTTCCCTTGGGCCTCCTTTCTTTGGCCTTACAGCAGTCGTAGGGGTTGGTAGCTTTAGTCAGATAGTACTGTCGACAAAGAGGAGTGGGAGACTCATGTGGCCATTTCTGGCTTATTAACCATCGTCAGCCAAACATACCCAACCCCAAGTGGTGCACCACCACTAGTAATTTTTTTATTTCACCCGTAAGTATTACTTCCCTACGAATTGACTTGAATAAATTACGTTGTGATGAGGAAGTACCCTAACCGTACTGATCAAACTTTTGAGGACTGGCCCAGGAGTTTCTTCTCAGTTGCAGGATTTTCTCCAGAAGAACAATATTTTGATCCGGAGTGACTATTCTGTGTGCCGAACTACGCTCTCTTCGCTCACGAGAAACGGTCTACAGCGAGCGTACCTTGACACTCGTTGATGAACGTTCACCGACCGCTAGCGGAAGTCCCTTGTCCCGCTCTGCCGCAGGTCTCATTTCTCAGCCCTCGACAGCAGCTTTAGCGGTTAATAGCCTAGGTAGATAGTATTGCTGGCGTAAAACTACTAGCAGCTACGGCTGCTATCAGCGTCGGGGAAATTAGACTCAAGGCAGAGCGGGACAAGTGAGTTCCGTTAGCGGTCGGTGAGCGTTCAGCTAATTTTTATGCAGAAAGCTGGACGTAAATGGTTGAATGTAAGAGCGTCTTTTTTCTCGATGTAGACCTATAGAATAGCGTCTATTTTAGAGACCGTACCTTACTGATGATCATAAGGCCACTTTTAAGCCCTTTTTGGTCTGATTTTATGCAGTGGTAGGTCTCTGATTACGCGTCAGCACCGACCCCTCCCCTACTAATCTTGTTGCTGCTAACCCCCCCCTCCCCCCTGTTTTTTGCTTTCCAGCCTCTTTCTGATGCGCCTGCTGACCCTGTCCTACACCAACCCCGGCGATCTGAACTTTACACAGGCCTGTCTGGAACTCTCTGCCACACCCCTCTCAGCGCCCTCGAGCCTGGACTATGGCGATGACGACAGCAGTAGCACCACGCAGGCCAACGAGGGCCTCTTCCAGCCCCTGCTAACTCGTCTGCTAACCCGAGCAGACTGCCTGACCGACTATCGCGCGCGTCGCTGCTTCATAGTGGCAGCTTTTGTCTGTCTGGTGCACATGGTCAACCCGCATCTCTACCTTGCCGCAGCAGCCGCCGGCGGCAACGCGCAGGCCTCGCTGGAGACTCTGATTGCAAGTGATGCAGTTCACGCTACCTGGCTGGAGCCTATCATCAACCTGGCAGTACAGGCAAGTACTTACTTCTGGTCTTGTTGTGAAATTCCACTCCCCCCCCCCCCCCCCCCCCCTCCGCCCACACGTTATTTCGACCGTGTTGTTCGACGACATACACTACGGGCTTTAAAGAATTGGAGTTCGCGGTGACTGCAAACAAAAAAAATTTAGAAAAGATGGTGAAGGCTAACTGGCTAGGCCTACCCCCACTCTCCGACCACTCCAACACCTAATTCCGGTTGTCAAGTAGGCCAAAAAAGTAGTACAGGGGGCGCAGACGGCTGGCGCGACAAAGAGTCAACACGCGTACCAAAAAAAAGTCTCGCTAGGTATGTTCCCGACAGAGAGCGCCATAAAGGCCGCATTAAGAAGGAGCCATTGCATCTGACCCCCAGCCCGCAGACAGCCATACCACACAACAAGGCGCCAGCTGGCAACCCTGCAAGCCACGGCTTTTAGCGTACCGCGATAGTTTCAAGCGCGTCGGATTAATTATAGTGAGGAATCCTCATTAGGATGAGGAAAGAGGTACTTACTTTTGTACTTGTAACGGCATTCACCTCGGGCGGGTTGAGCCGGCATCAGTTTTGACGTTGACTGCATCATGAATCACAGCTGTCCAGGCGCGTCGATCTTGCGCCTGTTCACACGAGAGCACCATCCATTCACGGTTCCACTGGCGTAGGCCGTAGACGCATGGGCCGGAAACTGACGACAGATCCTGCTTGACCGTTGCTGTCCAAGTTTTCAGCTGCCCGCCGCGACGTTTGCGCCAGGTGGGGGGAGGCGTCGCCACAAGCAGGTCACGAATCAGCTCACCATCATCACGCCGGGACGCATGCCCGAACCACCGAAGTCGTCTCTGAAGCAGGAGTGGAGGGAGGGCGTCCAGGTGACAGCGTCGGCGGAGATCGGAGCAGCGAATTCGGTCGACGCGTCGGTGACGAAGGATGCGGCGTAGGCAGTCATTGTCAAACACCTCAAGGCGCCTCATGTCCTCAACACGCATAGGCCATGTCTCTCCGCCATAGAGCAGGATAGATCGAACCACTGCTTGGTAAACACGGGACTTTGTGCGTAGTGATATTTCCCTTCTATTCCATAGAGGAGCGCACAGTCGGTAGAAGGCAGATCGGGCACGGTTGACGCGTGATACAACCTCGTCGACACCTTGACCCGTTTTCGTGACCAAAGAGCCCAAGTATCTAAACTAGTCAACCATTTCGAGAGGAGCACCGTCGAGAACAATAGGAGTGACAGGTGTAGGGGGCACACAGGAGAGCATGACTTGGGTCTTAGTCGCGTTTAGGCGTAATCCGATGGATCGGGCACGCTCATTAACCTTGTCCAACGCCTGCTGAACTGCATTACAGTTGTCGCCAAAGAGGACGACGTCATCAGCATACGCCAAGTCAGTCACCCATTTCGAGCGATCAAACTGCACTCCCGGGAAGTCTTCCAGTGCTTTGGTCATGATCCAGTCCACCGCATAGTTGAACAGGGTTGGTGAAAGGGCACAACCTTGGCGGACGCCCGTCCTGACGCTAAAGGCTTCCGTGTCACCGTGCTGCGTCCTCACCCGTGTGGAAGTGCCACGATAGTATGCCTGCATGAGATTGAGAAGCTTAGGTGGTAGGCCGTCCGTCCTCATTATGTTCCACAGCGAACTGCGATCAACAGAGTCAAATGCGGCAGCAAAGTCGATGAAGCATAGAACAGTGGGTTGTTGGTGACCGACCCCATCTCAGTTCCAGTACACGGCGGAGATTGAAGATCTGGTCCGTGCAGCCACGACCTGGTCGAAATCCACTCTGGTTTGGGCGGGTGCGCTGGTCTCTCGCAGTTTGGAAACGTTTGAAAAGAAGAGACGTGAATGTGCGTCGAGGTGCGTCGAGGGTCATCCTCACTCTCTGCTCCCCCACCATAGCAACAGGCAACCGCCTAGCTGTCGGCCGCCTGAGTTGGGATGGGTGCAACGCTGAAACGGAAAAAACAGATCGGAGCAGATTGTCCAAGGGAAAGGAAGAGAGGGAGGGGAAAGGGGAGAATAAATGAATGAAAAGGGGGAGAGCGAAAGGCAATAACGAAGAAAGAAAGGAAGAGAGAAAAGAGAAAATGGAAGAACTGGCAATGGGAGGGGAAACAGGGAGGGCAAAGCGGAAGATCAAGAGCAAGAATGAGAGAACAAGAACTGAGCTTACCTTGCAGCGGAGAAACACACACATAGATACACACAAAGTGCGCATTTGACCCTTCTGTTGTTGAACGACATACCTCAGGTCTTCAGAGGTACGGCAGTTAGATCATATATTTTAATTATTCGTTGATGAATGTTCACCCGACCGCTAACGGGACTCATCTGCTCCGCTCTGCCTAGGGCCAAATTCAAGGCTCGAGTGCGACGCGACTTAGGTCTGGGTATAACTGGCTGACGACTGCTAGTGCGCCAGAAATGCTCATTCTAGTCTCCTGCTTGTTTATGCCGGCAAGGCTATCTGCCTTTACTACCAGATTTCCACAATATGCTCCTAGTAGATTGGTGCAGTAAAGGTGACTGGCGGTAGGGGGTTAGTTCTAAGTGAATGTAGACGTTGCGCACCGTCTAGCGCACACTCCACCTTCACCCGCCGGAGCCGGTGTCAGGACAGACTCAGGATGACCGAGACGAGATCCAGCGTTGGCTGTTTTCTACACTGCAGGCCAGAGCATCGCGCGTGACTTAGTTTTGCGTGACAGTAGACTTAGCGTGGGGTCTACCGCACTGCCTACCCTGGCTCTGGCTAACTTCTTAGCACATTCGTCTACCTCGAGTGTGCTAACCTCTGACGGTCTGTCCGGTGACTCCTCGCTAAGGGGCAATTCAGTACCTCAGAAGTCGAACATGTTATCGTTTAAATCTACCGAGCACTTAAATTTGCTCGTAGAAAATAATCCCCCTAGTACTCACCCTCAAGCTATATCGAGGCAAATATTAAACGAATAATACTTATAATCGATCCAAGTGTGATTAAATTTACAGCGCACGGTGAGCCTCTTAGGTCAATGATAGAGCGTTGGCTGCACCAAAGCCTCCCTCGTTGTCTGGGTTCCCCTCGCACCGAGGCCGCAAGTTTTTCACAATTGGGTCAACTGAATAAAGTAATAGGTTGTCGGCAGTTAGTGTTGCGTTTCGTCTTCACGGTAGGGGAGGCTGATAATCCTACTTCCTCTCCCGGTGGGTTCGTCGCGGTGCCATCTTTGCTCGTATTTCTTAAGTTTGGGTTTACCTTGTTCTGTAGGACTTTGTAGGTCGCGGGAAGGTCTAGATGCCTGTTGACAGAGTTGGCATCTATCAATGTGCATTTAGAACTTCCCGCGGCCTACCAAGTCGTACGCTATTACATGAAACCGAACATAAGAGTTACAAGCGACCGGAAGAAGAAGAAGAAGAGGAAGAAGGAGAAGAAGAAGAAGAAGAAGAAGAAGAAGAAGAAGAAGAAGAAGAAGAAGAAGAAGATAAGGAAGCGAGATTACCAATATCCTCTACCGTGGAGACGAAGCGCAATGCTAACTGCCGTCAACACAGGCCAAAATCCATGCGAGAGGCAAAACAGCAAAAAAATCGATCACCCCACGGCCGACACGTTCAGCTACACCAAATTACTGGTCGATAATAGCAGTGTACGTCTTGACACAGGAGAGCCGGTCGAGATCTCTTAAAACTTCAGCGAACACCTAAACTCATTCCGGTGAACCATAACATGTTTTTCTGATTCCTATCCGGGCATTCTTACTTTTGCAAACCTGAACCCCCCTTACTTACTCTTTGATCGTAAGGGCAGAAGTGAAAATGATTGTGCTGTGACCAAACTGGCTTTGTATTTAAACTGTTTTTAATAGTCTCTCTCTGGCTCTGTGTTGCACCCCACAGGTTCTATGCGAAAGTGAACAGCAGGAAACAGCAACACTGGCCGTAGAAGATGGTGACGGCGGTCTGTGGCTACCCCCTCCCACGGTGGCCTCCTTGGAGGGATCTCGCGGTCTACTGCGCACTCTGCTCCGATTCTGGCAGGCGCGGGTTGGCGGTGAAGTCATCGCCTCCGAAATTCTCTCCACCCACGTAGATCCTGCGGTTCTGGAACAGTTCCACCGCCAGTTAAGTCAACCTGCAGCAGCAGCACCACCACCGACTCTGATAGCAGGACACCAGCACTAGGTCCTCCCGACGGCTCTTCGCACAGTTGGCACTCCACCACTTTATCCAAGCCCTTGCCCCCTTCTCTTTCCTCCTCCCACCATTCTGCCTTCTGTGCGTTAAGCTGACAGTGATCAACTGGCTTTTGCCGCATACGCAGCACAATAAGAATGCAATTCATTTTCTATTTGCTCCTCGGTGATCTATTCCCCCCTCCCCCACTGCATTAAATCCTGTACATCCGTTCACACTGCTTAATAATCCTTTAAGGTGTGTGTGTGTGTGTCTGTATGTGTGATTATCTTTTTATGCCCGGGGTAATGAAAGTTGAAAGCAACTCTGAGCCTTCTTTCTCCTTGTTAGCCAACTACATGGTAGCATCTAGTTTCTTCTCGTCCATGGAGGGAGTACTACTACTACTACCGTAGACGAAGTTCTGATTCGATTGACCCAATTTTGAAAAATTCGCGGCCTTGGTGAGAGTTGGGCCCACACAGCAGGGAAGGCTTTTCCGCAGCCAAGTTCTGATTGCCTCTGTTATAACGGCGTAGCATCTGATGTGTGTCACCGCCTAATTTCGCTCTTTGGAATCCCCAAGAAAGAACACAATAAAAAGGGCGTAAAAGTGGAATCCACCCAGAGAGAGTTTGCTGTGTACAAAACACGGAGTTGCTGTCTCGGGTGGCAGTTGCCGCTGATTGATCTCCAGCGCGCTCTTTGTCCCGTCTCGGAGGCAAGCCTCGGCATTGGGAGGGTACTAGCGTGGCCTCGCTATCCGGTGTGGCTGCAACTCTCTGTCCCGCCTCGGGGGCAAGCCTCGGCATTGGGAGCGGACTGGCGTGGCCTCGTGTCCGCTGTCGCAAGTCTCCCTGTGTCAGGGGTGACAGTGGTTTATATGAGATTGTCTGCACGTTCTCTTGTGGCCTGGGTGGCCGCATTGGGATAACGTCAGGTGACCAGTTGACCCTCGGAAAACAGCGAACAGTTGTGCTTTGCGTAGGCTCGTGTGCGTACGGTCTAAGGTCATTTGTGTGGGGACATTCATCGCCTTTATGCAGTCAGGACTAACAAACAAAGACATTTGTGTGAGGATATTCATCGCCTTTATGCAGTCAGGACTAACAAACAAAGACATTTGGCTAGGCTCGACGCTGGTTGATCTCCAGCGTGCTCTATGTTCTGGCTCGGGGCTAGCCCGGGCAATGGGAGCGGATGACAGTGTCCCCGCAGTCTGGTTTGTAATTCCGCTGTCTGAGAAGAGACAGTGGCTTATAACTGATGGTCATGCGCGTTCATCTGTAACTTGATTGGACGCATTGGAATAACTGCGACCAGTGGGCACCCGTGCATATGTGTCCTCTCCAGATGTTAAGTTCATCGCGTGTAAGTGGACAGAGCGAACAAACGAAGACATTTGGCTCGGCTCGATGCCTCAGGAAAGCCTCCAAATGTCGCTAGCATTTGGTCAGGCTAAACTCCTAGCTGTTTCAAGCAAACTCTCCTATCGTGCTGAAGTAAAATGGGGTGCTACCTTTAAACTACTCGGGCCGTCTATACCGATCTGTTTAACAATCTTGGTAATTGTGCCGCAACTCGGATCTGTTTCCGGAATTGTTACGTCTCTCCTCAGCCAACGGGGCAGCATGTCTCACAGAAGGCGTTCATTTTTGCCTGGTCTGCCGACTACCTGGTTCCTGAAGCCAATCTTGGACGCGATCTTTTGGTGGATTATGCAAGACCCCTCAGCCGCCACTAACCCCAAGATCATGGCAAAAAACGAAATGGGCCTCACCTCGAACAAACAGTGAAAGATGTGAAGGGCAAAATAAGCAAGCAAATTTCCGCCAAGTTTATTCCCTGGTCCTAGAGTGTGGCGAAGAAATTCAGAGTAGTATTTAAAAATGGTAACAATGAAGTTGGTCTACCACCTCAGATACTCCTAATCGTGATTAATTTTAGTTTTAGTTTATTTGAAGCATCTTTTCCCTGGTACAATTTTGAAGGTCATGTAAACATCGACATAGATTGGATCCATTCATTTCGAGGGAGCTTATCAGTTGCTTTTACTCGTTGCATAAAGTAAATAACGTAGAGGAAATACAAATTGAATTCATGAAGAAAATTCGATTAAAACAGCAAGGTCATAGGAAATGATCAAGAGGCAATCATTAACGGAAGAAAGTTAAACGGGGTAAAACATATAACGCAAAAAGTTTAGGAAGGGAATGTGTAAACAGGGGGCTGGTGTAATTACGGCAGAATTAGTTTCACCACATGCTCCAGTTGTTAACAACGGTCAGGTTTAAGCCGCTGTATGTAAGCGGGTGGCAACATCTTAAATGCCATCAAGAGACGACTACTTAACGCTACAGAAATGACGTATGATGCTGCAGAACTTATAATTTGCAATCCTACCAAGCATTTACCAATTCCTGGTGTGGAGGATGCCATGCCGTTGCACGCCACTTCAAGCTGTGTTAATGAATTTACATGTACTTGCGCATACAAGTACATGGGGCGAACGCAAAGGCAGCTAGCCACCAGAGCCAAGGAGAACTTTCCTAACTGGTTATTGAAACAAGAAAACAGAACTACCTGTTCATCGATTACCGAACATCTGCTAGATACGGGCCATTCTGTGGACCCCAACACCTCTTTCCGAGTACTTGTTCGGACACGAACAACTCGTACGGAAGTTTAAACCTGACCTATGTAAACAACTGGAGCATGTGGTGAATCTAACTCTGCCGTGGTAACACTGGCTCCCTGTTTACACATTCCCTTTGCTAACCTTTTTGCGTTAGATGTTTTACCCCGTTTTTGCTGCCCGTAGCGTTTAACTTTTTAAAGTTATTAATTGCCTCTTGGCCATTTCCTGTGACCTTACTATTTGTATCGATTTTCCTGTATGAATTCAATTCGTATTTCGTCTACGTTATCCACTTTATGCAACAAGAGGAAACAACTTATGAGCTCTCTCGAAATTAATGGATCCAATAAATTTTGCTATTGAAAATATCTTCAAATTTCGGTTTATTATTTATTTTATACGTCTAGTTTGGATTTAGTTACATACCGCCAAAGTTAGATAGCTATGCTTAAATGACTACTATGCACCTAACTAAGTTAGCTAAATATAAAACTAAAAATAAACTAAAAAGTAAACTGTTCCAATACCGCTGGTCCTGTAAGGTAGAATTCTTGGGTGGTAGACCAACATTTTTGATGCCAAAAACAGTGAAAAAATTCTCATCAGAGAATTCAGAGGGGCAGTTGGCGAACATACGTAGGCTTTTGATGAATTGGCATCGGGCTAGTACATTCATATGGGAACGGGATACAAGTTAAAACGTGTTTGTCCTTTCACGCAAATGAATCGTGGGAATATGGGGGTCGATAAACCAAGGCTGGTTGTGTGGTGGTGATGGTTTGTTGGGAGGGGGGGGTAAGCGACAAAGAACGCGGACGAGTGTATGCAACGATACATACAACGATACAACGCCGACTATTTAGAAAGAAAACCTGGACTGGACAATACGTTAATTTTCACAGTTTCGTATCCCTTAACGTCAAACGGCACTTAGTCCAGGGAATGGCAGCCAGAATACGCCGTATCTGCTCTCCTGAAATAGTGGAAGTAGAATTGCAGCAACTAAAGGACACACTCCAGGAAAACGGTTATCCGGAACGGTTTATCCTTCAGAACATCAAGGAACGTGCCCCAAAGGTCGCAATTGCAACGGCGGAAAAGAAAGATCTGTTTATAAGACTGCCGTTTATTGGAGACGCAACGAGTGAACTAGTAAGAAGGCGCCTGAGGACAGCGATTATGAATGCCTTCCCGGGTGCAAACTTGCGGGTTCTCTTCACTAACTCTCCCC
>JAYGXS010000007.1:6336822-6402746 GCA_036362985.1 Ligula intestinalis | reverse complement strand
GAATCTCCCCGAGGCCTTCGAGTTTTTAAAAATTGAGTCAAATGAATCGTTCAAACCTGCCAACACCTCCCCCTACTGCTAAATAAGTGTGCCTGGGTGGGTAAATCGATCTAAGTGTGCTTAAACTAACGGCTCCTGGTGGGTCCTCTTGGTTCATTTGGTTAGAGCGTTGGCCTTACTAAAGCCTTCCCTTGCTGGCGTGGATTTATCGGAGTGTCGAGGCTAATAGAGTTAACCCTACCGGCAACGATCTTCCAGCCTCACTTCCTTAGGAGACGAGAGAAGTAAGTTAAACCCTAGCAACTGCGATCTTCAGACTATGGTTACTTAGTAGAGAAGATTTCGGTGGAAGCCAGAGTGGTAGGAATAGTATATTGTGTATACAGAGAATCGGAGGATAGATGGAAGAAGTCTGTCTTGGGAGAACACGACCTGCCAGGAGATCCAACCGGGCCTAAGTGCCAGTTTGACAGCTGTCAGGCCAGTGGGCAGAGAGCAATTTACACGTGCAGGCTTGCTATTCGTTGTCGTGCCAGAACGCAGGTTTGCAGGAAATGCGATTGCTGTTTCCAGACGCCGAGAACCGCAGTCGTGAGATTCTAGCGGAGTTAGCTTCGACGCGAGCTAGTCGCTATAAAGTCTTTGGAAGGCCACCTTAGTAGGAAGACTGTATTATGCACAGACGGAAAGGAGCATAATCAGGACAAAGTTTGACTCGTGAAATAGTGCATCTATTCCCCAATCAGGTCGGGTCCGGAATGTTGTGGTCTACCGGCAATAATCCAGGCGGCCGCCGAAAGCTGACTTTGTCTCGGTCAGCCTTGATGGTAAGTGGTTGGACCGCGCGAGGTAACGCCGCGGTGTGGGTGCAGCCGAGACTGGGCATGTTAGTTGGTCGCGCCAAACAGTGAGCGAAAGGTGAACAGGGTGCACGCAGTCAGCGTGACTGCAGCCTTGGTGTGATGACTCAACGATCACGGGTTCCCACAGTGGCGCTAGGTTCAAATCGTCCCGGAGGTCATCAAGTTTCTCTCAGTTGGGTCAAATGAATTGACTTATGATATATTCCTCACGACATCGAGAACAGTTCGTAATACAGATGATTGCGCACCAAATTTCGGGTTGGGCTCCAGGCTAGGGTTAAATTCCCAGTTTAGGGTTATGGTTAAGATTAAGTTTTCAATACAAACGAACATGCGAGTCCCAGGAAGTAATTGCAAAGAAGACGACTCGATCGTTGGGACAGGCCACCGCGTCATCCCCCGCCAACACCGGAGGACCAGATGGCCGAGAAATCATCACGCCCGAGTCCACCGCTCGTGATGAAAGTTCAACAGGTCAGAGCCCGCATACCATCCAACAAACAATCCACGCGCAAGAGGGCAAGCAACGTTAATTGTTGCTCTATGTTTGCAGTTGTGACTGTATCCTATAAAAACTGCAAATCCTGTGCATGTATTACCCGTTTCTGCTACCGTTTTCTGCTAATGTCTCTGACGATGAATCGGCGACAGATGTCGAAAGTTCAGGCAAATAAGAGTATTGCCCTAGCGATCGAGTCTTCTTCTTCTCAATTAGGTTTTCAGTTGAGGTTTGGGATAGGGCTGGTATTAGGACACGGACATATCTACCCTTCCTGTAATTGACCGCAATGTCACACGTACTACGGAAGAGGACGTATGGACAGGTGTTAAGACTAAGAAGGTTTAACCCTAATGGCTGCGATCTTCCTGGCCCAGTTGCTTAGGTGAGGAGAGCAGACGGTGCGACAGCCAGATTGTTAGGAATAGTGTATTCTGCACAGAAGGATGGGAGAATAGATGGAAAGAGTGTTGACTCGCGAACTAGTGCGTGCGTTCCCTATTCGGCTTGGGTCCGGAGTGAGGCCTGAAGGCAGTCACCGCATTGTCGGCTTTGTCCACGGATTGAAGCCCACTTCCTAAATGAGGTCAGTCTACTAAAGCGGGAATCTCATTGGACGGGTTGAGATCAAGCCACTGTTGGTTGAGGCCAGAATGGAGGAGAATTGGTGCGTGTGTTTGGGTGCGCGTCAAGTACATCTGGCAGCAGTGGTGGTCGCCCGTCCGTTTGCGCATGCCTCGAGGCACGCGGAAAAACTGCTTGCGCGCGAGGTCCTAAGCTCTAGGTGACCTCGTCTGTTACATTAAGAGTTAGGAGGGCGTCGGACAGACACGATCACTACAGTTTTTAGTGTCCTATCGGGGAGGGCAGTACAAATAATCCTGATAAAAAAAATCGATCATCAACCCAACTGTCTGGCCGATACGTTTGACTTTATTCATACCTCCACAAAAGCATAGCTGTTTTTGCTTCGTGCAATGCAACACATGACTCGGGTAAAAGACCCTAGGACTTGCTCTCACAAGCCCATAAAATCTGCCTACCCCATAGACTATCCCCTTTAGACTTGACTTAGAGCTATCTTCGCCAGTGGCCACAACCGTGTGCAGAAGCAATCCATCATGCTTTGCTTTTGTTGATCGGGAGGCAAGTTTAAGCGCCGAGACCTCGACTGAATTATTGGGCAGCGAACGTACCAGTGCTGGTGAACGTATGGGGCGTTGGTTACATACACGTTTGTTTACAGGCTTCAACACGGTATGCGACAGACACCTACGCGCACTCTCCACCTATCACGAGCATCCTTTCTTAGACGAAAACATTCTTGGCACCAGCTGCCTTACTGCATTTTGACAGATATCTGCCTGTGTGTGCGTGCGAAAAATGGAAGCCTTCTTGGGCGAATGGAAGCTGCAAGGGAGTGAGGGCTTCGATTCAGTCATGCAGCGCCTGGGTGTCAACGCGTTCACGCGCAAGGCGGCTAATATGGTGAAACCGAGGTGCATCATCACAGCCCGAGGCGATGGCTATCGCATGGAGTCCGTCAGCGAATTCAAGACGACCGGGTTCGATTTCCGGTTGGGTGAGCCCTTTATGGAGAAGACACCTGATGGCCGGAGGGTGAAGTCGACAATCACGTTGGCAGAAAATGTGCTGAATCAGGTGCAGGCCGGCGAGAAGACCACTCATATTGACCGCATCATTAATGGCGACACGCTGGAGACGGTAAGTCTTCATTCACTGCTGGCTGGCGATCGTTCACTGGCCTCTAACGAAACTCACTTGTCCTATCGCAGGGATTTAAGTAAGTTAAACCCCCTAGCAAATGCGATCATCAGACTATGGTTACTTAATAGAGAAAACGTCGATGGAGACCAGAATGTTAGGAATAGTTTATTGTGTACACAGAGAAGAATAGATGGAAAATATTGACTTGGGAGTACACGACCGGCCAGGAGGGCCCGATAGGTCCAAGTGCCAGTGTTACAGCATTCAGGCCAGTGGACAGAGAAAGTATTCACGCGTGTAGGCTTGCCATTCTTCGCCGGGACAGAAAGCAACTTTGCAGCAACTGTGATTGGCTGTTCCCAGACGTCGAGACCAACTTCTGCGGGTCTTCAGGAAAGTTCACTTCGACCCGAGCTAGTCACTACTGTCCCACTCGCCTCGGGTCTCATTTCTCGGGGCCTGACAACAGCTGCACAACGGCTAGTAGTCTAGGCAGATAGTATTGCCGACAAAGACAAGGGAGACGGGAATGACCATTTCTGGCTTATTAGTCGTCATCAGTCAGCCATACTCAACCCCAAGTGGTGCACCACCCGAGGCTCGCATCCGCGAACTTTTCAATCAGACTCTGATGCTCTAACCATTGAGGCCTGGGCTTGCTGTCTTGCCGGTTAACGTCCGAAGATATTAAGGAGAGGTGTGACCGGCCGATGACGGCTGATAAGCCAGAAATGGTCCTTTCAGTCTGCCCTGTCTTTGTCGGCATTAACATCTGCTCTGTTCCCTGCCGCATATCTATTAAAACACAGTTATTGTCATATTTTTATTTGGTTTCAGAGGCGGCACATCTTTTAAACTCAAACTTATTATTTTAGACTGTGAAAGTGGAGGAGTTGACCAGCCGGAGGACTTACCAGCGCGCATGAATCCAACTTACCATTCTTCCAGATTCCATGATATGCATTAACACAGACTGTGAAAATAATAAACCTTTTTTTGTGTTTACTAGCTATTTCACTTTCACCGTCACATTGTGTAGCCCTTCAAAATACCGATCCGTGACTCGTTTTCAGCATAGATAACTAGCCCTCAATAACTAGAAGAATCCACGTTGGAAGATCACGTGCCTCCAAATCTAGTTTGGGACAGGTTGGCTGACTACGACGACTCAGAGACAATCCCAATTTTTCCACAAATTTTTGTCAGTGACCTCCTTCTGCCTGTTTTACTATCCGCCGTGTGACTACCTGTGGGAGTCAAATCGGGCAAATCGATCAGGGAACGCCGGTTGAAGTCGATCGGCGTCGGTGGAACTCGTCCTAAGCACATGCCGGTGCCTAAATGGGTTGTTTACTTGTAGAATACATAAACACCTTTGCGTGGTTCTTTAAATAAGTTATATATCACTTTGGAGTAGGAACGGGTGATCTATCCTGATTGGAACTAAAGTTCTACTTCACGTTTCAGCTTAGAACACGAGCTCCCGCAAAAGAGGAGCAGTCGGGGATGAAGAAACTTTGGTGTCAAAGCCCGCGGTCACGGGCATTCGTCCTTTTTGGCTTATTTACAGTTGTTAGCCTGTTAGATGCCATGGCCCAGTTTGGCAGACCTGAGATTCGTTGATGAATGTTCACCGACCGCTAACAGAACTCACTTGTCCCGCTCATTCTTGGGCCTAATTTCTCGGACCCTAATAGCAGTTGTATCGACAGAAGTTAAGGCTAAAAAGGTTAACCCTAACAGCTAAGATCTTTCAGGCCCATGGTTCCTTAAGGTGAGGAGAGAAGACGGTGGGAAAGCCAAATTGTTAGGAAGAGTGTATCCAGCAGAGGGATAAGAGAATATATAGAAAGAGTTTTGACCGTTTCCTAATCGGGTCGGATCCGGAGTGAGGCTTGAAGGCAGCCACCGCATTGTTGTCTTTGTCCCACGGATTGAGGCCAACCTACTAAACGGGGTCAGTCTACTAAAGCGGAAATCTCATTGGACGGATTGAGGTCAAGCCACTGTTGGTTGAGGTCAGTATGCGGGAAACATGGTGCGTGCGTTTGGGTGCTCGTCAGTTGCGTCTGGCAGCCATGGCGGTCACCCGTCCGTTTGCACATGCCTCGAGGCACGCGGGAAAACTGCTTGCGCGCTCTGGGTGACCTTGTCTGTGGCGTCAAGAATAAGGAGGGCGTCGGACAGACACGACCACTACAGTTGCACAGCGGCTAGTAGTCTAGGCAGATCTTATAGCCGGCAAAGACAAGGGCGCGGGAATGGCCTGAGATGTCAGTCAGCTCGTCGTCTAGACAGGCGCTGTACCAGTGGAAATAGAGGAACAAGACAGTAGATAAATAAGCGGGCAGCCATCTGATTGGATGACCGGTCGGCTTGTACAAAACGCGGCTTTGATTTGCTGCAGACTTTTGGCAGAATACATTTGCAGTCTTCACATAGACCCTCCATTAATCTTTTGCATCCACTTCCCTTTCCTTTGTGTAGTGGTAGGGCGTAAGTCAGTGATGCTGTGAATTCCGAGCGATACAATGAGAGGAGGAGAGGGTTCTTCGGGAAAAGTAAAGATTTGCTTGTTGATTTTCCAGTTGGTGACATCAACTCGTCGTCCGGCAAAATGAAAATGAGACAAAATGTCACAATAGATCGTTTGTCGCGATAGGACGGGCAAACCACTGAGAGGGTGAGTCATGAGGGGCGGGTGTGGAAAAATGACTGTTTCCTGTTCTGGAGGGGAGGAAGTCTCAGTTGGATTAGTGATATCGGATGCGATACAAGGGCCGGGGTCCAAATGTTGGGGGTCGAAGTCAACATTGCGGCTGATACTACCCGCAGTGGAAAAACAGTCCTCAATAAATCCTCTCGCTCGTCTCGTGTTTGCCATGGCTGTTCGGCAATTCGCGCACGCGGTGCCAAAAAATGGCGTCAGTTCGCGGCTTGCGCGAACGGTACCAATCACATGAGCTGCTTGACCCATGGTTCACGGGCCTCCAGTCTATAGACAAGTGGACTGACCTGTCCAACCCATATTCGGTGCGGAGGCTCAGTTTGACCAGAGCAATTTGTCACTCTGGCGAACACGTCTGCTAACGTCAGTGCAGGGCGCCCGAGGGCCGAGCAGTCATCACGCGCAACTCCAGCACGGGTGATGAAATTTCAGCAGGTAACTGCCCGCATGCCGGCCATCAAGCCTTTAGCGCACAAGCGGGCGCCTATCCTTGATAGGCGGTAACAGTTCATAGCCATAGGTATGCATCGACTGTATCCTATAAATAGCGAAGCTCCCTGTCTATCGCAGGGGGTTAAGTGAGTCAAACCCAGCAACTGGGATCTACAGGCCATGGTAACTTAGTGAATGAGAAGTCCGTAAAGGGCAGAGTAGAGGGAAGAGTATATTGTATACACAAAGGAAAGGAGAATAGATAGAGGAAGTCTGACTTGGGGGAACACGTCCGCCAGGGAGATTGACCGGGTCCCAACTGCGGTTTTAGTAGCAGTCAGGACAGTAGACAGAGAGAGCGCGTTAATTGACTAGGTCGGCCTGTGATTGGTTGGACGGCGTGTTGAGTGGTCCACGTCACGCGCGTTAGTAAGTCTGGCGACCGCAACGACCTTGAGCTCCAGACAGATTGCGGTCACGACAGGATATCCAGACATCGGAAGGCAACGACTCACTACATATCCACGACAGAATCTGAAACGCCAGGCGAATAAAGTTCTTGTGCCAGCGATCGAATCTGCTACTTCTCACTGAGGCTTACAGTTAAGCCTCATCTATTTCAAAACCTTTAGATCTGCACTCTAGGCATAATTCACTCATAAGCTAAAATAGTACTTTTGCACCACACTAACATGGTTTTAAAAAGCAGTTGATGGACTACTGCTAAATGACAAATACGACACCGGGGGAAACCCAGTTTGATGGATGGACAGCAACCGCTTCGACGCTCTCATATCGGCCAAGTTGGCCCGTCAGCAGCTTTGGACAAGCCTTGGGTTTATTCGCCTGTTATTCGGCTAAAAAATATATGAGATGACTGCTTGGTGGGAGCTCCACTCTCTCAAAACTCCAGACTGTTCGACCGGTACATTGCAGGCTTGCCTCAAGCAGTCTATAGCATTCTTTCGTCTGCCATCCCGATCCAAACGCCGGAGGACATAAATATTCCTGTGTCTTAATCCGAATACAAAAATCAACTGTTATCTTAGTTATACTCCAAACTCTCCCTAAACCATGCAATTAACACAAACCCAAACTTTTAACATAATTCGGACAACAAACCCTTAAACTCGACCTCAAACTCAACTTCCTTGGAATTTGGCGAAAGGCCACGTGTTTAGACGGCCATACAAGCCCTTACGCTGCTGTTAGTTCACTACTAATTTCAAACATTACTTCGAGCCTTGCACCGCATTAACAAAGTTTTAAAAGACAGTTTACGGTCTATTAGTGAGTGATAAACGCGGCACCAGGGGGAAAGTAATTTGATTGCTTAATGCATTTTTAGATATCCTCAGAATTGCCAAGTTGGTTTATGTGGTCGGCCAGCAGCTTTGGGTTTACTCATCTCTTGCTCAACTAAAATTGTATCATTTTAAGGGGTTTGGTAGATTTGATTAATTTAGTTGACCCAATTGTGAAAAAACTCGCGGTCTCGGCGAGAGTCGAACCCGCACAGCAGGGAAACTTTTGTCCAGACAACTCTCTACCATTGAGCTCTGAGGCTCACCGTGCGCCGTGAAGTTAATCACACTTGGATTTGATTTTAAGCATCCTACATATCCTCAGCCGGCCAGCCTGGCTGCAGAGCATGTCCGGCCGTCCAACGTCGCAGTGCGTGTCTTTCTATGCAGATAACCATTAAACGGTCTGCCAGGTATTCATTTGACAGTTGTTAAAAAGGAGCCGTTTGGGCATCAGAATTGTCTAAAACTATGTCATAAACATCCAGCCATCTGGCAGTTTCGGTGTCAGACGAGTTCGAAAAGCATCCTGGCTCACGCTCGTAACCTCCCCAGCCGGACAGGAAGTGTGCGCTAAAGTAGGTAAAATGCCTGCGAATATTTCATCCTCTGCCGGTCGTTCTTCAACAAACGTGAATGGCGATCTTTTCCGTCTCTACGCTGATTGGTCCGACACCATCAGCACTAATGCTCGAAATCGGACATGCTTACGGCACGTAGTCCTAGTAGGCACAAATACGCATATCCGACACAGTTGCTATTACTGTCTAAAATATGAAGGCTATCTCCATGACGACTGAATATTTTCTTCGCGAGCCGAACGCTAGGACTACCGCAGGTCCGGAGAAGGTCACATTTTCGTCATCGCGAATGAACGATTTTGATTATTTATAATAAGGCAAGTACATAAATATGAGGGAGATTAGTGTTTACAAGTCTAAGCAAGTAATCGGTAGATTTTAGGTGACCTAGTTGTGAAAAAACTCGCGACCTCGGTGGGATTCGAACCCACACAGCAGGGAAGGCTTTTGCGCGAAGGCAACGCTCCTTGAGCTACGACGCCACGTCTGCGCCCTAAATCAAATCACGCTTGGATCGATTTTACCCACCTAACTTTAACGCTCTTATGGAATCCATCAATACGGAACAGCGAGTTGACTGCCCAGGTAGGATTTCCTAAGCAGTCAATCTATAATCCATCAGAATGACTACTAGGTTGATTCAATTATTTTAGTATTTGCTTCAGTTGACTGCTTGGTGCATCTCTCACTGTCTCAAAACATGGGACTGTCCGAATGGTACGTTGCTGGACTGTCCTAAGCAACCTGCATAAATTTCTCGTCCACCATTCCGATTGCACTGTCGGGCACGCTGTGTTTTCCGCAGGATTTCGAAATTGAAGGGAGAGGAAACAACATGCTGAAAAGCTAACCACTACGCGTAAATTCTTCGTAAATATGCCTTGTATGGCCACTTGAACAAGACACGGGAATAGGAGCGCCTCGCAAACCCTCAATAGGTGGCAGAGGCTTCTATCCTGCCGGCCGCCCCTCACAACACACATTTTGGCCAGCGGTTCTGGTGGAGTTGTTCTCAACCCGGCCATCCTAATCACCATCGCTGCCACGCTCCTCAGCCCAGTCGCAACGTTCGGCCGTCTGTTCGAGCTCTCCACAAGGAAGCTGTCGCCTCGTCTCTACACGTTGATGGCTCTGCCACCAAGACAGGCTTCCAGCGTCTTCACCAGAGAGCCGTTGTCGAGGCAAAACGAGGGTACCACCCCACGGTCCTTTTGGGCGGCTATCCACCTTCGCAAGTACCAACACCGCCTCGACCCGACCATACCCGACTGCGGCGTTTCTCCGCATGACTTTCAACATCAGTTCGCCTGCAGTTCTCCGCCAGCTGGGGCCGTGGCATTTCTCAGTCTCCCAAATGCACCCAATTTGTACTACGGCGGGGACTCCTGATCCAAACAAAAGCCACTAACCAACCAACAACAGGTGGCCTCGTGATACCTTTCATAAAACGTAAATATTCCCGTTTTATAACCTGAACACAAGCTAAACGGTAACCTTAGTTTTAGTCCTAGCCCTCCCTAAAGCTTGCAGTTAACACGAGCCCCAAACCCTTAAGCTTGATCTCAAACCCAACTTCCCTCGAATCTGGCACAGAGGCACATGTTTTGTGGGCGACCGGTGTTCTGTTTAGATGGTCATACAAGCTATCCTTACGTTAATAAATACGATTTTGAAAAAATCTGACCACAACACCATCAGAGCCGAAACGCAATGCGTTCAACTCGATATCCTTTATGTCAAACCTAGGTACTATCCCTGGGTTTTTTTTCGGAGAAGAAGCTCAAGACGCTGCTTGGAGAGGCGACTAAATCATAATCCAATCTCAAAAACAAGAGAAAAAGGCGAAGCAAATGTCACTCTGATTAGCTTTACATTTTCTGGAGCATGTTTCCGTACAAATGCAAAGTAGTCAAAAATGATATTCGTATAACCACAGTGAATAAAGCAAGAAAGGATTGGAATGTCAGTTCGCCGATTGTCTTTTAAGAGTACAGGCTAGATGCGGACGTAGTCCCTGTGGCTGACGAGTTCTTCGACTTTGACAGTCTAGAAATGATAAAGGAGGAACAATTACGAAGGGGTCAAATATAAAATTAAGTGAGATCATATGCATACGTCTTTAATCACGAGTCTGACTAATTGAGAAGACATTATACCAGTCAGTTAAACGCCACCCCTGACTTACTGGAATCGGCAATTGGTAGGGAATGTTTACATGAACCTTGGAAACAGGAACTCCCCTGATATAGGTGTGGTCTTATCGTCAAATTTCAGGGGTCAGATTTAGAACATGGGAATATTCACCCCTCCTGCAAATTAGCACAAGAAATAAAATGAAGAGAAAGGGTGGCTTTTGTATTTCTATCCCCTGTCAGAGTGGCAGTTATGAAAGCAATTCCGGCCTGGTCTGTACCATAATTACCCAAAACTACGCAAATTACTCAAAAAATAAACATAAGGGTAAGGTTTCAACCTCTATTGGATGCTCTGATAGTGCGGGATGGATAATTTTTGAAAAGATAACATAAGAAAGTTAACTTACAGTTTTGAGCATATTTTCCTCAATCTTGCGGGTGATATAGGTGGTTTTATCGCCAACTTGCACCTGATTCATGATATCACCGTCCATAGTGATGGTAGATTCCACAGTACGGCCGTCTGGAGTCACTTCCTTGAATGGCTCACCCAACTGGAATGTAAATTCGGTCGTCTTGAAGGTGCTGGCTGTCTTCATTGTGTACTTGTCGCCAGTTTTCGAGATGGTCAGCGTCGGCTTCATCATGTTGCCGGCCTTGCGCGTGACAAAGCCAACACCCAGGCGACCCATAATCTCATCGAAGCCCTCACTGTTCTGCAGCTTGAACGTTCCGAGGAAGGCGTCCATGATCAGTAGACTGACTGGAGTGACGTCGCTTATGACCAACAGGCCACGCATCTGAAGGTCGTCTGCTGATTGGTCGCCCAGCCCCGCCGCGATCGCGACCACTATCCACCAACCAGCCAATAGCTGGTGCGTTGGTCGGCTTCACCGGCTTACTACGCCCGCAGGCGACGATGACGCACCCTTCGGCTGGTAGGCCATGCCCTCATCTAACTAGGCTCACGTCCTTAGACCATTCGATCCCCTCCCTCTCTCCTCCCCCCTCTCCCCCCAAAGTGCGTCTGTAGAGGGCGCAAGGCTCAGTAGCGAGCACGTGGCGGCCTTTTCATCTTTTTCACCCACAAAAAGACCACGGAGAACCCAACCAATTAATTCCAACAGAGAATGATTAACGCTCGATTGCTTGGCCGAAGAAGCTCCTAGTAACACGCTCTGCCATGAGATCTGAAAAGGAATCGTTGTCAATATAGCCCTCAGGGATTTCAACCGGTCACATACTGTCTGAGCAAACATCACCACCGTCAATGCTACCAAACAATAGTACCGCTTAACTCAACACTTACGCGATTTTAACTTTGCGAAACTTCCCATTGAAAATTTCAGAAGATAAATTGGCGAACATACGTTTGTTTTCGATAAATTCTCGTCAGGCCTTTACATTTATATGGTATGAATAAACTATGGTGGTTGGTGGACAGATGAAGTGTTCTCGTTGTCACTGTGGGGAGGAGGGGGGAGGAAGGGGGGTGAGGGAGTTGAGATCAGAGTGTCAATGTCTAGACGGCCCGGCGTCCAAGACCGCTGATAAGGTGTGCGTGGTTGGATTTGGGACTTGTTCGTCTCTGTGGGGGCCCGTTTCCGAGGCCTGTGGTCCGCGGTGGCCGGTCGTGTTACCTAGTTTTGGCCATGGCAACTGCGGCGCCGCGACGAAATTATTTTGGGCGCGTAGCACTGGTCTGCGTAGCCTGATGGCGGCCACCTCTGCCGTTGCCAACAGAAGCTGTCCGAGGAATTTTGAGTAGCTTGAAGGCACCTTGTAAATTACTCGGAAGGCCTCTTTGGCATCCACACGATGATCTGAGTCTACCAGGTGCGCTAAAATGGAACTACAGTGGCGTCCGGTTAATGTGGACACCTCCGTTCCAGGCCAACTGTCCATATTAACCGGTTGTCCACATTAAGCAAACTGACCCCAAACCAGTCGTTTCTACGTATAAAAAACCGAATTTTGCATCTGAATGAAGTTTTATTGAAAGAACATGCTCAGTTTTTATTGCTTTGGTGGAAACTTTTCTCTTAAAGCTCCCCTAAAGTTCTTGATCACAGTGTCAAAATTCTCCACATCAAAACCTTGTTGTCGATGCCCCGTTTTGAGTGCGGCCAATGCCGCCTTCATCTGAAGCAAAACGTTCAGTACAGGACGCGGGAATTCCCCGCCGCGGGCGATTTGGACTGGATTTTTGACAAAATCTGTGGGTCGACCGACCGGTTGACAGCTTGGTGCTGTCCACATTAAGCGGTGGCTGTCCAGCTTAACCAGAGGATTTTACTATGGAGAAATTCCGTTCCTGGCCAACTGTCCACATTAAGGGGTTGTCCACATTAACCATGTCCACATTAACCGGACTCCACTGTATTTACACCCTTTAGTTGACCCTTCCCTAACTATGCTGGTATGTGTTCCCTTACTATTTTGGGCAAACGCCGGCTCGTGCGACCAATATATCCTGCCCCTTCCCACTGACCGTGACAACAATAACACTTCATCTGTCCACCAACCATCATAGTTTACTTACGCAATTGCGACGTAAACAGGAGGATGGGAAGAATCAGAAAGTGGAGAATAAGGGTGCGATTTCGTTAAGTTGCGTACGTTTGTTACTAGATCGGACAAAAGTAGTTTAAGTCCCAGCATCTTGCTCTACGGAAACGGTGGTTATGGCTGTTTTGAGGGTGAAGAACTAGGATGGGCAGTAAATGCAATTTGAAGAAGTGTGCAGTGCAGAATTGTAGTTGAATTTGTTTCCCGTCGCCGCTGGGAATAAGTTTTTCGGCATATAACTTGAAGGGGGGCGCGGCGCCGCACGTAAACTGAAAATTGTTACTGCCTCTAACTTTGCAGCACACCAAGAGGAACAGTTCTTATGGCAGCCGATCCGTAATTTAGTTAAGAGCATCGTGCATTGTAAGGTCTCGCATAGTAAAGACCTCTCAAGGTAATTGGAGGGACGCTTTCGATGTAGTCAGGAAATTGTTAGCTCTTACTATGGCCCAGTTAAAAGCATTTGCCATTAACTAAGTTATTTTCCTCTCAAAAAAGGTGTTGAAATGTAAAAGACTGAGCTTAGCTTTGAGGTGGCTATTCCCTAGTTGTTCGTGATCAAACGTACTTGCCAGTGAATCTCGTTTACAAAAAGAGTGCATTTCTTGCTAGTTTTACCCTTACCGCCATTACTGTCAAGCCTGCTTGCTGGAACAGTCAACATTTTTGTAAGGAGGCAAAATGAATAGAAACCAGCTATGACAGTTTGAAAGTAGACTCGCGCAGAATCTACGTCACTCTCCCCCTACTTCCACACCTGTACCCGGTGTCAAGACAGAAGTAAAGAGGACCAGAGGTGGGGGAGGGCGCAGGTAGCTGGCGCGACCAACACTCCAATACGCGCCACAACAACACCTGACTAGGCTCCCGATTACGTGGGAGTGCCATAAAGGCTACATTACGAAGAAGCCATTGCAGCCTGATTTCCAGTCTGCCAGACAGGCACTCCACCCAAAAAAGACACACAGTGGGCTGACTGTGAGTTCTGGGTTATCCCGTCAGTTGGCAACCCTAGAGGCCACGGATTTAAGCGCAGCGTGATAGCTACAGGCGCGTCAGATTATTTATAGGGTGAATAGAATGCGATAGATTCTGCAAGAGCCTATGCTGTGGAGCAAAAGCCCGGACGTAGGTTTATTGCAAAGGTGTTAAGGCTAAGACGGTTAACCCTAACAGCTGCGATCTTTCAGGCCCGGTTCCTTAGGAGATGAGAAAAGTCTTGGAAAGCCAGGGCAGTGGGAACAATATATTGTATACAGAATGAGTTGGAGAATAGTTCATAGGAAGGTTGACTCGGTCTGGCATGCCTTCGACCGCGAGAGCCGTGTAAGAGAGCAGCGGCGGTACGTCCGAACCGCGAGGGGGCAGAATGCCAAGTGAGTCTAGCGTAAGTAATCCCGAACGGCCACCGGATCCTCTCTCTGTCTCGCGGCCTTGATGGTGATTGGTTGGACCTCAGGAAGGTAGGCACTGGCGTGGGTGGTCCGTGTCTCGTGCACCAGTTCGCGTCTGGTCGGAGGCAGGCTGAAAAGTACATTATCGCAAGGCCTATGCTCTGAGTGGCCTTGTCTGTGGTGTCAAGAGGAAGGTATACGTCGGGCAGAAACGACTACGACTACGGCAACGACCACGAGAACGGCAGCTACAGTTGAATGGTCTCATAACTGGATGTTATAGAATTTGAAATGCACTTTCTGGTATTTACCATAGTTTGTAATGTTAGGCACTTTTAGTTCATTCGAAAGCAATTTGTGAACTCGGAGTACATTTCTCTACCCAAAACACATCGACAACTGGTCTTTCTGTCCTGGAATTTGAACATCATCGATTGATTACGTCAGATTAGTCAAAATTGGCTAGTCTAGTTTCCTTTGTATTTGATTGGCATCTGGATGGAAGTTTTAACCCCATTAACCACCGGCGCCACGTCGGCAAGCGGTCCAGCGGTCGTTAGCTTCGAATTGCTTCTCGGACAACCAATCGCAAGTGCCATAAACTGCTTTTAGCCAAACAGCTGATCAAGCGGCCATTGACTCACTTGTCGTGAAACTGAACTGCCCCTTTATTTTACTTAGTTAAATACGCCTATCATGAACTGACACAACTTTTGAATAAAACTTTGAACAAGTATGTGTTTTTATCCACAAGCGACTTTGTTCTTATAAACTAGTTTGTAACAGTTAGGATTGTCCTATCTCAGGTGCTTGGATAGACTATATAGTATCCTAACACACTCTCGCATGACGTTTACGCCTTCACACCCCAATAACGCCAGCAGACAGACGCGCGCACATGCCCCTAGCCTGCCACGCGTCGGGGCTCCCGACCACCACTGAGTTTCTGTACACAATTCTTACTGAGCTTTCCCCTTCTCTTCCCGGACATGGTAATTGTAGTGCCCTGAAAACATCCACGGCGTAGACCCCTACTTCGTCGTACTGTGCAATAATATATGCAAACTGAAGGGGTCTAAGTAATTTCTCTGTCTAGATGACTACAATCATCAGGTCGAATCCCAGGTTGGAGGTAAAAGACGGAAGTCAATAGGGAGAGGGCTGGTATGCAGAACTCCCAGTTGCAGTCTCAGATGGCAGGGACCACTGGCGAAGCCAGGGCTAATCCTGACTGTGTCCAGCCAGGCCTGAGAGTGTCGACTGTGTTGTGTGGGGTGATGGCAGTTGCTTTTACATGACTGTGAAGTGAGTTCAAGTGTTATGCCATTGATGTGATGCAACTGCCCTTTGCGTTGGCCAAAGGGTGGTGTGTGAAGTGGTTCTTAGGGGGCATGTGCGTGGGTGTGTGCGCACGTATGTCTGCGAGTGGAAGTCAGTCAAGTGGTGGTCTTCAGGTCACCAAGTGGAACAGACGCTTGCGAAGACACATGAGGTTGGTTCAAGGAGCATTAGGAAGGGGAACAGCATAAATGGGCCATCCGCCACAAAACCACTAGAGCTCAAATACGCAGGTCATTCGAACAGCTAAGAAGTGCGCATTTCGTGAACTGAGAAGGACGCTGTTGTGAATCTCTCCAATGGTTCCCTCTTCTTCGCTTCATCTATCACGATGGGTTAATTAATAGGCAAAACCCTTGCTGCTACGAGGTTCAGGCCCAGTTCTATGGGAGAAGAGAAGTGAGACGCGGGTGGAAGGAATAATGTATTGTGTACAGAGCTGATGGAGAATAGACCGGAGGAAGTCGACAGTCGGACGAATGCACGATCACGCGCTAGGGGCGGGAGGCTAAGTCCGAAGTGTGAGGGCATACCCGTAAGCACAGTGAGGTCCTGCGTGAGTCAGCTTTGAAGGTGATTGGCCAGACTGGATTGGTTTAGACAGACAGTGCTACATGCGTACTTGCTGGCAGCCGCGAGCGTTCGCGCGGAGTGAGGTCACTGTAAATCCTCCCAGCAAATACTGTCGGATGCTGGGAGACAAGAGTTAGATGAACGTTGCCGGCGAAGGCCAAGGCGACTTGAAGGATAATTTCTAGCTAATTAACCGTCACCAGTTAGCTAGACCCAACTCCAAGTAGCGCGCCACCGGAGGTTAGAGTGAGTTCCGTTAGCAATCGGTTAACGCTCCTCAACGAGTATCAATATTCCTGATATAAACCGGCAAGACAAAGGGGCCGACGCTAAATGGTTAAAGCGTTGGACTTCTGATAAAAGGCCGCTAGTTTGAGCCTCGGGTGGTGCACAATTTGGCGCTGGGTATGACTGGCTGATGGCGGCTAATGAGCCAGAACTGGCCAAAACTACTGGCCGTTGTGTGGCTGCTGTCAGGCTGCGAGAAATGAGACCCAAGACAGAGCAGGACGAGTCAGATTCGTCAGCGTTCGAGGGTCAAGAGTGAATTGAGAAATCAAAACTTGGGGACAGGAGTAAGGACACTGTACAGGCTGATCAAAAGCGAGCGCATGTGTAGTGGTCTCTGCCGTCCGACGCCCTCCATTGCTTTGTACGGCGTCATTGTTCAAGGCCAGCTGCCTCAAGGTCAATACAGACGCACTGACCTGCAAAGACTAGACCTACTTCCACTCGGACATACATACGTGCGTCTAGGTTCTCGCGGCTGCCCAAGCACCACTCAAACATGGCTCTTTTTCCCCACCCTCGGCCGCCAGACACCCATTAGCACCACGGCGCTCCAGCGGAATGACATGTGCTCCGAGGTCAAAACTCTTACCATCTATTCTTCGTTCCTCTCTGTACACAATATACTATTCCCCTTACTCTGGCCTCCATAGACTCCTTCTCTACTAAGAAACCATGGTCTGAAGATCGCAGTTGCTAGGGTTTAACTTACTTACCCCCCTACGCCAAACACTGTACAGGCTGATCAAAAGCGAGCGCATGAAGTTAAGATTTTGTGTGTGCGCGTGGGAGCCGACGTGGTCGTCAGTTTACTCCGTCCCGTCAAATGTGATTGTGCTTGATGTGTAACCTGAGACGTACGCCTCAGATTCACACATGTCAACTTTCTGCCTGTGTGCTGCGTCGAGCAGGTAAGTACGTTGACAACCGTGGGACAAACATCGATGTGAGTGGCACTCCGTCACGTAAACACTGTTGACAGCACACGGAAACCAAGGGTGACAAATCGCTCAAGGCAGGAGTCATGACGGCAGAATTGGCGGGAAGCACTCTACGGTTGCAGGAATCGCACGGGGCTAGCGATAGTCGGAGCATAAACAGGCTAGGATCTGACTGCAACCGTTGTACCTGACGGAATGATGGATGTAAGTGAGAGCTCTTAAGCACTCAGCAGCGCCACATAAGTCACCGGGCGGCGTTGCGCTGTCGACAGGCTTGATACAGAATCTATCGCAGGAAGTAAGAGAGTTAAACCGTGCAACTGCGATCTTCAGACCATGGCTACTTAGTGCTGAAGAGAAGTCGTTAAAGACCAGAGTAGAAGGAAGAGTATATTGTGCACAGAAAGGAAAGGAGAATAGATGAGAGTAGAATGACTTTGGGGATCCCGACCGACAAGGAGATCGTCCGGGTCGCAAGTGAGGTCTTAGCAGCAATCAGGCCAGAAGGCGGAGATAGAGAGAGAGCGCGTCCATTGGCTAGGTTGGCCTGGAGATTTTGGGCAAAGAAGCAGCCTGCGTCGGGAACGCCTACAAGCTTGGTATGCGTCACTTGGCTCAAACCGCGTAGATACAGGAACTGTGATTGGCTGATCGAGACGTCGAGAGACCGCATCGGTAAGCCTTCGAGAAAGTGCACTTCGACGCGAGCTAGTCAGCCAGGCACGACCCGCTACAAGTACTCCCCCCGGAGACCGCAACGAGGAAGCTGAAAAAATCTGACTGGAGGAAGAATAGTTAAGTTAGGTGTGAGAGATACGTACCAAGATGAGGTTGCGAGAGGTGGGTTAGTGCTGCCAGTGCCGCTTGGGAGGAGGAAAGATCATCTCGCGTCCGCGAGGGCAACTGGGTCTGCGGTAGGAGGAAATTTCTCGACTACGCGTGCATCGGCATGTCGTAGGAGATTGGGCATCTCAACTACGTGGGAGGGAGCCTGGTTGGCCGGGTTGAACTTGAACAGCAAATCAGTATGCCAGATCAGTATGAGTTGAACCAGAAGAATCGTTGGCAGTAGAAGGAAGGGTGGAGATTGAGAAGGATATCTGGATGCTGACACTCATAAGGGTACATCTATGTTGGATTGGGAAGTAACCATGACCTGGGCTGAATGGGCTATCGGCAGTAAGTCGTGAATGCCAATCACCAAATACGTAGGGATATGTCCATAAATCGCCAAATACGCAGGGAACTGCGTTGGGACAGGTCGGGAAGTCGGCAACTACGCAGGGAAGGCAGGCCACATCAGAAGTTGTGAGCCGTTGAAGATCTCGACCTCGCTTCACGACAGGATGTCGGTGCACAAAGTCTCCATATCGCGGTCACATCAGATGACACCTGAGAAATTCAATTGAAGGCGAGGGAGGTTTGATGATGATTGAGCTCAGCCAGATCAGAAGTTGGGTGTTCATCTCACGTCGGAAAGTCGCCAATATCGCAGGGGGTTAAGTGAGTCTAACCGTGCAACTGCGATCTTTAGACTATGGCTACTTAGTGCTGAGGAGTGAAGTCTTTAAAGGCCAGAGTAGATGGAAGAGTTTATTGTGTACACAACGGAAGAGGAGAATAGATTGACTTGGGAGAAATACGTCCGATCAGTAGGTTGATCGGGCCCAAGTGAGGTCTTACAGTAGTCGGGCCAGAGGACAGATAGAGGGAGATCTTTCATTGGATAGCTCGGCCTGGAGATTTTGGGCAGAGAGGCAACTTGCGTCGGGCACGCGTGCAAGCTCCTCATTCGTCGCCTCATAGATGCGAGAACTATGATTGGCTGATCGAGACATCGAGAAAGCACATCGGTGAGCGTTTGGGAAAGTGCACTTCGACGCGAGCTAGTCAGACAGGCACGACCCGCTACAGGCTGTCCCAGAGGCCGCTATATCTGGTGGCCTACTCGTTAGAAGTGGTAAGCATTCGCGCGGAGTGGGTCACCACACCGCCTTATTTAACGAAACTCACCTACATTGCCGAACCTGCTGTCGGGAAGATATTTGACAATGTGTAGTCCTCAGCGCAGCCAATATACCGTGGGCCTGTGTCACACGGTATGGAATGTGTAGGAGTCTATGTCCTAGTTGTGCCTAGAGCACTATAATCATCAGGCCATATCCCAGGTTGGAAGCTAAAAGACAGAAGTCACCAGAAGGAGTGATTTATTGTGTACAGAACTCCGAAATGCTGTCGCAGATGGCAGTGGCCACTGGCGAAGCCAGGGCTAGTGGTGATTGCGCCCAGCCAGACCTCAGAGAGAGAATGAGACAGTGGTAGCAGCTGCGAGTTCAAGTGATACTGATGTGCTGCAATTGTCCGAAGGGATGTCGCCTGCAGAGGTCTTTGCTGCATCGGTCGAGGGGTGGATGTTTCAATTGGCCCTTAAGCAGGCGTGCTTATTTGGACGCACGTGCATATTCGGGCGTGTGCGTATGTGTGTACGTGACTGAGTAAACTGAGGTCAACTGTTGGGGTCGCCAGAACGCTGAAGAACAGAGGGCGCTGGCGTAGCTGTTATCGGTTAGCCGGAAGCAGCTCCGAGGTGAAGCCTCTGGGGCCGGGAGCGCTAGTGCAAGAAAGCATTGGAACAGTTGATTGCGGCAACACATGGCTCCGGGGCAGCGGGCTTTGAGGACGAAATGGGGGACAGGCAGTGTGGCCATCCGCCACTAATGTCTGCCCGTATATCCACCTCAAATCATAGTTAAATATCAACTCCTCCTGAGGGGACATTGAAGTGCGGTTGAGTGTTCACATCAAAGGGCAGTGGGACGGGTCGGGGACGGCAGGCTCTATCAGCATTGTAGGGCCTAGTCTTCAACGAATATAACTAGTAGCTTCAGTCTATTGATGCTACTGTAGGGGTCTAAGTAATGGTTGTGCCTAGATCACTACAATCATCAGTTCGAATCCCAGGTTGGAAGTTAGAAGGCAAAAGTCACCAGAAGGAGTGGTTTATTGTATAAGAACTCTTAGTTGCAGTCTCATGTGGCAGGCAGGCAAGTAGCCCTTGGTGGATCCGGAACTCCGCCGGGTGGGCCTCAATCCCGGCGGCGAGAAGGAAAAGTCGGAGCAGCATAGTCAAGAGGGGCTGCTCTGTCATAAAAAAATCAATGGAGATGAGAAGAGATGGATCCACCATAGGGAGGTTTGGTGTAACAGACCTTGGCCGCCCTGAGGGCGGGTGGGAACGCGGCAGTGGCAGTGGCCACTGGCGAAGCCAGGGCTGGTCCTGACTGGACGCAGTCAGGCCTGAGAGTGTGGACTGTCTGTTGTATGGGGTGATGACTGTTGATTTAGTAGAATCGCGGAGTAACTTCAAGTGGTTTGTTATTGGTGTGCTGCAAGTAGCCCGAGGGGGGTGTCGCCTGCAAAGGCCCCCTCCTGTGTGGCCGCGGCTTCTCGTGTTCGCGTGGCACTTACGAAAGCGTGCTTATTAAGCTGAGGTTAACTGTCCCGACTGCAGAAACGCCGAAGAGGAGGGGGCGTTGACGCAGCTGTTATCGGTTAGCCAGAAGCAGCTGCGAGGTCAAGCCTCGGGGACGCCAGTGAAGGAAAGCATTAGAACAGTTGTTTGTGATGACACGGCTATGGGGCAGCGAGCCTTGAAGAACGAAGGGGGGGGGAGAATTATGGCACTCCGCCACAGCTCCCCGCCAGACACATAACGAAGTGAGCGAACGATGAAAAGAAGGGGACAGACAATGTGGCTGTCCGCCACACTACCACAGTGGGTTAAGTTAATGGCTTAGGCCCTAGCACCTGCGATCTCCTTATCAGGAAAGAAAAGTTTGGAGCCCTAAGTGATAGGAAGAGTTTATTCTGTGGAGAAGAAAGTGCAACATAGGCAGGAGGAAGTTTACTTTTGGAGCGCATGACCAGCCTGGAGGAGAGCCTGGTCCGAAGTGGTGAGAGTGTAGGCATTAATCGCTGCGAAGGGATTGGTCAGACTGGGAAGGCGAACGAGTACACGCGTGTTAGTGGGCCGCGCCAAACAAGTGTCTACGCGGGGAATGCGGCTGTCCTAAGTGTAGATTGAGACTTGCAATCACGTGACCCCATGGGTGGCGTGTGTGAAAGATCACTACAACAACGCTCAGCGCAGATAGAACAAAGTAACCACGTGGTGACGAGGTCTTTCGATGTTTAATGCATTGAATTCGATCACTTGGTGGCCTTTGGGAGACAAGTTCTGAAATTTCATTGCAGAGGATCTTTGATGATGTGTGTTCTCCAGCGCAGCCGACACATGGTGGGTCCGTGTCTCATGGTGTGGAATGTCTGCCCATATGTCCACCTCAAATCTTAGTCACATATTAATTCTTCATGGAGAGAGTGGGTGACTGATTACACCAATGGACCCTGGGATGGGTCGGTGGCAGGCTCCATCATCCTTGTGCAACACTATTAATTATTCGATTTTGAATAAGATAGGAAAGATGTTGTATATCCGATATCTGTTTCAGACAACTCTCACCTGGTGAGCCAGTGTCGAAAATTTAGACAGTAAATTATCGTTTCCCAAAGGACTTCTTTTACCGAATTATACTTGTTGGGATGCCGATTTTCTATTTCTCACTATTAATTATGAACTTGCACAGTATGCAGGGGCCTAGTCTTCAACTGGTTTGACTAGCGTCAATAGCCTAAAGTCAAGAAGGATGAATGAAGACGTTCGCGTTCCAGATGTTTGCATAAGTAGAGTAGAAGGCTTGCCACCTAACGGAACAATAAGTGTATTGGCCTGAGCTTTAAAACTCATACAGAAGTCTATCGTCAGAGGTACGAACAGCAACAAAACGCGGGCAATTATAGGGAGTACAGACCAATCAACTGTTGGTGCCGCACGTATTGACGACTTATATATAGTTGAACGTTCTGTCCTAACACTCAACAATATAATAATAAGCAAAAGGACAACAACTGGCGGATGAACTATTAATGAAATCTAACAGCCTTGTGCTAAAGCGACCACGACCGAGGATCAAGCTCCAGTGTTGTGTCCAATACGTTTAAACAAGACGGAAAGTTAAGAAAGAGGGAGAGGGCATGTTGAAGGTAAAATATTCTTGGACCTCGGCGCAGTAACTCAAGGGTAGAACGAAGGCGGCGTAGAAAAAATGATGCCGAAATAAATACGCACGACTAAACAGGGTGAATAACTAGACAATTAAGGAAGTGAACGTGGCGTCCACTGCGGGTGCTCCTCTGCCGACCTTGTTTACGGCACTACCCTACGGATTCCCGGCGATTTTTTGGGCATTCTCAAAGCTTAGCCGACTTGGATTCCACTGATTACGTGAAAAGACTGTGCTATGCCATTTCTCACCTTCGTGCAATTCCTCCACGTGTTTGAACAAGAAAGTCATACATCTAACCTTACTTACTAACATGTACGCGTGTATTTGTCCAGGTAGGTAGTGTTCGTCGGCCACTACAACAACCCTACGACGGACCATATAGAGTACTATCTTGCATGGACAGGCATCTTAAAACTGCCCGGGGGCGGCACCGACGTGGTTTCAGTCGATCATCTGAAGGTGGCTTATACCGAGCCTCTTTAACCCGCTTCAACCGAGCAAGCTCAACCCGGCACATTGTCAATTGCTTTATCCACGACTCCACTTACACCTATAGGAGTTAAGGCTAAGACGGTTAACCCTAACACCTACAATCTTCGAGGCCCGGTTCCTTAGGCGATAGGAGAAGTCTTGGGAAGGCGAGAGTAGAAGGAAGAGTTTATTGTGTACACAGGACGGAGAATAGATGGAAAGAGTGTTGACTCGCGGATGCCCACAGTCCGGCTGCTCGGGCGTCAATTCCGGAGTGACTAGAGCATCAGGAACCACCGGCGAATGCTTTGTCCCGGGGGCCAATGGGGCTGCTGATGTCTAGACTAGCGCGTGCGCACGACCTTGAGGTTGGCTAGCGCTGGCTAGCCTGAGCGCGCGTTCTCGCTGAGGAGTGTGTGCGCGTCGGTCAAGGACAGTTAGCGCCTAGCCTAGCAGTGGGCGTACAGGCAGGCTAAAGGCGCCATGCGTCAGCGATTGGTCTTGGGCTGCAAATGGCTGCGGCAAGGCCACTACACACCTGCTAGCCCTGCGCATTTCCCCATCCCATATCTCCCTCTCCTTACACGCAGTGAACGTCATGTTCGGTTCCCCGACCGTTACCAACTCGTATGATATGCTTACCACTCCCAACTTTTTTGAAATACATCCTCCTAGGAGGGGAAGGATTTTAGTGACATTGAACTGTCCCTTTGTTTAACTTTTTAAAATATGCCTTGCATTAACTTAACAAATTTAAATAAGACTATGAACAAGCACGTTATTCTATCTGCAAACGACTTTGTTCTTATTTACTGTTTCATAACCGTTGGGATACTCCCATCTCAGGTTCTTGCATATACTATTCCGTATCCCACAGATGTACGCAGGAGACGCAGCGCAAGAGTGGCTTATAGTTGGGGCGTTAAAGATGGATGAGAAAGGGGCAACCGTCGATGGCAGTGGAAATGATGAAAGAGGGAATGAAGAGCCGGGGAGCAGGAGAAAGGGGACCACAGGGCTCCTTCGGCGGAACCTCCGGGACTGCAGCTTTGAGACGGTCGACGCCCACGACCTCCTTGCGAGTGCCACACTGGTTTCGGAAGGTTTTTGTTCCTCGAGAGATAATCCGGAAATGTCCATCGTAGGGAGGTTCCAACAGCCGGTGGACTCGATCAGATCGGAGCTAGGCACTAGAGCAGGTCGCCGAGTCTTTATCGAGATAAGACTTAGAGATGGTGTGTAGTGGCCCTAGCAGCCAATTGCAACCCAAGAGCTGACGGACAGCACCTTTGCCCTGCGCGCTAATGCTGCCTGCGGCCAGGTGCCAAGTCTCGGCACCCCCTGTCCGTTCTCGCTCAATGGTCTAAGTCACTTACGAACGCACCCAGTCTCGCCTTGCCAGCCTTGCGCCAAGACAACCAATCACAGGCCGACCTTGCCATTGAACGCGCTCTGTCTCTGTCTTCTGGCATGATGCCCACGAGGACTGCGGTGAGAGGACACTTGGAATTCCGGCCTCGCTGGTCGCGGCGTCGCCGGCCGCCGCCGCCGCCGCCGCCCTGTCCTACGGGCCTCGCGGTCGTACGCCCTGCAAGACCTACTGACAACCTTCCCCTTTTCCCTTCTGTAAACAATACATTGTTCCGTCTACTCTCGGGTTCCAATTGGCTGCTAGGGCCACTACAAGTGCTCCTATAGGTGTGCCTGGGCAGAACGGGGAAAGCCTACTTTTGAACTGCCGGAAATGGTGCAGGAGATTGGTAGGATCCTCGCCTGCATTTGGAGAGGTTGGCAAGATCATCTCACTGGGAAGTCGGGCAGTGGCACCGAACACCAGTTCAGCGGTGGAACAATCTAGGTTCGGCTTGAAGGAGGAAAGGATATCCAGCAGGGCCACGGGGAGATGGTCGTCTAGTTCTCCGGATCAACTTTCATGTATCAAGGTTTCCCTTATTAACTCGACTAGTTGCGATAGGCTTATAGGAGTTAAGGATGCGAGGGTTAACCCTACCAGCTACGAGCTTCCAGGCCCGGTTCCTTGGGAGATGGGAGAAGTCTTGGGGAGGCCAGAGTGGTAGGATCAATATATTGTGTACAGAAGAGTTAGGAGGAAGTTGCCACTCAGTCCATCATGACGTCCAGCCGTGAGGGCGCGTGAGCGCGCGTCCCGCTAAGAGCGGATTCCTAGGTGTCCGTCAGTGCAGGAATTGATCGAGGGCCGCAGAGCGCTTCAGGAAACTGATTGGCCACGAGGGCTTCGGGATGCCAATACTCAGACCTTTCTCGAATGCGTGTGTGCACCCCAGCCACCCGAGGGCAAGGGTTGCGCCTCGCATGCGGACAGCGGCTCAAGTGCGACTAGGCGACCAAGATTGTCCCCGCAAGATCACGTCTGTGGCGGCAAACGTTTGAAGGAGGTGGGCAGTAGAACGGCTACAGACTTATCAGGCACACATACAGACCCGCGTTTCAACATGTTCAATTTTTCAGTAAACACACTTGCATATAGCGGGAGGGGTTTTGGAGTGAGGGGTGAACCCTGCCAAAGGTCCGATAGAATTTAGAGGTCCAGGCTGAATCCACACTGTCGATTTTGACGGTATGGGAGCTGGTTCTGCTGCGGCGAGTAGACTTCCACTGTTGTATGCGCCGGTTGGTATATTAGCACGGCACTCCAAGTCGGATTTGAAAGCAGCAAGGATACCGAGCTTGACTAAGGGCAGATACTCGCTCCAAGGTGTGGGGTTGTCAGAGGTCCTGCGCAAGGTTTTGAGTGGACAATGGAAACAATGGACTGGAGCGTTGGATGAGGGATGGCAGTCTATTGAGGAAATGCGAGAACATCTGAGGAGGTTGGTTAATCTATTACAAAGTCTAGATTTAAAGATTTAGCCCCGGTTGGTGGTAATAATTGCGAGACACCATACTGGGAGATCTAATGTCCCGGAAAGGCGCGAACAACACTTGCCTTCACCTGGTTTCTATTGACTTAAGATCCACTTTTCCTTTCCCGAAGGGGTTTATTAAGAACATTTATTGCTTAGATTGGTGTTCTTTTAAATTACAACCCAGAAAAACAAAGGGTCTTGTTCTGTGATCTTCAATAAAATAGGAAAATTGTTGTATATCCGATGAGCCCCAAGGACTTTTAAGTCCCACCATAAATCCTCTTGGTTAACATGACTCACACAAACTATTTACTTGTCCTTCAGCACACCTCCTGCTTACGGACAACCTTCTGTTTGGTATATACATCATGCTGCCTACAAACTGCGTTCGTTTCTGAAACAATGTGTTGGACCGTCGGATGAAGGATGGTAGTCTATTGTGCAAATGCGAGAACACCAGAGGAGGTTGGTTAATCTATTATTTAAAGTTTACGCCCCGGTTGGTGATAGCAATTGTGAGACACCATACTGGGAGATCTAATGTCCCGGAAAGGTGGGAACAACACTTGCCTTCACCTGGTTCTCATTTACTTATGAACAAAAGGTCTTGTTCTGTAATCTTAAATAACGTAGGAAAGTTGTTGCATATCCGATAAGCCCCGGTTTCGCCAAAATCCTACCTGTTTATCTTCAATACTGAATATACAGTTTCCTGTAGCAAAAAGGTATTCTGAGCATCAAATCTACTCAACAGATCATAATAACAAGATCTTGTGAAAAACTTGACTGCCTCGGTGGGTTTTGAACCCAAGCTAGAAAGGGGAAGGCTTTGTTGCAGCTAACGTTCTAGCCAACCGAGAAAAGAGGCCTCCGAGTGGGTCAGTTCTGGTAAAGCCCCTCCTACTACTGCTTAGTAAATCCTACTCGGGAAGTGTTAACGTTTTTCCTAAGGAGCGGTCCGGGCGAGATCTCAGGTCACAGTATCGGTCAGCTCACACCCGAAGCCCGCGGTGCATCACTTAGGGTTGGGTTTGACTGGCTGATGCGCGCCTTATCATGTACAAGGACAAAATAACCGTGGCTGGCGGTGCCGGCTGAGTATAACGCAACTTTCCTGGTCTCCAGAGTAGAGTGCCAGTCATGGTCTATAGTGTAGCGACCTCTTATTCTAAGCCATGTTTTGCTCACATGCCTGTGGGGCATGACCCGAGTGTCTAGCTTTCTCGCCTACCAGTCCGTGTGCGCTAGACGGTCAAATCTCCGATTAAGGTCACGGACCTGTCTGGCCAACTGGCCAACCACCTCCCTAGGCGAAGTCACAAACGGACTATAAGGTGGCGACTTCCTATTCTCAGACACTCCCGGAATCGATGATCTACTGTTTGGTTGCAGTTTGCCGGACTGCGCCTCTGGACTCCGGCCCATTCATGGCTGGACTGCACTTGTCTGGGATTCACTTGCTCATTTCTTATATCATACTCATTCAACACTACATTAAATCATCTATAACAATCTGGCCTTACAAGCCTTATCCTATCAACTAGCTTATATAAATGTTGGGATACGTTCAATCGCCTAGTATCCGACCGTACCACATCGTAGCCCACAATAGTATGCAGCACAGACCATGACTGTCACTCACGAAATGCATCGCCCTACCTCGATAAGGACTAAGGAAAACGAAAACAGCGATTATTCAAGGTTTTTTAGTAGATTTCGCTTAATCAAAATAGAAAAAATACAGGCAACATCGTTTCAACCGCGCAAAAAGTGTTAAGTCACCACGATGCTGCTCTATGTACCCTGCGGTACCATGCACCCAATGCACTCGAAAAACCAATGAAGGTCAGTCGGGTGCGTACGAATGCACTCATGTTCACTGAATACTTGTAATTATATGTTAAACATGACAGGTAAGCGCTCGTTGGCGTAGTGAATTATTCCGATGACATCCTCGTGCCAGTACCCGGGTCACATACTTTCATGTTTGTGCTCATAAATGACAACTGACTGACGGACTGAAACATGTGTATTACAGTGAAGCACTTATGTTCAAGGATTTTTTTCCGAAAGGCCGGACAGCAGTGCAATCAAATGTATAGTTTGTGATGCAAAAAATCACACATAGTCATTTGTACCAAAGTAAAATATCACACCATACACATTTGTTCTGGGTTTAGGCAGGTAGTATTGCTAGCAAAGACAGGGGAGTCTTAAATGGCTATTTCTGACGTAACAGCCGTCATCAGCTAACCCAAAGCGGTGCACCGTGCGAGGCTCCAACTCGCGATCTCTTAAATCAGAAATCATTGTTATGCTGGTGTATATCGGGAGATATTTACACTCGTCGATGAGCGTTCACCGACCGCTATCGCAAGTCACTTGCCCCGTGATGCGTTGGGCCTTATTTCTGGGTTCTTGACAACAACCGTAGCAGCTAGTAGTCTAGGCAAATAGTATAATCAGCAAAGAAAAGTGATACTGGAGGAGCTATCGCAGGAGGTTAAGTGAGTTAAACCGTGCAACTACAATCTTCAGACCATGGTTACTTAGTGCAGGAGAGAAGTCCGTAAAGGCCAGATTAGTAGGAAGAATGTATTGTGTACACAACAGAGAGGAGAGTAGATTGACTCGGTAGAGACACGTCCGATCAGTAGGTTGACCGGGCCCAAGTGAGGGCTGAGAGTAGTCGGGCCAGAAGACAGATAGAGGGAGAGCTTTCATTGGCTAGGTCGGCCTGGAGATTTTGGGCAAAGAGGCAGCTTGCGTCAGGAACGCGTGCAAGCATGCCATTCGTCACCTCCCCAATCCGTGTAGATGCGGTGACTATGATTGGCTGACCGAACCTCGAGAGACCGCATCGGTAAGACTTCAAGAAAGTGCACTTCGACGCGAGCTAGTCAGCCAGGCACGACCCGCTACAAGTACTCTCCCCGGAGACCGCAACGCGGAAGCTGAAAAAATCTGACTGGAGGAAGAATAGTTAAGTTAGGTGTGAGAGATACGTACCAAAATGAGGTTGCGAGAGGCGGGTTAGTGCTGCCAGTGCCACTTGGGAGGAGGAAAGATCATCTCGCGTCCGCGTGGCCAACTGGGTCTGCGGTAGGAGGAAATTTCTCGACTACGCGTGCATCGGCATGTCGTAGGAGATTGGGCATCTCAACTACGTGGGAGGGAGCCTGGTTGGCCGGGTTGAACTTTAACAGCAAATCAGTATGCCGTATCAGTATGAGTTGAACCAGAAGAATCGTTGGCAGTAGAAGGAAGGGTGGAGATTGAGAAGGATATCTGGATGCTGACACTCCTAAGGGGACATCTATGTTGGATTGGGAAGTAACCATGACCTGGGCTGAATGGGCTATCGGCAGTAAGTCGCGAATGCCAATCCCCAAATACGTAGGGACAGGTCCATATATCACCAAATACGCAGGGAACTGCGTTGGTCGATAAGTCAGCAACTACGCAGGGAAGGCAGCCCATATCGGAGATTGAGTGTTCATCTCACGTCGGAATGTCACCAATATCGCAGGGGGTTAAGTGAGTCTAACCGTGCAACTGCGATCTTCAGACCATTGCTACTTAGTGCGGGAGAGAAGTCCGTAAAGGCCAGAGTAGTAGGAAGAGTTTATTGTGTACACAATGGAAGAGGAGAATAGATTGACTTGGGAGAAATACGTACGCTCAGTAGGTTGACCGGGCCCAAGTGAGGTCTTACAGTAGGCGGGCCAGAAGACAGAGAGAGGCAGAGCTTTCATTGGCTAGGTCGGCCTGGAGATTTTGGGCAGAGAGGCAACTTGCGTCGGGCACGCGTGCAAGCTCCTCATTCGTCGCCTCATAGATGCGAGAACTATGATTGGCTGATCGAGACGTCGAGAAAGCACATCGGTGAGCGTTTGGGAAAGTGCACTTCGACGCGAGCTAGTCAGCCAGACACGACCTGCTACAGAGCCATAAACGAGTATCAATATATTCCGACTCTGATCGGAAAGATCGCGAGTTCGAGCCTCGGATGATGCACCACTTGCGATTGGGTATAATTGGCTGAGGACGGCTTATAAGCCAGAAATAGCCACTCTGGGCTCCCTTTTCCTTCCAGAAATACTAATTGCCTGGACTATTAACCGCTATGGCTGCTGTCAGGGGCCGATAATGAGACCCAAGGCAGAGCGGACCAGGTGAGTTCCTTTAGTGGTCGGTGAACGTTCATCAAGCAAAACTAAGTTTATGGTTATGGTAAAGGTTATCGTTAAGTAAAGTTAGGAGTAAGTTTAGAAGTACTGATGGAATAAGTGGGAAGAAGTAGGTATGAGCGGTGAGATACAAATTCTACTCGCCTAACGTTTCGAATTTACTCTCCAACGTATCCTAAGTTGCAGCTATTTTATTGTAGAGGGTTAAGTAAGTTAAACCCTATCAACTGTGATCTTCAGACCGTGGCTACTTAGGAGAGAAGAAGTAAGTGGAGGCCGGAGTAGTAGGGACAGTATATTGTGTACGCAGAGGAGCGGAGAAAAGATGGGAAGAGATTTGACTTGGAGAGCATACGACCAACCAGCAGAGCCCGCCGCTTCTAAATGCCGCTTGGCAGCAGTCAGGCCAGTTGGCAGGCAAAAAAACATATTGTCCCAGCGATCGAGTCATCTTCTACTTCTCAATTACTTCCTGGGAGCCGCATGTTCCTTTTTATTAGAGGGAGCAATTCACGCGTGCAGGCTTGCTATTCGTCACCGGCCCCAAAGGCATCTGCGTGGCAACTGTGATTGGCTGTTTCCAAACATCGAGCACCGCAGTCTTGAGATTCTATCGGAGTTCACTTCGACGCGAGCTAGTCACCACAAACTCGTGCACATGGGCCTGCGGTAATTTAGGGGGTACATTCACTATGCAAGTACATGGATATGACAATTAAAATCTCTCCCCTCTGTTTAAAAAGATTGCCCTCTGATGCACTAAATGCTTCATGGCTGGCATATGTGTCACTAGCTGTCATCAGCCAGTCATACCCCACCCCACGTGGTGCACCACGTGGTGCACCACCCGAGAGACACTCAAGACTCAATGTTTAGACTTCCGCTCGAAAGGTCGCGAGTTAGAGCCTAGGATGATGCACCAGTTAGGGTTGGGTAGCACTGGCTGACGATAGCTTATAAGCCAGAAACGGACATTCTGGTCGCCCCCTTTTCTTTGCCTGAAACGGTATCTGCATAGACTAGTAGTCGCTGTGTGACCGATGGTGGGGCTCGAGAATGGCCCCCAAGGCAGAACGGGACAAGTGAGTTCCTTTAGCGAATGATAAACTTTAATCAACGAGTGTTTATAGTTTGCTTGTCATCGCTGCCCAGTTTTTGATGAAAAGCAGGCTAAAAACGCCAGCCTATTTGAAGAAGGGGTTGAGCCACGGCCCCGCGCTTTGTCGGTTATTTCGCTGACGCTAATGGAATTCAATGCAGAGGCCTATTGCAGGGGGTTAAGTGAGTTAAACCCTAGCAACTGCAATATTTAGACCATGGTTCCTTAGGAGTGAAGAAGTCGGTGGCGGCTAGAGTAATAGGAATAGTTTATTCTCTTTACAGAGGAATGAAGAATCAACAGGAAGAAGTTTGACTTCGGAGCGCACGACCAGCTAGGAGGCTAGCCGGGCCCTAAGTGCCGGCTGGGCCGCAGGCATCCCAGCGGCCAGCGTGAACGGTCATTGTCTGAGTCGATCTTGAAGACTTTTTGGCAAGATAGACTGCGTCGCCTTACGCGTGCAGGTGGAACTGGACCTGAAAATCGCAGAGGTAAGGGGCTTCTCTTTTAACCTAACTCCCTACAATAAAACCACTAAGCTTGCTCTGTATTCCAGTCTCAGACCTACTCCCTGTCTCTCTGTCTCTCTCGCTCGCACGCGCGAAACCGGTGCTACGTGACAATTTGGGGATTAAGAAATTCCCCGAGTGGCTATCTCTCAAAGTACGCTGACAGTCTATCGTTTACTTCTCAGTCAAATAGTTGTTAAAACACGTAAAGTCTTAAAGCAGTACGCATATCTAATGTGCTAGCGGGCACTTAACAGTAAAGAATGCATGGGAGCCAGGCGGACGCATATTATACTTTGGTGTAGTCTCTGTGGCTCATCAGCCTTTCCACCTTGATGGTATACAAAAAAGATTAGAGTGGACAACTGCCTTAGTAATAAGCATTCTTAGTAATGAGGAAAACAGGTGTGGTTATATCAGTTCAGAAGAAGAACAAGATGCGATCACTGGAACAAGAGTTTAATTTTCCTGACGTTTCAGATTCTGTCGAGAATTCTTAATCATAGGTAAGCATAGGAAAGTCGGAGACGTGCACAGATGAGGGTCTGCAGGAATCGGATCTGCGCATGAGTAGACGACTATCGAAGGGCAAATGTTTACTACCGTCGAGCCGATCGGAGCGCATCTCGCCCAAAGAGATTGTCAATAGAGGAGAATATGCGAGTTCCAGGAAGCAGTTCAGAAGAAGATGCGATCACTGTAACAAGAGTTTTATATTCCTGATGTTTCGGATTCTGTCAAGAATCGTAACTCGTAAGTAATCGCAGGAAAACCGCAGACATGCGCAGATAAGGATATCAGTATTTGAAGCATGGCCGGGAGTTAATGAAAGCAGGCTAGGATACAAATCTCCCTTCCTGACCAACAGGGAAATTCTGCTGTGCATGTCTTATCGTTTAGCATCGTGTAGAGCCGACCCCTATACAGCACGCGTGGTCTTATTGACCGCACCCATTAAATTAGGTTGTTACCTTGACAAAATTGACGAGAAAACATTGAATGCGCGCCTGATTTCTCCGAGAGCCATAGTTCCTCGTCGGGCTGTCTTCACTCTCATCCTTCGTACACTTGTCCTACAACAAATAAGTTTTTGAATATTGCCAAACCCTTCCTAGTAATTAAGGTATCTGGTAGTCATTCCGGTGGATTCTAAATGTTTGCTTTCGAAACCCTGCCGGGGTATCCAGCTTAATGTGCCTTATTGGTAGATATCGACTCCAGCTGATGGCATATTTTATGACCCGCTGGGTTTGACTATTTTTTGTGTGGCTATCTCACAGGTTGTTGTGTCGACAAACAGAAGGTTCCCCTTTATCACAAGTCGAGCAAGACAGTGTTGGTGGACAGAAGTTTACTGCCGGAAAAGAGACAGTACAAAGGCTGTGTTCTGCGTCTCTAGTCACTTGCGTGTGCTCGTTAGATGTGTCCGCGAATTTGAGTCGGCTACCGTGAAGCCCTGACTGCTGGGCCATGCAGCCAGCCAGGGGGACAAGCGCGCATCAGTTGGCTGGAAGTACCGTGGGTATTAAGCTGCGAGTAGATGGGAGAGCATAGGAGCAGCAGGAGGAGATCGCGGTCTCTCGCAGCGGTTGCCAAAGTGCGAGTAGATAGCGAGCGGGACAAAGGAAGGCAGCATGAGTCAGCACAGCGACAGGCTCGCACAGCTACCTTGAGAATGGGAAAATGGTATTGCATAATCGCATGTCGGCTGTTTGGTCTTAAGATAGTGTTATTGTTGATACTGACCTCTAGATCCTCGCTTCTCTTCTTGTATCCAAATGCCTCCCTCCCTCCATCTTCACCGTGTTTTGTTTTTTCTGGCTTTGACCAATTACACGTGTGTAGTTGTTGTTGCTCACATGATTGATGTTTAATCACGCAACCCACGCATCTCTTCTCGACATACGGGTTGATCACCTCTTAGTACGTCCCGTCGAGTGTGATTGAATTAAGCTGATGTTTGCGCTGGTTTTGCCCCATGGGTTAGCTTGTTGTTGCAGCTTGTTGATCCGCCGAAGCTTGTGTTAGGACCTAATTTAGGTCATCCTGCCTTCCTTTCTTCCGCTCCCCTACCACCACTGTGAGCAGCCAATCCGCGACTACCTTCTAGTAATTATATAAAGTAGGTGCACACCATTGCTGGACATTGTGTTACCCTCCCAATCATGGATACCTTTCTCGGATCTTGGAAGCTGGATCACAGCGATGGCTTTGACGAAATTATGGCTCGTTTGGGAGTCAGCTTCCTCCTCCGCAAGGCCGGCAACGCAAGTAAACCCACGGTGACAGTCACGAAGGAGGGTGATCACTACAAGCTTGTCATCGCCAGCACCTTCAAAACTACCCAGTGTGAGTTCAAGCTGGGAGAACCCTTCGAAGAGACCACACACGACGGTCGAAAGGTTACCTCAACTATAACTCTGGTGGGCGACATGATGAAACACGTCCAGGTGGGCGATAAAACGACAGAAATCGAGAGAAGAATTGACGGCAACCATATGAATACGGTAAGTGAAACTGACCTAATTTGCAAGCCTCTCCTGCGCCCCCTTCCTACTTTTACTTCGTTATCGTGCACAAATGTTGTTGGCTTTCAATTGAAGCTTAGGATTTTAGGCGTGTGGGTAAGTGAAGTATGTCTGCCGCATATTCATAGCTACGTACGCAGGTTGAAAGGAAAATCGTCCATAAAGTAAGAGCCGAAAGCTGGGGTGTAAATCTATTCAACAACTTATTATTTGTGGGCATCGAATATGTGTAGGCGAGGTCAGCGTGAAGACAGCCCGAAGAAAAAATATGGATCTCCGAGAAATCAGACGCGCGTTCAGTATTTTCTCCTTAACTTCTTTCAAGTTACCAACCTCATCAAATGGAGGCAGTCAATTGGACCAGATGCTAAACGATTAGGCATGTACAGCAGTATTTCTCTGTTGGCCAAAAAAGTAGATTTGTATTCTAACCTGCTTTGATTATTTCGCGGCCTTGCTTCAAATACTAATATTATTACGCCTGCTTCCCTTATTACTAGAAATTCTAATGACTAAGGTAGCTCTCCTCTCTCATCTGTTTTGTAGATCATGAAGGTGGAGGAGCTGACCTGTCAGAGGGACTACATTAAAATATAATCTGCGTCCGCCCGGGCTTCCATGTACTTTTTGATATTTAAATGCACGCTAACATATTAAATATACACACGCTGAATGAACTTACTTTTAGCAACTGTTTTGTTGAGAATTAAAAGACCGACGGTCAGCATGTTCTGCGGATTAGTCGCTCAGGGATATCCAAAGTTCACTAAATGGCAAGTAACACCGGTTTCGCGGGAGAGAGAGAGCGAGGGAGTAAGACATAGAATACGTCTGAGAGTGGAACAGAGAGCAAGCTTAGCGGCTATATCGCAGGGGGTTAAGTTAATAGATAAGACCCTTCTCTCTACGATCTCCAGGCCCGGCTCCACAAGCGAAGAGAACAAGTGATATGCCAAATGGAAGGAATAGTCTATTCTGTACGGAATAAGGAGAGCATACGTTTGAAGAAGTCAACGGTTGGACAGGCGTGACTCCGGTCGCGAGGGCAGGCATCCGACGTCTCTGAGTCTGGCAGTTGTCGCAGTGTTCATAGGGAGCGGTCTTCGTGTGGGTCAGCCTTGGCGGGGCTTGGCCAGAATGGGGTAAGCAGACACGCGTGTATACGAACTTGTTGGCAGCCGCGAGCGTCCGTGCGGAGTGGGTTTACTACAAGTTTTTCCTTCCCAGACCAGAGTTTGGGTAATGGAAGAATCCAAACGGGGGCAGAAAAGTTAAAGTATTTGAAAGAGATATGTGCCAGCGGAAGGGTTATGAACAGCGTGGACAGCTGTGGCTGGTATGAGTGAACCAGGTTGGTTGAGTTGTACTCCGACAGCAAATCAGTGCGTCGTGTCAGTATTGGTAGAATTGAGGTGGAAGAGATAGCGTTGACAATAGAAGTAAGATCAGATTTTAGGAAGGAGGTGTGGACGCCGGTACTCATAGGGAACTCCTCAGGTGGAGTGGTAGGGAACCATGGCCTGGGCTTGGTAGGCTGTTAACTGTTGCGTAACTCCATATCGCTTCATGAAAGGGTTTTATTGACTAAATTCTCCATATTTTGATCATATAAGATGACACAAGGAAATTCACTCTGAGTCGAAGAAGGTTTCGTGATAACTGTGCTCAGTCACATCTGGGAGTTGTGCCTTCAGCTAATGTCTCGTTCGCTAATACCGCATTGGGTTAAGGTAATAGAGAAGACTCTTCTCTCTACGATCTCCAGACCCGGCTCCGTAAGAGAAGAGAACAAGTGACATGCAAAATGGAAGGAATAGTTTATTCTGTACGGAAGAAGAAGAGGAGAATAGATTGGAGGGGGTTGACAGTCGACAAGCCTGTATCCGGCCGCGAGGGCGGGCATCCGACTTGTATGAGTCTGGCAGTTATTGCATCGTCCTCAGACAGGGGACTTTGCGTGAGTAAGTCTTGGAGTTGATCAGCCAGATCGGAGTAGGTAGTGCATACGCACTTGCTAACAGCCGCGAGCGTCCGCGCGGAGTGGAGTTACTACAGTTATGTCCGCCCTTTATCTTGTCATTATGTCCAGTTCCGTTGCTTTGTGTGGGCACTTCCTGGTGCAGCTAGTAGGAGTCAAATCAACAAATCGGCTATTCAGAGTCTGAAAGTGTTCAGCTTGATTCACAGTAGACGCCTATTCACTTGAGTGTTTAGATATACAAGTCACTTAGATGAACAAACCATGAAAACATTTGCGCGATTCCTCATATTTTGTCGCTATTGGGTACAATTCACAAAGATAGCGAATTCTAGGACCAGGACGCGAAAAGTTAGAACTGACCGAACTATCTTTATCCGGCGACAGTGTACAAACGATTGTAAGCTAGTACAGGCAGGGAGAGCTGCACAGCTGCGGTTAATAGACGAGAGTTTAGTCAATTGCGTGCATACTCAAAATACCACGCTGATTTTCCACATAATCGACAGCCTCAAATCAGGCGAGGACGCATGAGGTTTTTGGCGATAGAGGCGACTATGCCACAGTAGCGTGCCTGAGTACTAGTAAGTTTTAAAAGAATTAGCTATCCACAGGTTCTTGGCCATTCCGGTGAGCCCTCGCGAGACCTTAATCGAAGACCCAAGAATACCGTGGCAAATACGCGACATCTACAGTTGAGAGTAGTGCAGACCATTCCACACAAAAGGAGTAAATATAACAAACATTATTATTTCAATTTCTGGCAAAAAAGCAGTCCTAGTATACGCGTGGCTGCATTTAAAATTATATTTTCCCGCAGTATAGCACGGGAGATCGTACTGCTTGGTATGCGCGTGCTTTCAAGGTCTAAAATAATAGCTTTTTTGAAACAACACGGTCGTTCGCATCCCAGAGCATATGAAGTATGTCCACAAAAACGCCTTTGAAGTTCACGAAGGCTACTTGCGTACACGGTCAATAATTAAACTAACATCCACGCAAATGAGAACCTATCACGTGGTGTTAAGGCTCATAGGTGTAACCCTAAAGGCTGCGATCTTAAAGACCCGGTCACTTAGGAGATGAGAGGAGTCATGGGAAGGCCACAGTGCTAGAAAGAATACATTCGGTACAGAGTAAATGGAAGAATAGGCAGTAGGAAATTGACTACCAGACAACTGCACAAAAGCAAGCCAGCGGACGGCGTCTGAAGTGAGGTCTGCTCCACAGTCGTCACATGAAGTCATGTGTGAGTCAGTCTGTCATTGGCTGTTACAGAGACTGGAGGTAGCAAACCTCCCGAAAACTTACTTAGACTTGAGCTAGTCAAGAAAAGCGTTCACAAATGCACTTCGTGTTAAGTTAGTCACTACAAACATTCCAGCTTGGTCGATGACACCTATGAACATTGGAAAGCATTTGGAATGCCAATGAGAACGCGCATAATAACACCAATGGGCAAGGCAGGTACGCAGACAACAGTTTTCTAGTATCATTTTCAAGATCTCACGATGGAAAGTGATTCTGATTCTTCTTGATATTTTGCGACTATGTTTAGAATCTAGAGAGTAGCATTAAAATACATCCAATCTCGATAGCGCTAGTTGCTTTCCGCATTTCAATAGCTGCAATCGAAAACTTCGAGAAGTATTCCATGGAAAGGTGTAACGTACCACACAACGGTGACTTTGTCTAAATTCGGGACACAGAGCACTAGACGTTTACAGCCGTAGCTTCACTTGCGGCACAAAGAAATACGGGTGCTTGAAGACACTCCAGTAAAGTCGTCGATTTGTTTCGCTCTTTTACTTTTGTGTACTTAAAAAGAGATCACATTTTTAGAGAGCAGGTTTTGCGAGTACTAACTCTTATACACTTACAATTTCGGTCTACGCCTATAGACCTTAAATATATTGATATATACCGCGATGAGAAATTAATTTCTCAGGAGATTCAAAAGCTGAACTTTAAAAACCGGTATATCAACCACAAAAAGCAGACAAGAAAAGCTGGGGGACCCCTCGATGGGCCAGACCCCTCGCAGCTGTGTTAAGCAGCGGCAGAATACTGGCGAAAATAGTGTCTGAGGTTTTTAGCTCGTACCTAGGCTGCTAGTATGGTAAGCTACAACATCATTTTGCGATTGTAGTCCATACTGTTGAGTATATGTTCGTCCTGGGGGTATCACCCCTGATAAATGCCCACAAAGCAACCCAATTTTCTCCCACTCTCCTCTCACGAGCACAAGGACATCCACCCGCCAATCTCACCATGCGGGTGGCGTAAAAGCGATGAGTTGCAATCAAAGGACCCTTTTTAATCCTCTCCAACGGTGCGATTTTGATTATTCCTGCCGTTGTACGGGCCTGATGAGGAGTTGCTGAAAATATATATTTGCCAAATCTAACTTTCGAAGTACAGATGGTAATATTTGCAGAACGCGCAGAAGGTTTTTATATAGAGACATTTTGCTAATATACTTTTCCATTACATATAAAATCGGAGGCGTTTTTATAGGAATTTACGATAGTGGATGAACGAAAGAACTTTACTGTCCTAAAATTTCTAGTATGACATTTTTCCCATATTCTGGGGATGTATGTAACACTTTTTCGCGAATGAACAAATATCAAATGAAAACAGGAAAAAAGAATAACTGAGCATCTAGTAAAGGTAGCAAAGAGAGGTTCTATATCGAGAGATTAATGAGCGGTTAATTAGATTCTTGCGAATGATCAAGAGGACAAAATGTCAGGACAACATTAAAACTTCGCTTTTAAAGTATTGGAATAATGCGAAGTTTCAGTAGGCCGGGCGAAGCGAAATGTTTGTGCTAATAATCGTAATATCACCAGATCATTCAGTGCACCGACCGCAAGTTAAATTACACACAGTATTCATGTGTGCAGGCATCCGGAATCCCAAGAAATGTAATTTGAAGAAAAGGATGTTCTTTGGGACAACAAGGTAAATTTTTTCAGTAATTTTTCGGGACTGATTACCCAGCTCGTCTTCAGACTAGAGAGAATGTGCAACGAAAAAATTTCCAAAAAGGCTGAGCATTCCTTGAGGCCATGCACTCAGATGTAGCTGGCACCAACTGACATACGGAGTTGGATGGAATTTAACAACATCTCAGAGAACGATAGAGGAGACCATGGCTGACTAATACGGACCGATATAAACCACAGCTACCAATCAGGACTTACTCCGCATGACCATTGCGTTTTCTGCACGTATGAAATATAACTTGATCGTTGCACATCCTCCCTAGTCTGAAGACGAGCTAGGGAACAAGTAGCGAAAATTTACTGGCTACATTTACCTCAGTGTTCCAAAGAACGCCCCTTCTTCATAGTACACATATTATCCTCCATGCAATAGGAGATGCGCTGGTGGAAATTCGTAAGGTGTGCGAGCAAAGAATATTCACTGTCTAAAAGTTCAATATGTGCTGAAGAACGCGCAGCATCCATAACTTTGTAAAAGTTTGATAATTATTCGAATACCGGTATAAGCGCATTTACGAAAACTTAGAAATAATAATAACAGCATTAGGCAGACGTGAAAATAGCTATAACTTAGAAAAATAAATTAAAACATTTGTTAAGATGAAACAATTACGTAAACACTTCCATCATATAAAAAAACTTTTCTTTAGTCAAATATTTTGTACAAATTACCCTATCTGGATAAGTATTCATTTACTATTGTCATTGAAAGTTGCGAATCATTTCTTGTGTTTTCAGAGTCTTCATTTGTTCACCCATCAATTGATCTTCTGTTCGATGTTTACACCAAAACATTTAAAATAAGATAAACATAAAAAGCATTTACCGAAAAAAATGAGTTTATGGATATTAGTTCTTATGAAGATGGCCATGCGGATCATATTTAGAAATGCCTCAAAAAAGCAAACCACATTGTTGAGCATACAGAAAGTCTGCAAGGTAACTCGGATATTGTTTTTCCTAGGATTAATAAGCAAAGCTTTCTATAATAGGGTACCCCTTTAAAAAGTACTTTAATTGGATATTCAGCTGACGAAATTCTGTGTATATTAACGTTTTCAAAGGTAATGTCACAATTTAAGTGGAGACTTTTGACAATTTCTTGAAATTTACTCCAAGATAGAAGTTTCAGTTTGACTGGAAATGAGAAAACTTGCTGTTCGCTTTATAATGGATGATTTGCCGCCATAGTCGGTTACTTCGGTAGTTAGAGTTCTTTGGGTAACAGTGGCTTATTGCGTAAATTGTCGACGCTGGCACACCGGGTCGTCGTCAGACGAACGGAAATTGTACGTAACAGTTAATTCAAAATGATGACCAACGAGAGCTTATATAGTGGGTAAGGTTACAGTCTATAATCGTCACCCACTGAAAGAAAAAATGGCCGTTTGCTCACAAGTTTAGTTAGGTTAGGTCTTGCTCATCGATGAAGGTAATCGGAGGTACAGTGTACATTAAGAAGATCAGAAATCATATATCAGTAGTAATCTCCGCTGTCAAATTCCAAACAGAAATGAAAAGCAGCAGCCGGCCACTCGACTTGAATAATGAAGATTATAGTCGTCCTAATCCTCCCTCTCATGAGGTTGAAAAATGACCGTCAAATCCTCAGGTTTACGTCCTCTTGGGTACGAGTCTTCGCTCAGTAATTTGTTTAGTTAAATACCGAACAGTCAGCCATATCTTCTAGAGTTCTCATGAGGTATTTACTTCGCAGACATATCAGACTGTCTGTTGCCTCTGCAGTGTAATCTATGAAATTAAAGATGAAATCGCTCTAAGGAAGAAGGCAAGAGATCGATCTGCGACAACATCCGGTGACATATCTCTGGATTCGGTGGGCAGTAACCTTTTCCATGGCTGCCTAGAGAATGGTAAGAGGATGGATACAAAGCACCAATGGTAGTTTAGCTTAGTAGAAAATCACCGAAGCTCAGCTAGTTGGTCTTCAATTAGTGATATTGTTAAAAGCGACCTCTAACTCCTTGATTCCAATTTTTTATCCAAATGTCCCCCTCTTCCATTAACAGATTTTGCTCATCTGGCTCTGATCATTTGCATTTGGGGAGATGATCCTGTTGACATGGTGGCTTTTTTAACCATCAACCCCCCTACATAGCTTCTCGACACGCGTGTGGATCACCCCTTTGTACCTCAAGTGCAATCAAACTAGGCTGATGTTTTCGCTGGTTCTGCGAAAAAGTGCCACGGGTTGGCATGTTGTCACAGCGTGATAATCTGCCATAACTGACGTCATTGCCAATTCCATCTCGTCATCCAACCTCCCCCCACCAACTTTGCGGAGGGACCTGTCAGATCAGCCAATCCGCGAGTAATATCAACCACATAAAATGCGTGCAAATCAGGACTGCAGCTACTCAGTGAACCTCCTTGTCCACTTGCCGATCATGGAAGCATTTCTCGGATCCTGGAAGCTCGACCACAGCGATGGCTTCGACGAAATAATGGGCCGTCTAGGCGTCAATTTCGTCACCCGTAAGGCCGGCAACACCATGAAACCCACGATGACAATCACGAAGGAGGGTGATCATTACAAGATGGTGTCCTCCAGCACCTTCAAAACTACCGGCTTCGAGTTCAAGCTGGGAGAGCCCTTCACTGAGACCACACCAGACGGTCGGAAGGTGACCTCGACGATAACTATGGTTGGCAATACGATGAAACAAATCCAAGTGGGTGATAAGACCACAGAAATCGAGCGGAGGGTTGACGGTGACCATATAAGGACGGTAAGTGAAACTGATCATGCTCGGCTGCCCCAATACTTTTTGATTTCCTTTTCGTTCAAAATGTTATACTTTTAATTTAGTACTAGATTATTAGGTGTGCAAGTAAGGTAAACAAAGCTCTCATATGTCCATAGCCCTGCACCTAACATCCATTAAAGATTGTCCGTAAATTCAGACCACAAATGTGTTGTGTAATGATACAACTATGCCTGCCCCTCATTACTAAAACAACATTCATCTGTCTCCCTTCTCTTTTGTAGATCGTGAAGGTGGAGGAGCTGACGTGCCACAGGGACTTCAAGAAAGTTTAATCTGCCTCCTTTTGGGTTCCTATGTATATCATTTTATGCCGAAATGCCAACTACCACATTAAATCTATGCGCTTTTATTGCATTTGATGTGTTTTATTAACCCATTCGTAAACGAGAAGCGGCCAGCATATTTTTCGGAGTAGCCGCTCAGGGAATTCCTACATGCAATAAATGTCGTTCGACGCCGGTTTCGAGCCAGGGAAAGAGAGAGATGGGAGAAAATGGGAAAGAGAAAAGGAGACAAAAAGTAGAGCTGAGACTGGAATATATATCGTGAACTGGACAAAGGGTAAGGACGTGATCATTTATGTTCGTCATGGGTATAGGGGGCCCGATGGGGGGAGGGGGTGAATAAGCGAGACGCTGATTACGTAGCGGTGAGCCAGTTGCTCTGTGCGGGCACTTTTGAGTCGAGTGAGCGAAATGTTTTCGCGAAGGAAATAAATACATGGGTGATGTTTGAAAGGAGAAGAGGACAATTCTAACTGAGCATCTAAGAAAGGAAGGATAGATGGGTTCTCAATTGAGATATTGATTAGCGATTAAATAAACATCTGTGAATGATTGACCGGAAAATATTCCAGGACGATATAAGGGTTTCGTTTTTGAAGAACAGGCATAGTAATAGAGATTTTCTATCTGGTGAAATGTAAGGATTTTTACAAGAAAACCTCCGGTAAGAAAAAGCGGCTCCAACTGCGTCCCCCAAAGTCTTACAATAAAAAGATATACATCTTGTGGTTTAACAGGAAATATAACTTTGTTAAGTAAAATGATGTTTTTTTTGGAAAAAGGGAAATTCGAAAAAGAGGAAAATCGGGCTTACTGAGCACACTTAAGTCTATTCATATGCATACATAAAATAAAGAAAAATGCAACGTAGGTAGAATTGTGCTCGAAAATAATCTCTTTGCGACATTTTTGGATATTTAGGCTTCTACATTTCGTGCAGTGTAAAGTAACGCTGGTACCAACAGCCCAAAGATCCAATATTGCATCCAACGAGAACTGGCCATAATTATCCATTATTTATGCGCTTGCTAATGGTTTTGAGGTACGTTGTACTAAGACAACTAGATTTTGGCTTGACTGCAGCCGTTGGGACGTCATGGGAATATATATTTAATATGATCACAAGAGGTAATGCCAGTCAGGGACTAAAATTCCAATAGATTTTTCAGTTGTTATCGTAAGCCTACAATTTTGTGTATATTAAGACGAATGTGCTTCCGTTACATTTCTTTGTAATTATATCGAGAATTCGATTATGACGAGGTTAGCATTGTTGGTGAAATAGCGACAAAAAACTTTTAATATTCAGATTTTTCAGTCAGTTTTCCATAAATAAGGCTTTTGTCCTATGTGCTTATCGAGATAGGATGTATCTCAAAAGCATTTACTTAAATGGTGAAGTTTTGGACATCATTTCTTATGTATGAAGCGGTCTGTTTTGTCCATGGTTTTAGAATCACCCAAACGTGTCAACCCATTGCCGAGGAAAAAAGAACGTCCGCAACAAAAGTCACAAATTAATTTGCCCATGATTAATTTTAAAAAAACCTTCTATAATTAGCTAACTCTTTAAAAAGCGCTTTAACTAGCTATTTCGACCTTGCATACTTTAAGTTTTTGAAAGTTAAATCAGGATAAACATGGAAAATGATGACCAATTTTTTGACTCCCGTGAAAAATACGGATAATTATTTGAATAAAAATGAAAGAACTGACATTTCAATGTATACTGGAGCGGTTTTACGCATACTTGTTTACTTTTAAACTCCGTCCTAAGATTGCACCTACAATGCAGAATGGCAGAATAGATGCCAAGTTGTTGCTAGTACTGTCTCTCAATTCCATTTACAATTTCTATGTGCATTTAGACTCCAGTTTAGCGATAAAATCTTTGGTAGGCCATGCTGATTGACAATGTGCATGTCTCCTCACGCTATGCCTATAGCTTCTATGATTGCGGAGCGATTTGATTTATATTGATAGAGAAGTAGAAGGCGTTAACATCACCAGAATAATACTTTACTTGTCTGAGCTTTTGGGCTCTTTCTAGAGTCCACCGTTAGTGATAAAAGGCGTAAAAGAAAGACAATCAACAGTTAAAGGAAGCAGGGGCCAACCAACCGTTATGGGGGGAGGGGGAAGGGGGGGGGACAGTCAACCAACAGTGCCATCATTCCGGAGATGCCTGCGCGGCGCGATGTATACTGGCGCAAGATCGATAAATCGATTGACTGCGTTCTCATCCGAGGCCCAGGCTTCAATCAATACGCGTTATATTATTTAAAATGGTGTAAACACAAATTTAAAGATAATAAACAAAGTTAGCACAGTAGCCGGCCCACCTCATGAAAAAATTAATGAAAGTTCTGAAATGTGTATAGAGAGAGGGCCGGCAGAAAATGCCAGTAAATCGTCTTTAACCTGCCGCAGGTTTAATCTGCCTTTATTGAGTCATTTATCTGATTTTCCACACCCTGCGTTACCTGATTTACGTGGATGAAGGCCAAAAGGACTGAAAGGACTCCTAACCATTTTCAACAAAATGTCAGTAAATAGCTAAGATTTTTATCTTTCATTCAATTCGATTCGAGGTTTCAAAAACTCTTTCCAGTAAAACAGGGTGTTTTTTCGGAAGACACCATTTTTACCCTTTTTTCTGGAGTTCGGATCTTTCAACAGTTATTCTGAGCGAGAACCAAAAGCTATGTGATCAGGGCAGTAATGCGAGTAAATAGTCAAGATAAATAAATGTGCTACGAATACTCACGTGCCATTTACACTGCGCGCATCCAAATTACGTGTGTCATTACAAGTCATTAGGTGCATCCGCACGCAACCAATTGAAGTTACTTGCTTTTCAGGTACATTAAGTGCATTGTGCATCCAATTTTGCATTCTATGGTGGTGAATGACATTTTTGTCACGGCCCAACAGATGGTATCTGTCCCGTATTGGCTTCAGTGCCAAAATCCCATTCTATCAAGTACTCTTTGTCATGATTCTAGGAAAACCAGCCTACATCGAAAAACGTAGAGTAGACATGCTTGAAATAATACTTCTTTTTTTGTGGGTAGTAGGTGTCGAGGGGTGGGGGGGGGGGAGGAGACTGTTTGCGAATGACTCTCCGGGCCGCGGCAGCTGGTGCGTGCCCAAGCTCATGACTGGCGCTTTAGAAATTGAGTGGCTTTGTAATAAGTGTAGGTCTCCTTACGCTATACCTATTGCTCCTATGATTGCTGAGCGATAGGCATTGTATGATTGGAAGTGATGTAAGCACAATTCTAAAGGAATAAACAAAGTAAGCACAGTAGCCAGCCTGTCTCATGAAATAATGATCAAAATTCTGAAGTGTGTATAGGGGAAGGGCCAGCAGAAAATGCCGGTGAATCGACTTAATCCTGTTTCAGGTTAAGTCGGCTTTCATTGCGTCACTAATGGCCCTGAACACGAGCTGCGGCCAGGAACCCAAATATGCGGCTAGTAAACGCGCTGATGGTTCACATACTGTGCTCAGAAGATGGATCGTAAGCATTTAATCAAACCGAAGTTCATCAGTGCCCCGCCACCTCTCATTCCCTGTCACCACGTATTGGTAATTCCTTCAAGCGGGCTTGAATAATTACGACGAAAGAAAAATTCGGTTTGATTAAATGCTTACGATCCATCTTCTGAGCACAGTATGTGGACTACATGCGTCGTTTACTAGCTGGTTCTCAGATCTATGATTGACTGAATGCAGGCAGAATAATACTGAAGCAGACGCTATCGATGTACGCGCATTATCTGTCACCGCTCCTGTCTACATTTTATAGCAGGACGGAATAAAGATAACATGATTAGCTTTCGCCTTCGTAAAAGCAACAATTCAAAGTGTGTTTACGCATAGTTTTGAGCCATATAGTTTGAAGAGTACTGTACTGAAATAGTACAGTACTGAAATAGAAATAGTGTTAGTCTTGTAGGATGGTAATTCAAGGCACATGCGAATTTTGAACGGTAAGAGGGATGGTTATATACATTCATAGAGGCACCGCAAGTATTCGCGACTAGCTGCGATCCCTAAACCCTGCGAATACCAATGGGCCGACAGTAGCCAAGTCTTCGTATGCAGACAACCTACCTTGAGAAGTAAATGAGAAGGAGCTGAGCGTTGGACAACGCCTGTGAAACTATTTAGGGGGAGAACTGACTCTTACGCAAACTTCCATCCCACAGTCGATGTCTTGGGATTCACTTAGTTAAACACAAACAGCCTCTTATTCAGCAAAACATAGATTACTGGTTTGCGCACTAGCGGGGGTTGCTTAGGGACCCAATGGACACTACCAACTCCATCAAGCCTAGCTCTGTGCTGGTTTATACCCTGCGTACATTATGATCAAACTAGTCAATGTCTTGGGATTCGTCTCGCCGAAGAAATAGGCTGTCTGCCCACAAGATTATTTATTATAGACTTCGCCACACGAATGAGGGTTGCTTGACGCACAATGTATGCTAAGAAGATCAACAGACAGCTCTTAGTAGTGATCTCCGCTTCGATCTTCCAAACAGACAAAGAAAGCAGGCTAACAGTGGCCGGCCATTTACCGTACCCCCTCTCAATAATTAAGAACGTGGTCTTCCAAATTCTCTCTCTGGAGCATAAAAAATGGATTTATCATCCTGAGGTTCACATTCTCTTGTGTGCAAGACTTCGTTCACTAATTTGTTTTATTATTTAAAAAACTGTCATTGACATACCAAACGGTCAGGCATCTATTCCGGATTTCCCATGAGATATTTGCCTATAAGGAACATCCGGTCTTGGGTAATTACCGGATCTACCGTGATATAGGATTACAGTTGGCGAGTTACTGAGGAAGTCACTTTGATTAAATGCTTATGACCCATCTGTTGGACGCCGTCTGTGGACCACACGCGTCGTGTACTATCTGGTGCTCAGGGAGAATAATCCTGAAGCAGACTCTATCGATCTACGTGCATTATCTGTCGCCGCTCCCCTCTGCAGGACGGAATTATGCTCAGCTGTTTGTTGCCCGTTCGTGCCCTCTGTCAACCATACGGAGCTTGCTGATTTCGGGAAGCTGAGGTGTACCTACTCGTGGCTGCAATGCGTTTTTTTCACAGCAAAAATAAAATATCCGCAAATGCTTTTTACTTATTTTAGCAAATACATAAATTCTTATTATGTAAAATTGAGTTCCTAATTTTCATATGATAACATAAACATAGCAATAGGTCACTAAAATTTACTCTTTCTAAAAAAATGTTCGCCAAGTGGTACGCGAATTCCCAAAACCCAACCGCGTAGAAGTTACAAGAAAACGATCAGAATTGAATATTATGTTAATGAAAATGTGAAAAATATGGGCTTGACGTGATAAGCTTTCGCCATGGTTAGAGTAACACCTGTATGTGCTTTCATGCATAATTTTAAGCTTTACGGGTACTGTTGTAAGTTGAAGTTGAAGTAAGAAAAGCCTTTTAGGATGGTAATTCAAGGCACAGTCAGTGTTTAAACGGTCATAAAAGTTGGTAGGGCCATCGCAAGTGGATCGACAGTAAACGAGTTTTTAAAGGCAGACAAACGATCTTGAGAAAGAAGTGAACAAGTGCAAAGGTAGACCACATAGCATGTAATACTTTCTGAGGGGGGATGCTTTTACGCCAAAATCGATGCCTTTGGATTCACTTTGTTCAACACAAACAGCCTGTCTTTTGCAAGATCAAGTCTCCCGTTTTGCGCATTAGCGGGGATTTCTAAGGGGCAAAAGGGCATTAAAATTTCAATGAGCCAATTAGAGTGATGTTCTGCACTCTGTTTAAGCTGTGACCACACAGAAAGTCATCTTAGGATTCGCCTCGCCGAAGGAAAACAGACCACTTGCCCACAAATTTATTAAGTCTAGGTTTTTCTCATCAATGAGGGTGACAGGATGTACAGTGTACATTAAGAAGATCAAAAATCAGATATCAGTAGTGATCACCACTGTCAAATCCTAAACAGAAAGGAAAAGCAGTGACTGGCCATTCACCCTACCATATCTCAACAATTAAGATCATAGTCGTCCTTAGCTTCCCTCTCGTGAGGATAAAACATGGCCGTAGCATCGTCAAGTTAACATTATCTTGAGTACGAGTCTTCGCTCAGTAATTTGTTTCGTTAAATACCGAACGCTCAGCCATATCTTCCAGAGTTCCCATGACGTATTTACTTCGTAGACATATCGAAGTGTCTGTTTTTCCTGCGGAGTTATCTATGAAAAATATGATGAACCCGCTCTAAGGAAGAAGGCGGGAGATCGAGGATTTGACAACATCCGGTGACATATCTCTGGATTCGGTGGGCAGTAACCTTTTCCATGGCTGCCTAGAGAATGGTAAGAGGACGGATACAAAGCACCAATGGTAGTTTAGCTCAGTAGAAAATCACCGAAGATCAACTAGTTGGTCTTCAATTAGTGATATTGTTAAAAGCGACCTCTAACTCCTTGATTCCAATTTTTTATCCAAATGTCCCCCTCTTCCATCAACAGATTTTGCTCATCTGGCTCTGATCATTTGCATTTGGGTAGATGATCCTGTTGACATGGTGGCTTTTTAACCATCAACCTCCCTACATAGCTTCTCGACACGCGCGTGGATCACCCCTTTGTACCTCAAGTGCGATCGAACTAGGCTGATGTTTTCGCTGGTTCTGCGAAAAAGCGCCACGGGTTGGCATGTGGTCACAGCGTGATAATCTGCCATAACTGACGCCATTGCCAATTCCATCTCGTCATCCAACCTCCCCCCATCACCTATGCGGAGGGACCTGTCAGATCAGCCAATCCGCGAGTAATATCAACCACATAAATTGCGTGCAAATCAGGACTGCAGCTACTCAGCGAACCTCCTTGTCCACTTGCCGATCATGGAAGCATTTCTCGGATCCTGGAAGCTCGACCACAGCGATGGCTTCGACGAAATAATGGGCCGTCTAGGCGTCAATTTCGTCACCCGTAAGGCCGGCAACACCATGAAACCCACGATGACAATCACGAAAGAGGGTGATCATTACAAGATGGTGTCCTCCAGCACCTTCAAAACTACGGGCTTCGAGTTCAAGCTGGGAGAGCCCTTCACTGAGACCACACCAGACGGTCGGCAGGTGACCTCAACGATAACTATGGTTGGCAATACGATGAAACAAATCCAAGTGGGTGATAAGACCACAGAAATCGAGCGGAGGGTCGATGGTGACCATATACGGACGGTAAGTGAAACCAACTATGCTTGGCTGCCTCAATCCTTCCATGTCATGCACACATTTTCGCTATTAATTTGATCTGATACTGATATAACCATGTCTACTTCCATTATTACTAAGGAGTTGCGAATTGCTAAGGCTTTTGTTCTCCCTTCTCTTTTGTAGATCGTGAAGGTGGAGGAGCTGACGTGCCACAGGGACTTCAAGAAAGTTTAATCTGCCTCCTTTTGGGTTCCTATGTATATCATTTTATGCCGAAATGCCAACTACCACATTAAATCTATGCGCTTTTATTGCATGTGATGTGTTTTTTGTAAAGAAGTAAATGACAGGCGGTTAGCGTGTTTTTCGGAATAGCTGCTCTGGGGCGCCTCAACTCCATTGAGTGCCACGTTACATCGGTTTTTATAGAGCGAAAGACAGAGAGTAAGACTAAGTCTGGAATACAAATGGGTAACGGTACCAAAGATACAAGTTGTGATCAAATCTGTTCATCATTTGATCCAAGTGAGTCACGAGAATAAGAGATGGTTGACAAAAACGGTTGGTTCCGCGGCGGTGAGGATTTTTTGAGCCGGTGGAGATGGGAGGAGGAGGAAAGCAATGATGTCCGCAACCAACTGAAGACGATATAACCTGAGCCTATTGGCATTCGCCAATCATTAACCAGATGACTTTTGTGGATTTCCTAGCGCCTGTACTCTTGGTATTTGGCAAACGGTTAGTTCAGAAGAAAGGTTGGCGAGTATACTTGAGCCTTCCGCAAATTCTTACCGAGCCATTACATTTATACGGGAACAGGGTCAAAATGTAACCATGCGGTCAGGACCGTTTTTTCGCCTTCTTGACTTCTTTATTTCTGTATCCAGCAGTCACGCGCACTTCAAACCCAATGGTAACAACTATCAAGGCAGTACGGTACTATTAAGGAAAAATAGCAAGGGATAAACAATATACAACCCCCAACAATGGATACATCAAGTTAAGCGCGAAGGGAATCGGCCAAACGCCTGAATCTATACAAGGGAACAACACATGTTCAACAATAACGCCACGCAGGGCGAAACTAGTTGTGGGAATTTTTTTGTGTAGTAGGAGGAGAGAAGGCGTGGCACTGTTTTTATATGATTTCAGGAGGCCATTCATATGGCCTCAAGATTTGTCTGAAAACACCAGCGCGAGTGAGGATGGGTGGACGTGAACAGAGACAATACTGTGCCGGCAAGGAGGGGGGAATGGCAAGTGTTTGAGGTCAGCGGTGGTAACAGCCATTACCGAACCAGAGGGGGGGGAGGCAATATCAAGTAGCTCTTGAAACAGTTGTCTCTTGATGCAGTTGGGGGGGGGGGCGGAAGCATAGTGGGAAAAGGTGATTAAAAGTCAAGGAAGCCCAACGGATGGTGGGGCCAACATTCAAGTACCATTTGACCCGTGGACTAGTTTTAACACCATTGAGCATTCGACTGGAAACAAAAGGGTCAACAGGAACAGAATTCTTGACGGAAGTGGGCTTGAGCACGCAGTATAGAGGAAAGGAGAACAGCCTTTCGTAAGAGGGAAACAAATGGAGTCGGTCCATCAGGAAGTCACTAGAAATGGACGTGGAGAATTTCAAACTGGTTCAACTGGAATTAACGCCGCTCATCATTACATGCAAATAAATCGTGTGAATAGGTGAGGTGGGCGTCGATAAAAGGCGACTGATGAAGTGGCAGTGAGGGTTTGTTGCAGCTGCAAAAAAATCTAAAGAGAGAGAGAGATGCAAAGAGAGAAGGAACGAGAGAGAGAAAGAGACAGAGAGCGGAAGGGGGCATGCATTTAAACGACCGTTGGCCGTGTCAGACGCTAAGCTTGTATGAGGTTCTTTCGTGTACACAAGAGCGGCATCGTCAACCTGATAGCGATTTTCTCTGCCGTTGCTAATAGGCGCTGGCTCGGGTCAGCATATTCTAGCAACAAGTCTCCCTGTCTGAGCAACAGACAAATTCAGCTGTGCATGTCTAATTACTTAGCACCTTTTCGATCGCTGTTCGCACATTCCTGAGTAAACATATACCCGATCAGCAGTGACAGCAAATGGCAGGTGGCGAGGCGCTGATGAACTGCGGTTCGATGAAGTGCTTATGACCCATCTGGTAGACCCCAGTGGTGGACCAACTGCGCCGTCTGTAAGTGCGTTTGCTTGTGTTGTCTGACCAGCTGGGGCTCAGGGTTATGATTGGCTGATGAAGGCTAATAAGCTCGAAACAGTTTTGCATCAAATTATCCCCAGATACTGTCATACCCCACTTACTGCTATTATGACTTGGCCAGAATCGGCCTGGCAGACGGTCACCCGTTTGTTACCACATGAACTTTGTTTAGTTCGGAAGCCTATTCGATCGGTGTTCACACATTCCTGAGTGAATATATAAATATATTACTACAGTCTGTCAGTTGGCAGCCGGTTATATTACGCAGTAAGTCAACGAGTTTCAGCCCCAATATACACTTACGATTTCGGTCTATGCCTCGAAACGTTAAAAATACTGATGTATAACGCGCAAAAAATAGAGATCCACAGGCATGAACTGTCAAGATCTAAACAACAGAAGGGTTGTCGAGGAAAAGGCTGCTTCCCCATCCGCTGAAGCCTGGTCCTTGAGGGACCAGCAGCAATAGGTATAGAGCTTGGTTATTTACAATAAAAGAATGCTGTTTGATTTGAGCTGACCCAAGTGTGAAAAACTCTAGGCATTTGGCGGGATTTGCACCCGCGCATCAGAGAAAGCCTTTGCCGGTGGTTAATGCTCTACCGCTAAGCTACAAACGCCCGCTTCACGCCACGAGTTTAATCACACTTGGATCGATATTACCCGCTCAACTTTTCGCTCATATGGAATCCACCAATATGGGAGCAAGTTGACTGCCCAAGCAGGATTTCCTAAGCAATCACCTAGAATCCACCAGAATGACTACTATGCTGACTTAATTAGCCTCCGGCAAAGGCTTTCTCCGATGCGCGAATTCGAATCTCGCCAAACGCCTAGAGTTTTTCACACTTGGGTCAACTCAAATGAAGCAAATCTGCCAAACCAACCTAATAAAGAATGCTGTTTGTCTGTATTTTACGTAATAACAAAAGCAAAAACATAATTTGAGACACGTTTAAAAAAGCGGTCTGGTGTCAGTTGTTTTGGAGGAAACTTCACTCTTAAGTGCTCTTTGATGTCCTTCTCCAGGCACCAGAAATCGTCTAATTTTGTGAAATCTGATGCCTGTAGACCGCGTTGCAGCGTGTAGAGAGATGAGAATCTCACTCTATCCTGTTGGCAAACTGGGTTTTGTAGCCGGCGACTGGGCTTATTAGCCGGCGGATTTTGCTGTGTAAAATTCCGTCCCCAGCTGATTTGGGCTTAATACGCGGCTGGGCCTATTAACCGTGGGCTTAATAACTGGCGACTACTGTATTTCAAACATGCCTACTGTACGATTTTATGTAGACTTAGTTTTCTCGACATAGAACCATGGCAAATTGTACTTGATACAATGGGACTTTGGTGCGGAAACCTAATTCGAGACAGATAACATCTGTTGGACAGTGACAAAATGCCAGCCAGCAATAAAGAATGCGAGATTTGACTTGAGCTGCTCGCTTGCGGCTGTACCTAATTACTTGAAATGACACACTCAAATTCGAAAAAAATACCCAATCTGCATCGCAGTGAATGACAGGTTCAATTTAATGCATATGACCCATCACCTGAACCCCGTCTGTGGACCATCTGTGTGTGTTCCAGTTGGATATTCGTGATTCCTTTACCGGTTGATGTTCAGGGCCAGGAGTGACTGAATAAAGGCAGACTAGGCCTGCAACAGCATAATATCGTTCGACCTACATTTTCTGCCGGCCCTCCCTCCATAAATGTCATGTGACTGGTCGGCTACCTTCGTTTATTTATTAAAACTTGGCTTCTGATCGTGCCTATGAAACCTACGCTCGACCACTCTGTCATCAAGCAAGCATTATTCTTTCCACTTATACATTGAAATAACCGCCCAGGAAGCCTTCATAACAATGAATTCAGGAAAAAATTTCGGAACAGACGACAGTAAATGCTAAAAATACTTCTCGACAGTGAATATCCTTTGCTCGTAAATTTTGGTAAATTCCGACAACCAGTGCATCTCACATTGCACGAAGCATAAAATGTGCAAATTTGACCGATGGAAAGTTGCAATGATAAGTACGCTCGAGGCGCAGGGGGATCTGGTGGTACTACGATTATACGTTTAGGAGTTTTTCTTCTCCTGGCCCAGTAAAACCTCGCACTATTGTGCTTCAGTGGTCAATCAGCATGGCCTACCGAAGATTTTATGGCTAAACTGGAGTCTAAATGAAAATGGAAATTTGAAATGGAATTGAGAGAAAGCACTAGCAACAACTTGGCATCTATTCTACCATTCTGCATTGTAGGTGCAATCTTAGGACGGAGTTTAACAGAAAACAAGCATGCCTAAAACCGCTCCAGTATAAATGGAAATGTCAGTTCTTTCATTTTTAGCAAAATATTTATCCATATTTTTCACGGGAGTCAAAATATTGGTCATCATTTTCCATGTTTATCCTGATTTAACTTTCAAAAACTTAGTATGCAACGTCGAAATACCTAGTTAAAGCGCTTTTTAAAGAGTTAGCTAATTATAGAAGGTTTGTTTAAAATTAATCATGGGCAAATAAATTTGCGACTTTTGTTGCGGACGTTCTTTTTTCCTCGGCAATGGGTTGACACCTTTGGGTGATTTTAAAACCATGGACAAAACAGACCGCTTCATACATAAGAAATGATGTCCAAAAATTCACCATTTAAGTAAATGCTTTTGAGATACATCCTACCTCGATAAGCACATAGGACAGAAGCCTTATTTATGGAAAACTGACTGAAAAATCTGAAAATTAAAAGTTTTTTGTCGCTTTTTCACCAACAATGCTAACCTCGTCATAATCGAACTCTCGATATAATTACAAAGAAATGTAACGGAAGCACATTCGTCTTAATATACACAAAATTGTAGGCTTATGATTACAACTGAAAAATCTATTTGAATTTTTAGTCACTGACTGACATTACCTCTTGTGATCATATTAAATATATCATTCCCGTGACGTCCCAACGGCTGCAGTCAAGCCAAAATCTAGTTGTGTTAGTGCAACGAACCTCAAAACGATTAGCAAGCGCATAAATAATGGATAATTGTGGACAGTTCTCGTTGGATGCAATATTGGATCTTTGGGCTGTTGGTACCAGCGTTACTTTACACTCCACGAAATGTAAAAGCCTAAATATCCAAAAATGTCGCAAAGAGATTATTTTCGAGCACAATTCTACCTGAGCTGCTTTTTTCTTTATTTTATGTATGCATATGAATAGACTTAAGTGTGCTCAGTTAGCCCGATTTTCCTCTTTTTCGAATTTCCCTTTTTCCAAAAAAACGTCATTTTAATTAACAAAGTTATATTACCCGTTAAACCACAAGATGTATATCTTTTTATTGTAAGACTTTGGGGGACGCAGTTGGAGCCACTTTTTCTTACCGGAGGTTTTCTTGTAAAAATCCTTACATTTCACCAGATAGAAAATCTCTATTTCTATGCCTGCTCTTCAAAAACGAAACCCTTATATCGTCCTGGAATATTTTCCGGTCAATCATTCACAGATGTTTATTTAATCGCCAATCAATATCTCAATTGAGAACCCATCTATCCTTCCTTTCTGAGATGCTCAGTTAGAATTGTCCTCTTCTCCTTTCAAACATCACCCATGTATTTATTCCCTTCGTGAAAACATTTCAGGTATGCATTCGCTCACTCGACTCAAAAGTGCCCGCACAGAGCAACTGAACTCACCGCTACGTAATCAGCGTCTCGCTTATTCACCCCCTCCCCCCATCGGGCCCCCTATACCCATGACGAACATAAATGATCACGTCCTTACCCTTTGTCCAGTTCACGATATATATTCCAGTCTCAGCTCTACTTTCTGTCTCCTTTTCTCTTTCCCATTTTCTCCCATCTCTCTCTCTCCCTGGCTCGAAACCGGCGTCGAACGACATTTATTGCATGTAAGAATTCCCTGAGCGGCTATTCCGAAAAATATTCTGGGCACTTCTCGTTTACGAATGGGTTAATAAAACACATCAAATGCAATAAAAGCGCATAGATTTAATGTGGTAGTTGGCATTTCGGCATAAAATGATATACATAGGAACCCAAAAGGAGGCAGATTAAACTTTCTTGAAGTCCCTGTGGCACGTCAGCTCCTCCACCTTCACGATCTACAAAAGAGAAGGGAGACAGATGAATGTTGTTTTAGTAATGAGGGGCAGGCATAGTTGTATCATTACACAACACATTTGGGGTCTGAATTTACGGACAATCTTTAATGGATGTTAGGTGCAGGGCTATGGACATATAAGAGCTTTGTTTACCTTACTTGCACACCTAATAATCTAGTACTAAATTAAAAGTATAACATTTTGAACGACAAGGAAATCAAAACGTATTGGGGCAGCCGAGCATGATTAGTTTCACTTACCGTCCTTATATGGTCACCGTCGACCCTGCGCTCGATTTCTGTGGTCTTATCACCCACTTGGATTTGTTTCATCGTATTGCCAACCATAGTTATCGTCGAGGTCACCTTCCGACCGTCTGGTGTGGTCTCAGTGAAGGGCTCTCCCAGCTTGAACTCGAAGCCCGTAGTTTTGAAGGTGCTGGAGGACACCATCTTGTAATGATCACCCTCTTTCGTGATTGTCATCGTGGGTTTCATGGTGTTGCCGGCCTTACGGGTGACGAAATTGACGCCTAGACGGCCCATTATTTCGTCGAAGCCATCGCTGTGGTCGAGCTTCCAGGATCCGAGAAATGCTTCCATGATCGGCAAGAGGACAAGGAGGTGAAAGCGAATACGAGGAGGTCCACTGAGTAGCTGCAGTCCTGATTTGCACGCAATTTATGTGGTTGATATTACTCGCGGATTGGCTGATCTGACAGGTCCCTCCGCATAGGTGATGGGGGGAGGTAGGATGACGAGATGGAATAGGTAGTGACCTCAGTTTTGGCGAGTCAGCACGCTGTGACAATTGCCAACTCGTGGCGCGGTTTCGCAAAACGAGCGTAAATATCAGCCTAGTTCGATCGCACTTGAGGTAGCGAGGGGTGATCCACACGCGAGTCGAGAAGCTATGTAGGGGTGTTGATGGTTAAAAAAGCCACCACGTCAACAGGATCATTTCCCCAAATGCAAATGATCAGAGCCAGATAAGCAAAACCTATTGATGGAGGAGGGAGGTGTTTGAGTTTAATCGGTGAAGTGACGATCTAAACTTCGATAATACTAATTTAGAACCAAGTAGCCGATCTTTGATTATTTACTGTTAGTGTAAACTATCCGTGATGCTTTGCATCAATTGAATTTCCCATTATCGAAGCAACCATGAAAAAACGGGAGAAACCCACTGGATCAGGAAATATACAACCGAACGGAATCAAAATCTTGGCCTCCCGAAATATTCCTTAAAGCCAGTCCATCTAAAATTTCATAGGCATCTCTGCCATCTTAACATCGTGAACTCTCAGGTGTAACAGACACCCCGATACTACTAAAAAGTGAATACCTCATGGGAACTCCGGACTATATGCCTGACCGTTTGATATGTCAAGGAAAACTTGTTATTACAGGGAAGAAATTACTGAACGAAGACTAGCACGCAAGAGAATGCAAACCTTGGGGTGCTAAGGCTATTTTATATGCTCTGGAGAGAATTTAGGAGACCATAGTCTTAATTATGCAGATGTTGTACAGCGAATAACCGACCACTGTTAGACGGCTTTGCATATCTGTCTGGAAGGTTGGAAGCGGTGATCAGAACTGTGATCTGCTTTTTGGCCTTCTTAATGTACACTATAACTCCACTATCCCTCATTGGCGAACACAGCAGGACGAATTCCAAGGCGTCGGTCTGTGTGATCGCAATGCATGCAGAGTCTTAAACACCACTTTATGTGCTTAAGCGAATTTGTAATTGAGAAGTAGAACAAGATTCGATTGCTAGGACAATAGGTTTATTCGCTTGAGGTTTCGAAATCATCAGAGACAAACTCACAAAACAGTAGCAAAAAAATAGTTTGTGTGTGTGCACAGGGTTTTACCGTAAACTTTAAACGTACAAAAAAATCGATAACTGCCTTGAGTGTGCGCTGATTCGTTGCGTCAACAATGACCATCTGCCCCTGCGGTATAGTGCCCACTGGGCCCGCAACAAAACCCCACTTGTACGCAAACCAGGATACTTAATCATGCCGACAGACAGGGCATTTGCTCTGTATTCTAGCCTCAGGCACACTCTCTGTCTTGCTCGCTGGCGAAACCGGTGTTAATTGAAATTAAGTTGATTTGAGTCTTCCCCGAGTGACTATTCCGCAAAACATGCTGATCGTCTGCCGTTTACTTCTCAATAAAATTGGTTGCTAAAAACACGGGAAGTGCATTCAGATTGCATATATTTAAGGTAAAAGCTGGCATTCGACCATTAAAAGTACATGGAAACACAGGTGCATGCAGCTTATAGTTTAATGTAGTCCCCGTGAGATGTGAACTCCCCATTCTTCAGGATATGAAAAACATAGCTGAACGGGGAAATTAACGTTAGCAATTAGCAACATTTTAGTTATGCGGGAAGATGTCAGGCAAAATTGGTTTCTGAAGTGCAACTCATATACCCCTAGTCCCAGCATTTTGTCCTACGTAAACGGTGTTAATAGGGCTTTTGAGCGTGGGGAAATAGGATAGACTGGGAACGACATTTCTAGAAATAAATTTGAAGTGAAAAACATGTAGTTGAATTTGGTTCCCGCAGCTGCTGGCTGTAAAATTGAAGGTGTGCGTGACCCTTCGCGATCCGAAATATACTAATCTAACTGCAGAACAGTAAGTTGGACCTCAGGTAAGCTGAAGTAGACGACATCGTAACCACCATTTCCATTTTTTAGAAATTCCAAGAAACCTGTAATTTGATAATCGGGCTTTTCCGCAATACCTTAAACAATAAAACAGATTAGGAAAATCTACGGATATAAATAAAAAAACATTTATAACTTCAAACAAAAATAAAAGTGTATACAGCTGCTATGAAAGTATATTCACTGCGTATCCTAATTCCCCACCGATAAAACCCTATAAGCATCATTTCTCTAGGGCAAAGTGCTGGAACTAGGGATCAATGAGGTGTTCTACATAAACTACTGTTGCCAGCTGGCATAGGTGATCAGTAGTTGAAGCAAGGCGGCGAGTTAATCCAAGCAGGCTAGGATACAAATCGCCCTTTCCGACCAACAAAAAATATCCTGCTGTGCATACTTACTTATATAGCACCTTACTAGATGTTAATGTATGTTCAAAAGTTAAAGTTGACTCTTGATGATGGGCCTTATCTTCATTAATTTTGAAGTAGTCGCAAAGGACAAGAAAATATCGATATATTTAAAGAAAATGTTCGCGTGCAGGTATTATTTCTGCGTTTCAGAGCAGGAAATCAGAGGTGTGGAAATCTGACGTTGTAAAATTAATAAAAGTCAGGTTTCAAAAGCTAACCCGCTCGTCCACACCCTGTTTTAGCTGATTTAGGTAAGTGAAGGTTAGAAAAGATGCATCGCCATTTTCGAGAGGATTTTGGGTTAAATTTACCGAGAATTTTATGTTTTGTGTCATTTGGGTCAACGCATCAGAAACTTCCTCCAGTGATACAGTCTACCGACGGAAGTCATATCTTGCATTTTTTTTTCGAGATAGATATTCCGCGCGAGAACGAAAAAGCATGTTATGAGGGCAGTAATGTAAGTTAATCTTCGACAAGGATAAGTGTGCCAGCAGTCTTCACCTGTCTTTTGCACTCAAGGGCGATACGCATTCAATGTACGTGTGCGATTATAAGTCAGTACAAGTGCATCTGCACGCGGCCAATTGAAGTTTATGGCTTTTTAGGTACATTCGGTGCATTGTACATCACATTTTACATAACATCCTGCTGACCGACATTTTTTCCAGTGCAAAAGGTGGTATCTACGTCGGATTGCTCTTAGTAGACAAAACTACGCCTACTGAAAAACGTAGAGTAGCCATGTTTGAATTAATACATTTTAAGTCGTGAGTATCGAGGGGGGGGGGTGGCACACAGTTTGCGAATGACTTTCCGGGCCGCGGCAACTGACGTCTGTCCTAGCGCATAACTGGCACCCAGTTCTGCAGCTACACAAAGTTGTGTTGTGCACTGCGGCCACAGCCCGATAATCGTTTAGATTGGCCGCTAAAACACGAGGACCGCTGGTGGGATTTAACCTACGCCATGAAGCTGCTTGCGTGTGTGTGCTTCTGTTCCCCGAAAGAACCGTGCGATTGATGAGCTGGACCAACGGGGGGAAAGGGCGAGCACATCAAGATACAGAGGCGTTATTCGAGTTGCACGCCAATAGCAAATGCCGAACATGGAGGGGGCGTGGCGGCATGCGTAGGGGCGACCTTGGCCACGCCAGCCACCTCCGCCCGATTCCACATTGGGTCTTCTTTGTTATAACAGTGACTTCTTTGTGTGCCACCATCTAGTTACGCCTGTTGGAATCTTCAAGGAAGAACACAATAAGAAGGGCGTAACTTTGGAACCCACCTGGAGTAGGGATTGTCGGTTACAAAACCCGGAGTTGTTGTCTCGAGTGGTGATTGACACTGGTTGATCTCCAGCGCGTTGAATGTCCCGTCTTGAGGCTTGGCCCGGCACGGTGTCCTCACAGTCCATGTTGCACCTCACTGTCTGAGAGGTGACAGTGGCTTTTAAGGGATTGCCATGCGCGCTCGCTTGTGGCATCATTGGTCGCTTGGGATAAGGTCACACGACCAGTTGGCAGGCGTGTAGGCTTGGGTGCATCTGTTTCCTTTCCACAGCTTTGAGTTAGCGCGTGTGGACAGTCATCACGTGGGCATAACCCCCGTAAGCATATGACCTTGAAGGCAATACTCATGTCGGCAAGGGAATAATTGTTGCAGTCGGTGGTGGGCGGTCACCAACACCTGGACTGCGATACAATCGCTCTTAACAAACACGCTGATCCATGCGCGTACACAACTCCTGTTGTCCATATACTCGACATGCCACGTCAGCCAGTACCCACAGAAACGTAGGGTTATTTATGAGACTCTTGCAGACCATTGCCAAACAGATGGCAGTTGTTGAAAATGCTTCGTTAGCCCACCTCACAGTGCACTACTTCATTCGCAAGCCCCCGTCATGTGCTCACCCCGTAGGACGTACGATAGGGGTCAACATATAGTGTGGAAGCATTATACGAAAAGACGTCTCCGCCTCTGCTCACCGTCTCTACCGGTGGAGTGAGTATGAAGATAGTATTGCCAGCAACCATGTGAGAGCCTGGAGTGGTCAGTTCTGGCTTATTAGCCGCCGTCAGCCAGTCATACCCAACCTCAAATGGTGCACTATCAGAGGCTCCAATTTGTCTTTGCCAGTAATATTGTACGTCTAGACTCCTAATCGCTACGGTTACTGTCAAAGCCCGAGAATAAGATCCAAGAGAGACGGGGATAAGTGTGCTCCGTTAGCGCTCAGTGAACGTCCATCGACGAGTGTACATATCTCCTGATCTACACCGGCAAGACAACGAGCTCGGGGATCAATTATCAGAGCGTCAGACTCTGATCAAAAAGGTCGCGAGTGCGAGTCTCGGGTGGTGCACCTCTTGGGATCGCGTATGACTGACTGACGACGGCCAATTAGCCAGAAATGGCCATTCGAATCTCAATCGCCTTTGCCGTAAATACTATCTGTGAAGACTTCAAAGTTACATGACAAGTGCTTAAGAAGTGGGCTCCTAGTCATGCAGAATACTGTTAAAATGACCTGGTTGGAAGCACATTGTCATAACCTTGTGTGTCCCTGTGTCAACACTGGTCATGTCCCCCAGTCATCCGTTAGAAAGAGAAGGCCGAACGGGATAGCAGATAGTACTTTACAGGCACTAGTTATAGTTGTACATCAGCGTTGTCTTCTGTGTGTCCATCAGCAACGTGTCTTCTGTCTTCGGTCTCGTCTCAACAGAATGCCAGGCCGTCGGTAGCACGTCTCGGCAAGAGAGTGCGCCTTCTATGTGTGGTGTCGTATTTAGGACCAACGGCCTTTGTTCCCTATTGGCCCCTCTGCATGCAGCCATCATGGGGTGTTCGTAGGATGACAACTTGCGCCCTCAGTGACGCGCACACGTGCATGTGTCCTTTCATGGCCCTTGTCATGTGTGACCTCAGAACCTGGCCAGCGGCTGTTCTTGCGTCCTCGGGTCGCTCTTTTTGCCCGCTCTGCATGTACCGGTAGCTTTTTTGAGTCCTTTGTTCTTGTGTCCTCAGGACGGTCTGGGTTATGACTCGGCCGTCCTAACACGTACGGGACGTCAGGAGCAAATAAACACCCAACTGGACAACCGCTAAATCCTAGAGGACTAAATCATAAAAATTAGCAGAAACTGTCTTTTAGCATCGATACCATTACTGCTGAAAACATGGGACTTGGATGACCAAGATACCAGAACTGGTATAATGCGAGGTTACGGTTTCAGTTTTTTTCAGTTTATTTGGTGAGGATAATAGGCAATGCCTTTGAAAACCCTATGTAGCACGTGTAAATTTACCACTACTAACATAGTATTGGCAAACAGTGAGTAGCATTGTTTTTTACAATATATGTCTGGTTTTTAGAGTTCAGACTTGGAGAGAGGAGAGGGGACGCATGTAATTATCCAAGCGTTGTTTGTACATTTGAAGGGAAGTTGCCTCCACGACTGACTGTGGAAGGTTGTTCCACTGTTGTATGACACGTTGCGTGAAGAATTAAGAGCGGAGGTTTAGCTTGGACATTTTCGTGCGCAGCTTCATTGTGTGCCCACGGAGATGAGGCGAGAGGTGCCACTGAAACATGTCTTCAAAGCGTAATCCTTTCTCAAGACCGTTTATTATCTTGTAAACTAGGATAAGATCCCCTCTTTGTTGCCTGTAATGCAGAGGGAATAAATTTAGGCATGCCAGTCTATCTATGTAAGTGTGGTTTTTTAGACCTCTTACTAGCTTTGTTGCCCGACGCTGCACTTTCTCCAGACATGCTGTGTACTTTGCTAGCCATGGCCGCCACGCCTGTATGCCATACTCTAGGTGTGGTCGAACAAATGTGCCGTACACTCTGCCAAAGAGATCTTCATCGAAGGCTAGAAACGCCCTTTTGATAGCGTGCAGCACTCCCGTGGCTTTATTTGCTCCTTTGACAGACTGTAATGAGGGCTTCAGATTACTCTGTATCCAAATGCCTAGGTCTTTTTGCGTAGATGCTGCGGGAAGTTGGATGTTTTTCAGGTGATATATCCTGCTGCTCTGGGGGATAGGGTAGTTTGTTGGACGCAGGTGGAGGACGGCACACTTTTGCACATTGAAATCCAGCAGCCATCTCTCAGAACACGTCTGCAGTTTGCAAAGATTATTTTGCAGAGCATCTCGGTCGCTTGGGCGCTTAATGACCTACCAGAGTTTAACGTCATCGGCGAACATGATTATACCGCAGTCCAGTTCTTGAAGGCTGTCATTTACATAGAGAATGAAGAGTAGAGGACCGAGAACGGAGCCTTGAGGAACCCCACTAACTACGTCAACCCAGTGTGATTTATCCTCCCCGATGCAAACGCGCTGTTTTCGACCGACTAAAAATGACCTGATCCAGTCCAAAATTTTTCCCTTGATGCCAAGAACGCTCAGTTTCTGTAAAAGGCGTTGATGGGGCACGCTATCAAAGGCTTTACGGAAATCGATGTACACTACGTCCACTTCGAAGCCCTCTTCTAAAGCACTTGTCCAGGCCGCAATTGAACTCAGTAAATTTGAAAGGCAGGAGCGCCCTCGCCGAAAGCCATGTTGAAAATTTTGTATGATGTCACTTTCATCGCAAAATCTTAGTATGGCCTGCTTGACAAGGACCTCCATCATTTTGCAGGAAAGGCAAGTCAAGCTTATGGGCCGAAATCTGTTTGCAGATATCTTGCTACCTCCCTTATATAACGGTACGATATTGGTCGTCGTCAACTGAAAAGGCAAATCCCCTGTTCTCATGGAAAACTCGAACAGAATTGAAAGAGGCACTGATAGCTCGGTCGACAGTTCTTTAAGTATCAGTCCAGGGATCCCATCCGGTCCAGGAGACTTGTCTGGTTTGATGTGACTGAGGACATGTCTTACGTCTGCGACAGAAAAGGTAACAGTTTCAATAACGGCTGTACCTTCGCCCACTTCTACTCCCGAATTATCGTCGGGGGATTCCATCGTAAACGCCGATCTGAAAAACTCTGACAGTAACTCTACTTTCCGCGGTCCTTCCGTTACTACGTTCCCGAGGTTATCCCTTAGAGTTGCAATGTCGTCCCGGTGCTTCTTTTGACTGCGCATGTATCCATAAAACTTCTTTGGACAGATTTTGGCTTGTGTTGTAAGTTGACGCTCAAAGGCAGTTCTAGAATTTCGTATTTCCTTACGGCATATATTTCGTTGCGCTTTATATTCGGCAAGTGATGTTGAATCTTGAAGATGCTCGTACTTTTTCCACAACCTTTTTTTCTTCTTAATGGCCCTTTTTATCGGCTGGTTGACATATGGAGGTCTGGCACATGGTCTTATTACTTGCATTGGGCAATGGACTTCAATTAAGCGCTCTACAGTTCCCTGGATATGCTGCCATAATGCATTTGTATCGTTCGTACTGGGTAACCAGTTTTCTGCGGAAGCGGTACGTCTCATTTCTTCAAAATCAGCTTTCCAAATATTTCTGTGCCTCTTAATTTGCAATTTTGGAGACAATAGGTAACACACGCAGGTAAAAGCAACGTGGTCGCTTAATCCAAGTGGCGGTTGTCAGTTCACTTCCCTTATGATCCCCTCTTCTTTACTAAAAGCGAGATCTAGGCAGTTTGATCTTTGGCCTTCTCGCAGTCGGGTTGTGAAGTCTATGTGTTGAATGAGATATTCGTCCAAAGAAAACTGAAGTAGTTGATAATTGAAAGGTGCTGCTGCGGCCTTTACTCCAGGCCTCATCCAATCGATGCCAGGAGCGTTGAAATCACCCAGGAGTAATAGATTTTCCTGTTTACAGATAACCGTCAGTGAACTTAGCAGTTCTACGTCGTCACTTTCGCTGGAGCTGGGAGACCGATAAACAACGCATATATTGAGTGCCGGATGTTGCCTTATCTTAATTTTGCATGAAATTATTTCATATCGTCGTAGGGCTATGTCTGCGATTTCCCTCTGACAGCAGGAAATTTCATTGGCTACATAGAGTGCCACTCCTCCGCCCCTACGTTGAGATCTGTCGCAGCGGAACAGTTGATAGCCTTCAATGCTGACTTCGCTGATCCCTATTGCTTCGGTCAGCCAAGTCTCTGCTAATGCAATTATATGCGGTTTCTGCTCAGATACTATTGTTTTGAGCTCGTCAAGTTTATTGAAGAGACTCTGACAATTGGTATAATAGATTTCGAGGCAGCGGCCACTATTGCTTGTGGTATCTTCTAGAACCGGCCGGTTGACCTTGGTTAAGTTTTCCGCCTGACTACTTCCGGCCAAAGAAAATTTCGTTCAATGTGGACTACTTCTCCTCCTTTTATTTGTAGGCCGGTTTCGCCTTTGTTCTTTCGGTCGTTTAGATCGTTTTTCAAAAGTCGCATTTTCCTGCGTTCCTTTGGTTCATAATCCGGCTGAAAGAAAACTCCAGCATGCATGGTCCGCAGAGACGATTTTCTTTCCAGCATAAGCTGTGCCTGCGCTTCGGTGTCCCAAATTACCTTGAATGGTCGTGGCCGAGAGCTTGAACCATTCGGCGGCTGATCCTTGCCTATTCTAAATGTTTTGAGAATTTTTATAGATTCAGTGCCCCTTAGCAGTGATTTAGCGTACTGCCGAACGAGACCTCGATCGTGCTCCACCTTATCCCCAGCATCAGTAGCCGTTGATTCTGGTGCACCCTGTATCACTATATGTTGCTTACGGTTTGCTCGAGCTTGGGCCGTGGTCACATCGCACTGAAGCAGAGTAGCAGCAGGGGTTTCGAAGCCTAGATCTGTGAAAGATTCTATGGACCTTTTGCTGGTAACATTTTCTTCTAAGTTACCGTTTGCCCTTTGGTCCAATTCAACTTCCTTTTCTTCAGAAGTCTCCTCTTGGAATGGTTGTCTTCCTTTTTGTTCACATGGCGTGCTCCAAGTTCTGTCTCGCGATAAAACTGAGGGCTTTGGTTGGTCTGTTGCAGGCCGTTCTGCATCTGCCTTCTGCTGGCGTATACACCTGCGTTTGGCCCTG
>JAYGXS010000007.1:6318414-6329093 GCA_036362985.1 Ligula intestinalis | reverse complement strand
ATCAGGCACGTCGTTGACAAAAAGGGCAAATAAGAGCGGTCCAGGTAAACCACCCTGAAAAATTCCACTCCTCACATGTGTGGGGTTAGAGATGACATTTGAAATTTTAACTCGTTTTGTACGAGCATCCAAATAGGAGGATATTAAATTCAGGACTTTGTTACCTATGCCGAAAAAAGCAAGTCTGAGAAGGAGGAGATTATGGTCAACACGATAGAAGGCCTTAGTTAAATCAAAATGGGCTGTATAAAGGGCAAAACCACTGTCATTAGATTGTAGCACATAATAAAAGAAGAGAGCTGGCAGATGTCACAGGATGTACTTTTTTCGAGGAAACCATGCTGAACTGCAGTACGTAGGTTCTTCCCTGTTAAATGACGCATCAGCTTTTCGTTGATCAAGGTCTCCGAGATCTTTGAGGCAGTGGGAAGTGTATTTATTGACCTAAAGTTGTCAAAAGACGTCGATCGGCTGTGCTTGGGAATAGGCAGTATGTGCAATTCCTTCCACAACGAAGGAATTTTATGTCTGTGTCGCTTGTGCTCACCCTCGGTTTTCATGACTCTGTGGTAGCCATTTGCCATATGTGTACTCATTTACAATTTTGTCGTACTGTCATTTCTATACAACTTCCTACATTAATTCTAGTTATTACGCATTTCTGTAACCTGTATTTATCACCTTTGTTTAAGTTTGTTACAAATGTTACCCGCTAAACTTCAACCATTTTGAATTACGATTTTCAATAGGGGACATCTCGCTTTTTTCGTTCTTCTTCACTAGACGGGGTGCGGAGTCAATTTTGCTACATTCAGGGTATTGGTCTCGATTTACCTTGACGTGTTCATGGCGGGGATCACAGCATTGATTGCCTTTATCAATAGCGAAAACCCTTGCCAGACACCGGTGGGTGAGAAAGGACAGAGTGCGATAGATGCAGCGTAAGCGCATTGTCACTTAAAATTCACTCACGCGCAGGTAATCCCGTTTACCTTCAGCCTGCTGAAACAGTCAGAATAGTCGAGCCCGATGGTTGAAATATCATATGTGCTGGGGTTTTTGCTATTGTCGATCCTACCAGGAAGGCGGGTTACCCAGGAAAGGAGGGTTACGCGTTATCTAAACGGCAGGCTAACTGGCGCGTCCACGGGTGGCGAATAGTGGCGCGGCCTTCAGTGAAGGTTAGCTGCGAAATAAGCAGGCTCCCGGGTCTGGCGAATAAGCAGTCGCGGACGCAATAGCGACAGTGTTACCAGGGCCCGGTGGGCTGAGGTCTGGCGCACCGACTGCCTTATAAAATGCCACAAGGCCCAATAACGAATTTGTGACATGGCGAGCGTGAACCGCCATTAAGTAGGTTTGCTTGCCACCATCACCACTGCCTTGTGGTTAGGTTCTTGAGCCAAAGTGCTAGAGGAGTCAACCTCGAACCAAGAATCCGAGCGGACGTTGGGGACCCGCCTGTATTCCAAATTCCCAAGAAACCTCTTATGTCAACTTACGATTTTACGACCATGCTACGGCGTCCACGGGAACCGACGCGCTCCGCAACCCTTGTCCGGTGGTGCGGGCAAATAATGTGCGAGCTGGACTGCTTAACAAAAAACGGACTCTTGGTATTGAATGCTGGAATGTGCGAACATTTCTGGAACCTGGTACTCAAAGTCTGACAGCGCACAGTCTCCATGAATATCACGTTGCTTGTCAGAGGTCCGACTCCCCGACTCAGGCGCCCGAGAAATCAAAATCCCGGGGGTCGATTCTCATTTCACCTTGTATCACAGCGGTCCGAGTGACTCATCTGGTAGACACGGTGTGGCTATTGCCCTCTCGGAAGAAGCTAACCGTGCACTACTAGCATGGGAACCAGTCAACGACCGAATGGCCTATGTTTGACTAAAAGGCCATTTTACGAACATCTCGGTCATATCTGTGCATGCATCTACGTCGGCGGCCGAACAGCAAGAGAATGGTAATTTCTACTCGCAGCTGCAGGAGCTAGCCGAACGACTCCCTCGCCGAGATCTGCTAATTGTTGCCGGTGACTATAATGGCCGGACTGGGCCCGGTGACCCGACAAACAGCCACCTTGGTCGTTTTGGGCTTGGCTCTCGAACGGACAATGGTGAGAGGATGCTGCAGTTTGCCGAACAGATCCGACTGTTTGTCACCAACAATTACTTTCAGCATCGTCACAAACATCTACTGACTTGGTATTCGAACGATGGCCGTACCGCCAGTCAGATCGATTACATTTAAGTTGGTTCACGGTTTCGCAGCTGGGTCCACGATAGCAGGTCGATGCGAGGTGCCGAAACTGGTAACGTCCACGGGTCTGACCATGTTCTCGTTCGCACGCGCCTGAAGGTTCACCTCTCATCTGTGCCCAAACTGCCACGTGCGAGACGCCTTGATGTCGCAAAGCTCCGGCAAATCGACACGACCTAGATCCTAAGCACAGAAATACAGTCCCGCCTTACGACCCAGGCTGACAACGAGGGCAGTAGCAAATGGCCATCACTGAAGACATTCATCTATGGGGCAGCTGAAAAGATTCTCGGATTCACTCAGCGGTGCCGCAGAGACTAGATCAGCTGAAGAACCATGCAGCTACCGGCCAAGGCGACTCGAGCCAGGTCCTGAAACGATGCCTCCTTCCGCCAACTTCGAAAGCTAACAGCAAAATCGGCTAGAGATGACCGGCAGAAGTATTGGTCCGAAACGGTGACTTCTATGGAGCAGGCTTCTAATGTTAGTGACACCCGAAAATTGTACCAAATCATCCGCCAGGTTATTGGTAAGCTTCCGACACTCTGTGATTCTGTTCGCGATGTGAATGGAGGTTTTATTTCCGACAACTTGGCCAAGGTTGATCGCTGGCGTGAACACTTCGAGTTCCTACTCAACGTTGACGAACAACCTATCACACCTTCCCTCTCCTCCACAGCGGCGTTTCAATCGTCTCCTGCCTACGCAGCGTCGTGTGACCTCCCTTCCGAAGACGAAGTTACCGATGCAATGCAGAGGTTACGCAACAACAAGGCGTGCGGAGAGGATGGTATTCCTGCAGAAATCTACAAGTCCTGTGTCGAGACCCTGGCTCCTCGGCTCCATGAGGTGATTGTACAGGCGTGGCGAGAAGAGACAGTTCCCGATGACTGGGGTTCAGGTATCCTTGTACCTGCCCACAAGAAAGGAGATAAGACAAGATGCGAGAACTACCGTCGCATAAGTCTTATCGATGTTGCTGCAAAGATCTTCGCTGTTGTTCTTCTCAGGCGCTTCCAGTCTGTACGTGACTCCAAGACACGACCCAACCAAGCCAGATTCCGAGCTGGGCGTGGATGTGCGATCAAATATTCACAGTGAGGCGCACTCTATAATTCCGCCATAGCTACCGGCAACCGACGGCCGTTTGCTTTTTCGACTTTGCCTCCGCATTCGATTCCATCCATCGTGAGTCCCTGTGGCGAATAATGGAACTGGATGGAGTGCCGACCAAACTCATTGCCATGATTAAGGCCTACTATCGGTCTACCACCGCACGAGTCCTGGTCCACAACAATCTCTCTCAGTCGTTCGATATCCGGTCTGGTGTCTGACAGGGCTGCGTCCTTTCGCCCATTCTGTTTAACTACGACATTGACTGGATTCTCGGCAAAGCCCTACATGAAGAGGACGGTGTTGAACTTGCACCCGGACGCCGACTTACTGATCTTGACTACGCCGATGATATTGCGCTGTTAGCCTCAAGCTTTGATGGTCTACAGTCAGTAGTGTCGTGGTTAAATGAGATCGCTATATTGGTAGGCATGTCCATGGATTCCGGAAAGACGAAGTTGTTCTCGAGCTGCATCCTTGACCAGGAGAAGGCACTCCTGGGGATAAATGGCCATCAACTTGAAGAAGTAGACGGCTTTAAATACCTCGGGGCGAGGCTGCTACCGAATGGGCAGAGTAAGGATGACATTTTCTCCCGCATCGATGCTGCCCGCTGGGTTTTCCCGATCCTTCGAAAGCGCCTATGGATCCGACGTGACATCTCCATTGCCACGAAGACTCGTGTATATCGTGTATCCATCCGGTCAGTCCTTCTCTATAGATGTGAATGCTGGGCTTTGTGCGCTGAAGATGAGCGATAACTGGAGGCCTTTGTCCACCGGTGCCTGGGGACGATCCTGCGAGTTAAGTATAGCGACTTCGTCTCAAATGAGACAGTCCGTATCCGCTGCGATCGTATCACGAGGATACCTTAGGCCATTCAAGAGAGGCGACTGAGGTGGTTTGGACGCGTTTCCCGTCGTCCGCCCCACGAGCTTACCTATGCTGCCCTCGACCCGGCACCGCAGTCCACCTGGAAACGTCGAAGAGGAGGGCAACTGAAGGCTTGGCTAGACACCGTCCGTCAAGACGTAGAAGCAGTTCTTGGACCTTATATCTTTGGCCTCCGTCACTAGAGAAGGGACTGAGTGGAGTTTTAGAGATCCACTGCCGCCTATCGCCACGCATGGAGAGGTACCGTTCGTGACCTAATTGAGGCCGGCTGGATCAGGCATCTCATTCTGGTGGATTCTAGATGATTGCTTAGGAAATCCTGCTTGGGCAGTCAACTTTCTCCCATATTGGTGGATTCCATATGAGCGAAAAGTTGAGCGGGTAATATCGATCCAAGTGTGATTAAACTCATGGCGTGAAGCGGGCGTTTGTAACTTAGCGGTAGAGCATTAGCCTCCGGTAAAGGCTTGCTCTGATGCGCGGGTTCAAATCCCGCCAAACGCCTAGAGTTTTTCACACTTGGGTCAACTCAAATTAAGCAAATCTGCCAAACCAACTTAATAATTAAGTCAGCCTCGTAGTCATTCTGGTGGATTCTAGATGATTGTTTAGGAAATCCTGCTTGGGCAGTCAACTTGCTCCCATATTGGTGGATTCCATATGAGCGAAAAGTTGAGCGGGTAATATCGATCCAAGTGTGATTAAACTCATGGCGTGAAGCGGGCGTTTGTAGCTTAGCGGTAGAGCATTAGCCTCCGGTAAAGGCTTGCTCTGATGCGCGGATTCAAATCCCGCCAAACGCCTAGAGTTTTTCACACTTGGGTCAACTCAGATCAGGCATGATTACAGCCGTAACAAGTACAAGTAAGTAATTATCCTACCGACTTTAACGCACATGTATTGTTTTGAGAGCGTGGCGCGTATGCGAGCATTAGTTTTGTGTCGGTAGGCAATTGAACAGCCGCATACATATATACGTATTTATTGTACTACGTACTTAAAACGGTAGCCGGATTTCGGTTCTGATATTCGCTAGAAACATTAATGTAATATACATGTTACTTAAATGATTAAAGTAACATTTATATTTTGACTTAAGTAGCTTGCACAAAGTTATCAATATACCCACCCATGACGATGACAGTCATCATGCAAAATGTGCTCCAGCATGTTTCGGGTGCCCGCCGTGGAGAGCCAGATGACGCGCATTTCAAAATAACTGAACATTTAAGCGATCGCGTGAGTGCAGCTTGGTTGGCATCCCGCCAGTCTTCTTGTTTGACATATACAAGTTGCAGAAGCCTGCTACTCCACAAAACCGTCTCGCCTACGGACCGCATCCTTGAGTCAAAAATCAGCCCGCCTCTTGCCTATGCACGACGTTTTAACACCGAGAATCTGCGGAGGCTTGTTCAAGGTGATTTGCAGGATGAAACTTATGGGAGCGCGCCAGATAGACAACACTTTAGTCCTCTTTCTCACCCCCTCTATCTTTTCCTGTACGCCAACTGGCACACACTTTTCATTTTCAAACAGACAAAAAGCATTCCAGAACCACATATGCACAATTACTGACTGGTAATTTACTATGCGTCTGCCGCAAAACAATGAAGCAGGCTCTTACCACAAAATTATTTCCTCGTTTTAACAATGCCGCTCAAAATACTTTGTCGCCACCGATATTGCCCCACAGTTTAAGTGAGTTTGTCCACGTTTATATATGGGTGCGACTGGTTAAAGCCAGTTCAAGCAAGAAATTGTAGGTAAATTTCTGTGTGAAATAAAATCTGCAATAATACTATGAAATCAGGTCTGATTAGCGAACAAATTAGTTAGTTTGGAGACGGTGGCAATATATATTAAAAACGTGTGAATAGTAATTTCTCAAGATATCGATCTCCGACTTACAAGCGATAACGCCACTTTAGATACGATTAATCAGAGACCGAGCTAGGTTGCATCAGGTTCGAATATCAGTTCATTTCCGCAGCACAAAATATGAATCAAATGTTACAGTCGAAGGCTAGATAAATCTAATCGCAGGTTCGCGTAATTTCACGTTATCCATCCAAACCTACAGCTCTCTGTTCACGGCCTTTGTGGGTTATGGCTAACCGAACGAATGGAAACAGTGGATGTCTTCTTGCCGGTCCGCAGATACATTTACTACCTACTATAAAGTCACAATCCTATGTGAAAGTAAAGAATGTGGCGATTATCCTTCTGCGTAAAGCTCTATTATTTGTGGCCATTTAAAATGAAAATGAGAAGAGCTCCGCTGGAGACGGCATACACAGATAGGTAAAAGGGTGCAACGGACCAAAAGACACTGGAGTACCTGGGCATCGGTCCCAGTACCTCTCGTATGCTAAGCGAGCGCTCTACAATTTGAGCTAGTACCCCGCGCCGCCGCAGTTTCACTTTGTATATGTTTGGCGCTACCTCCCTATCAGTTTATTCAACAAAAACACTCTAAATGAGAACACAAAGACTACTTATGATTTTGGAGTGGAGCCTTTCAAAACACTCTACTTCCCCTAGTCTTTCAAAATACTCCACTTTAAGAATGATCCACCATAAAAGACTTAGGTCTAAGCTACACAAAAAAGAGCAATTGCCCTAAGACAGAGCCTTGGGGGACGCCACTCAGAACAGATATAGGGGTTGACTTAGGGTCACTGATGCACACAGTTTGCGACCGCCCTGTGAGAAAATCTGTGATCTGTAGAGACCCCCTTTCTTAGTCATGCTTTCCTCGGACGCCGCGCAGACTAGGTCATGTCTGGCATGACCACCACGCGTCCGCAAGACACCATAGTCAAGGCCTCCGTTCAAGGTCACTCCTGTCTGGCTTTCTCAAGGCGGTCTAGCCTCACTAGCCAACCACTTCTCAAGGTCAGACCAGTGCACAAGATGCGGGACATTTGTTTACGCTCAGTCACTTCCAGAGCCGACGACTCACTGTTCGGTTGCAGACTCTCTGGACTCCGGCTCATTCATGGCTGGCATGCACTCGTCTGGAAGTCACTTCTCCTATTGCTTACATACTACGCTTGTTCCTAGCTTAGTAAACTCTCCCTGACACTATGGCCTTCCATGTTATACATGTTAGGATAAGTTCTATCGCCTATTATCTGGCTGGACCACATCGTATCCCACAGATCCATGCCAGCAGGTTTCCTCGTATTCCAATTTGCGGTATAAATTATCGCGAATTGGAATAAGAGGAAACCTATAGGAGCGAATACTCGAGTCCCAGGAAGCAGTTCAAAAGACGAAGATGCGATCACTGGAACAATAGTTTTATTTGCCTGACGTTTCGGATTCCGTCGGGAATCCTTTGTCATAGGTAATCGTAAACAGGTCTGAGACATGCGCAGATAAGGGGTGATCCATGCACAGATTGCACGGTATTTAAAGTTCACAGCGGTCACCCGCATTCGTACTATAATTGTCAGTTCTTGTAGTCACCGCTTGAGGTCTTATTTGGTGCGGTGATTGCTCATTAATTGCCACAGTGTTCTTGTCCGTGTCGGATGCGGGTTTGGTAATTGCGCGACAATTATGCCCGCTGTCGTCGGAGATGTTGTTGCACTCAGTCCTTCCCACGTGACTGATTCTCTTGCTCAGGAAATGTCTCAGTACACCGTAGGGGAACGCCAAATCGTTGCGCTTGTTGATGGACTGGGGGCCTGAAAACCATGACTCGAGCAGCTCGTGGCTCACGCGGTTGTCCCCTCTTGCGAGGATTTCGGCCTCGGCAAACTTGAAAATATGGTCGGGTCCCGTTGAGTGAGCTGCAACCTGGGAGTTGGCGTCTTTCTTCCTCACCGCCGCTGCATGCTCGGCCATTCGCGTCCAGAGTAATCTCCCAGTTTCTCCGACGTAGTTGCTTTGTCCACAATAACAGCAGATTCGGTAAACGACTCCAGCCCTTTCCTGCCGTGGCAGTGGTTCTTTCAGCCTCATGACCCGGTGCCTGATGGTTGCTTCCGGCCTGTGTGCAACTCCAACTCCAAGTGGGGTGAGTAGATGGCTGACTGCTTCCGATACATTCTTCACGTACGGAAGAGCTGGCCAAACGTTTGGGCCAGCTGGACTTGGCTTCTTCTCTCGTTTGCGTATGCACTGGTTGACAAAATTGTGCGGGTAACTATTCGCTCTCAGTACCCGTCGAACATATTACAATTCAGCAATTTTGTCTTCCGCTTCGCTGCAATGCGTCTCGACGCGCCGGAATAGCGCTCTTACGCAGCTGCGTTTGTGACCGATTGGGTGGTTGCTGTTTTAGTTCAGGTCTTGCATAGTGTTGGTTGCTTTCCTGAACATTTTAGTCTTCAGGCCACCATCGTCTTTGTAGCAAGCGAGGACATCCAGGAAGGCCAGTTGGTTGTTTTTTTCTTCCTCCATCGTAAATTGAATGTCCGGGAAGACGGCGTTTAGACGTTCTTTGAGTGTCAGCACCTGATCCCGCTCAATTACGACGAAGGTGTCGTCCACATACCGAGCCCAGAGTTTCGACCTGTGGCGTCGGAAAACCAGTGACTCCAGCTGTTGCAGGACCGCCTCTGCTATGAGTCCGGAGATGGGCGAACCCATAGGCGTGCTCTTCACCTGCTCGTAGATAGTTCCGTTGAAGGTAAAGTACGTCTTCAGGCAGAACTTTAGGAGCTGGAGGATTTGAGCGTGGCCGAGGCGATTCTCCGTTTCGTCGTATTTCTCTCGTAGGAGTAGTTGGATAGTCTCGACGGCCAGGTCCTGTGGAGAAACTGGGAGATTACTCCGGACGCGAATGGCCGAGCATGCAGCGGTGGTGAGGAAGAAAGACGCCAACTCCCAGGTTGCAGCTCACTCAACGGGACCCGACCATATTTTCAAGTTTGCCGAGGCCGTAATCCTCGCAAGAGGGGACAACCGCGTGAGCCGCGAGCTGCTCGAGTCATGGTTTTCAGGCCCCCAGTCCATCAACAAGCGCAACGATTTGGCGTTCCCCTACGGTGTACTGAGGCATTTCCTGAGCAAGAGAATCAGTCACGTGGGAAGGACTGAGTGCAACAACAACTCCGACGACAGCGGGCATAATTGTCGCGCAATTACCCAACCCGCATCCGACACGGACAAGAACACTGTGGCTCTTGCCACGCTCTCTCTCCTTGTGGTGTCACCTCGACTTGTCTTGTCACCGTTTAAATGCAATTGAGATGGTTTAGAGTGAAGTAGTCTGTGGCGCGTCTTCTATCCTAATAATTGGCCGCAGTTACCGTCTCTGCTCTCGAGCATATGGTGGACATCACCGATTAAGGTGGTCAAACTGTCACCAGTCTAACCTATTCGCAGAGGAGTGCGAATCAAAACTCTGGCATTTTGGGTCCTCGAGGATAAGGAAACTTGCAATCGGTGAGGAATATTTCGCTATGCTAACTGGAATTGAGACACACGTTTGTACCTTTGAGCAGGGCACAACGAGGGCCGTGGATGATTCCGCATGTTGCACATGTTGTGAATTAGCCGATCTCTGAGAATAAAGTTTAAAGAGGGCATAATGTGCTGTCAAATAAGTACAAGAGAGGATTTTTGTGCAGGCTTTCCATAAAATATTTTCAAATTTTTAAAGACGGTCAAAATCAATGATAAAAATGCATGCAATTTATGTAGCTATTTTTTTCCGAATAATATTTTTGGCTTCTAGGACACATGTAACTTCCAAGAGGTTTCAACTTTTCTACTAGCACCATTGCTAAATGGCTAGTAGAAAAGTTGAAACCTCTTGGAAGTTACATGTATCCTAGAAGCCTGAAAGACACATTTGAATTTGTCAAAGCTATAAAGAATATGAACATTGCAAGAAGTAAGATGCTCTCATTGGATGTATCGTCACTATTCACCAATGTACCCGTGGCAGAAACCATAAACTACCTCTGCGACGTTATTCGGGACACGAACTACCAGATAGGTATGCCCGTGAAAACCCTCAAAGATCTCCTCACGCGATGCACACAAAATGTCCAATTTCTCTGCAATGGTCAGTTTTACAGACAGATTGATGGTGTGGCGATGGGCTCACCACTTGGACCGTTTCTTGCAAATGTCTTTATGGGCAAGATCGAGAAAACGAGTCTAGGGGACACCATCAATGACCTTGCATTCTACAGTCGATATGTAGATGATATCTTCTGTTTGACTGACTATAACACTGACATTGACGCCTTGGTCGCGAAGTTTAACAACGCTCACCCATCGCTCAAGTTTTCTGCTGAGACTGAAGTGGACGATGAAATTGCGTTCCTTGACGTCCTTCTGCGAAGGCAAGAGGATGGATGTATCCTACGCAGGGTTTTCCGAAAGAAAACCTGGACAGGACAATACACTAACTTCCACAGTTTTGTCCCCCTCAATATAAAACG
>JAYGXS010000007.1:6271499-6318314 GCA_036362985.1 Ligula intestinalis | reverse complement strand
ATCACTTGAAACTAACTTCTGTCTTTAGTGGCCATCCCTGCATCAACCTATTTTGTGAACTTAATCTATGATCAAACAATTCATTTGACTTCCTCTCCTTGTTTCCCCGATGCACACAGCTAACGTTACGAAATTCAAATGTTGTATACAAGGGCTTGAACCGTGCAAGTGTCCCCATTTCTACGTTGACGTCGAGCACACAGAGTGTGGAAGAGATATATCTACTACGGAACTTGACGGAAAATTTTCCTTCTTACATGTGAATACGTCCGAAGAACTCACAGTAAGTTACAATAGATTACCTATCTGATGAAAGGTTGAGGACTGGAGGATTTAACGCACACTTGAGGTTGTTTATTCAGTTCATTGGGTTGACTTGAGGCGCAAAATGTTGTTTACTAGAATTTAATTCCGTTCAAATAATAATAGTGGGAGAAAATAGAGGCGAAAATGGGCAAAATTCAGCGTCTATTGATATCCGAGGAATTTCCTGCGCTATTCAACGCTGAGGAAAAGAACTTGTGTGTGCATGTTGCAATATAAAAAAGCGTTCAATGAGAGCAGTTACTTTTTAATTATATCTGTTCACAAAACGGAAAATTTTTTTGCGTCCATGAAATTGAGGTTAGTGTAACTAGGAGACAAAGCATTAATTTTGGGAAAAGAAGAGCGAAATAAGTTGAAAAATTATATCTTGCGAATCTGCCAAGTTGTGTGCCATAAAATTGAGTAATAAACTTTTAAGGTTGTTTTTTGCTATGCTCGATATTACATTTATGCTTTAGATTTGAGGGGTTGCAGGTAAAGAATGCGTTTGAGAACTTTATTAGTATATGGCAACCATATTACTTGTACAAGAGATATGAACTGGAGACAGTTGACACAACAAACGTTTGAAAGAGTTTTCAAGGGACATTGCGAAACAGGTTTTTTTCAAAAATTGCCATTGATATGATTGCCACACTGCTTTGCATTTGTTAATTTAGAGCTGAGTCTTGAAGTAACCAATTATGCAGGAAACTGTTCCGTTTTAGATAAAATATGTACCTATTTCATTTATAACAGAAGAGATATCTTTAATTGCTAGAGAAATCAATTCACTGGCCAAAATTTCCCATTCTGATCTTGACTTTATCATCAAAAAATTAAAGTCGCAGACATCAGACGCCAAAATATATCCGTAAAGCTATTTTTAAAGAGTAAACTTTTTGCAGAATTTTTAAAAAATCAATCTTAAGCATATTTATTCGCGACTTTTGTAGTGGACAGTCATTTTTCTCAGCAATGAGTTCATATGATTAAGTGGTTCTGAAACTATGACACACAAAGACAGCTGCATAAGAAAAATGTTTAAAAGCTGGTTCTATCCATAAAACTTTTAAAATATATCTTATTTTGAAGGTTTTGGTAAGCTCATAGAATATTATCACTATTTATGGTCAATTGACTAAAGCCAGTGAAAACTGTTAAGTCATAATTAGAACTTTAATGAAGGTCTGTCCCTCTTTGTAATCGAAATCCCAAAATAATTACACAAATATTCGGCAGAATGCAATTACTCTTAGTGTAAAAAAATGGTACGTTTATAATCGCAGATGTAAATTTAATCGAAAGTTATTGTTCACTGATCGGCATGTCTGCACGTGAGCTAACGAAATATCTTACTCCTATGATCTCATAATGGGCCACGTCAAGCGTAATTGTGGTTGCTTTAGTCCAACGCAACTCAGGCAATGCATGAACGAAAGAAAAAACTAGAAATTCTCGTGAAAACGTATTAGAATATATCATCGAAATTTAAGCTGTTTGGCAACATTCATAGATTACATTCCGCGTAATATGGAAGCACGTGTACACATATGAAAATTTTACAAAATGCTTATTTTACAAAGTAATTTTACTTTTCCCGCTATATTTACTCGTTGGTTTTGTAAAAACAGGCATCTTCTACAAGTAGAAATTAAGTTAGCCTAGTACGCCCATTTTAAACTTGTTCGGAATTTTCCACTTTGCTAAAAAGCTTGTATTTCTATCAAACGTTATATTCATTTATAAATCACAACATGCCCTTTTGTGAAGAACGACCATTAGCTTATAGCAGTAAGACTTTTGGGACCGCAGTTTTGGTTGCGTTTGGATAACAGGGAGTTACTTGTAAAAATCCTTTGATTTAATGAGTAAGTGAACCTACTATAAATTATTTGTTTCCTTCTCGAGGCCAGTAAAATAAAGGTAACATTAAATCCTGTAAGCTTTTGAATAATTAACAGCATATATCTCATTCTAATTCTACAGTACGGCGCGTGCTGCAAGCAAAATACCGCAATCTCTAAAAGAATGGCACTCACGCGCAAATCAACACTAAGTAGAGTTGAAATACTGATTATCACGCAGTCTAATCTCGAGTTTTTTCAATTACACCAGGATGCCGGCTTTTAAATGATTTTCTTTCTGACCGCTTATAAAATTCAGATTGTAAGAAAAATAGCTGCTTTAATCAAATGCATTTTTTCTATACATTTGACTGCTATTATGAATTCAAATATATTTCATAGAAAAAATACACGAGAATGCCAAAAGAGGAAAATATACGAGTTCCAGGCAGCAGTTCTGAAGAAGAAGATATGATCACTGGAACAAGGACTTTATTTTCCCGACGTTTTGGATTCCGTCGGGAGTCCTTTGTCATAGGTAATCGTAAACAGGTCTCAGACATGCGCAGATAAGGGGTGATACATGCAAAGATTGCACGGTATTTATAGTTCACAGCGGTCACCCGCATGCCTACTATAATTGTCCGTTCCTGTAGCCACCACTGGAGGTCTTAATTGGTCCGGTGATTGCTCATTAATTGCAACAGCGTTCTTGTCCACGTCGGATGCAGGTTTGATAATTGCTCGACAATTACGCCCGCTGTCGTCAGAGTTGCGCCCAGTCCTTGCTCAGGAAATTTCTCAGTACACAGTATGGGAACGCCAAATCGTTGCGCTTGTTGATGGACTGGGGGCCTGAGAACCATGACTCGAGCAGCTCGCGGCTCACGCGGTTGTCCCCTCTTGCGAGGAGTTCGGCCTCGTCAAACTTGAAAATATGGCCGGGTCCCGTTGAGTGAGCTGCAATCTGGGAGTTGGCGTCTTTCTTCCTCACCGCTGCTGCATGCTCGGCCATTCGCGTCTGGAGTAACCTCCAGGATTCTCCGACGTAGTTGCTTTGTCCACAATTACAACAGATCCGGTAAACGACTCCAGCCGTTTCCTGCCGTGGCAGTGGGTCTTTCGGCCTCATGACCCGGCGCCTGATGGTTGCTCCCGGCCTGTGTGCAACTCCAACTCCAAGTGGGGTGAGTAGACGGCTGACCGCTTCCGATACATTCTTCACGTACGGAAGAGCTCACCAAACGTTTGGATCAGCTGGACGTGGCTTCGTCTCTCGTTTGCGTATGCACTGGTTGACAACATTGTGCGGGTATCCATTCGCTCTCAGTACCCGTCGAACATATTGTAATTCAGCAATTTTGTCTTCCACTTCGCTGCAATGCGTCTCGACGCGCCGGAATAGCGCTCTTACGCAGCTGCGTTTGTGACCGATTGGATGGTTGCTGTTGTAGTTCAGGACTTGCATAGTGTTGGTTGCTTTCCTGAACACTTTAGTCTTCAGGCCACCATCGTCTTTGCGGCAAACAAGGACATCCAGGAAGGCCAGCCGGTTGTTTCCTTCTTCCTCCATCGTAAATTGAATGTCCGGGAAGATGGCGTTTAGACGTTCTTTGAGTGTCAGCACCTGATCCCGCTCAATTACGACGGTGTCGTCCACATACCGAGCCCAGAGTTTCGGTCTGTGGTGTCGGAAAGCCAACGACTCCAGCCGTTGCAGGACCGCCTCTGCTATGAATCCGGAAATAGGAGAACCCATAGGCGTGCCCCTCACCTGCTCGTAGATAGTTCCGTTGAACGTAAAGTACGTCTTCAGGCAGAACTTCAGGAGCTGGAGGATTTGAGCGTGCCCGAGGCGATTTTCCGTTTCAGCGTATTTCTCTCGAAGGAGTAGTTGAATAATCTCGACGGCCAGGTCCTGTGGAATAGAAGTAAAAAGGGACGTGACATCAAAGGAAACCATGAAATGATTTGGCTGGAGACTTTCCCCTTTAAGTTTCTCCAAGAATTGTGTTGACGACCTGACTGTTGTGTCTGAATCAGCGGTCAAGAATTTGAGCCGTCGGAACAGCCACTTTGCCAGTCCGTAGGTTGGAGTTCCTTTGAGAGATACGATTGGCCGGAGGGGTGCGCCCTCTTTGTGCACCTTGGGGAGACCATAGAAGCGGGCCAGGGCCGTTTCTTGCGCTCTCGCTATGCCTCGATCAACTGGTGATATTGCACCTGAGTTCTCCATTGCCAACAGCGATGTGTTGATCTCACGTGTCAGCGTTTTCATGGGGTTGGATTTGCACGGGACGTAGGACTGACGATCGTCCAACAAAGTCTGAGCTTTGTGAAAGTAGTCTGTCCTGTCCAATACGACAGTAGACCGCCCCTTGTCCGCCGGCATGATAACAAGGTCATTGTCGGCTCTGAGTTCTCTAAGTGCCTTACGTTCGACCTTGGAGAGAGCGTCGCGTGGTCGATGTGCCATGAGGAGGGACGACACCTTGATGACGTATGAGGTTTTTCGTTTCGTCTGTTGCTTCTGTTTGGCTCAGCATTACTTCTACAGCAGCAACCATGTCTGGCATCAGCTGTGTTGAATGAAGCTTCATGCCTTAACACCTGCATTTATTCTTCCGTCAGCTTCTTGGATGACAGATTTTGCACCAATTTGTCATCTTTGGATGAATTCGGGTGAGTTAGCTTGCGAAACTTAATTTCAAATGCTGCCTCTCGTTTCACTTTGTGATCGCGGGCTCGTTCGGCCACCCTCTGCTGGAGCAGTTGTGTGCCATTCTCGCCCATAAACTCAAAGCACTTCTCCCTCTCTTCGCTGATCCTCTGACAGTACTTGCAAAACCTGGCGTGACAGTCTTGAAGGATCACTCGGATCATCTCTCGGCCGTGCTTGAATACTTTGCGTCTCGCTAACTCTGTGTTAACCGGAGGTCTTTTAGAAACACACTTCAGTAGCACATTATTATCGAGACACCTGTGCAGGAATCTGATCTGCGCATAAGTAGATGACTCTCGAAGGACAAAGGTTTCCCGCCGACGAGCCGACCTGAGCACATTGCACCCAAACAGATGGCCAATAGAGGAGAATATACGAGTTCCAGGCAGCAGTTCTGAAGAAGAAGATGCGGTCACTGGAACAAGGACTTTATTTTCCTGAAGTTTCGGATTCCGTCCGGAATCCCTAGTCATAGGTAATCCTAAACCGGTCTGCGCATGTCTCAGACCTGTTTACGATTACCTATGACTAAGGACTCCCGACGGAATCCAAAACGCCAGGAAAATACAGTCCTTGTTCCAGTGATCGCATCTTCTTCTTCTTCTTCTTCATACACGAGAATATTCTTTTCTGTACTCATTTGGTAGGAAATTACGCCTTCATTTAATTGTATGCTTCATTAAAGTATATCGTTTAGTTTTAAAAACTTTTCAAATGGTTGAATAATTTTGGAACTCATCGACTGCGAAACCCGAATTCAAGGTTTCCAAACAGGGTGCTGCATACATTCTGCTTAAGAAAAAAACGTGGTTGCCTACAGTTTGAAGAAGAGGTCGCAAAGTTCTCATAAAAGTCTGCAATATATATGGATCATGATGCATACATTATAGGCAGCAGTAGTAAATTGACGATTATAATGTATTATGAATGCGCTCCTCACAGTTGTAACGATCGTATGATTAGTAATTTTTCTAAAACCGAAAAATTTCGTTTCTTTAAGCATTAAATTTTGAGAAGACGTAATTTCCCACGAAATAAGTACAAGACAGAATAATTTTGTGCATGTTTTAGATCAAATATATTTGAATTTGTAAAGGTAGTCAAAATCTATCATACAAATGTTTATTGTTTAAGTAGCCATATTTTACAGAATCTACATTTTGTAAGAGACCGGAAACCGTTTTAACGAAATACAAGAATTTCTCAACCAATTAAAAACGATATTACTTGCGTATATTGACATGCGCTAATTATAAACGAGCTGAATATTGTGGATTTCGTAGCACCTTTAAACTTGGTATTTGATAAACTGATATTTTTGTAGGGTAGTTGGCGTGCATATGTAAGCTTTCAAGGTCCTACGCAATTATGTTAGTAAAGGACAGGATACGTTCAAACCAAAGTCAGGACTTGCAGACAAAGACAGCACTGTGAAGAACCCACCAGAAGAGGGAGTAGGATTACCAGCATCCTCTACCATTGGGACGAAACAGAGCACCAACTGCCGTCACGCCAAGCCGCAGTCAACACGCAGGGCCAAGCAGCCACCGGAGAAAAATCAATCAGCCCAAAACCAGCACGTATAGCCGCAACTTTAAACTTGCTGATCGATAAAGTTAGTATTCTCTTCGGCAAAAGACAGCCAGCCCAGCAACTCTACAAATTTAGTCCGGGTATAAGATGAACTCTTAAGGAAAGGATAAATTACCAGTTTAGACCACCTCCATGTGCATCTAAAACTTACTTGCTCCTGTGGAGCAAGCTATATCTGTCGAACGAGTCGGCGCTTATCTAAGACTCTCAAGCTGATGACAGATTATAAGCTACAGATGGCCATATCACTCTCCTTTGTCTTTGTCGGTCTTTCTCAACGAATATAGTCGCATGCAAAATGCCTAAACTTGAAAAAGTTTGATCATTACTTGCATACCCGTGATAACACAGCTATGCAAACTAAGAAATAATGAAAAACAACATGAGCAACTTTGGTGCTTTAAAAAAATGTAAAAAGTACTAAGTTTTGGTTAAGAAAAATAAAATTTTCTCGATAATCCCCAAGTTCTGGAGACGTAAAGAGAAGCTATAAATTAGAACAATAAATGTTCAATCTTTGCGTATTTTGAAGACATAAACTTACCGCTTCCTTTATACAAAAATACCTTTGATTAGTCAAAATATTTTAAACATATTGACCTTATTAATTACAATTATCTACAGAATATCCTTTAAAGGCCGATACATTTTCGAGCATTTTCAGAGCTGTCAATCTTCTGCCCATAAATACAGATTATGTTCGACGTTTACATCAAAATCTTAAAAATATGATAGATTTATTAAGAGCATTTAGTGAAGAAATAAGTTTTCGGATGTAAGTTCTTATGAAGATGGCAATGTAAACCAAATTTCGAAATGCCTCAAAAAAGAATAGCACATAGTAGAGCAAGAATAACGTCCGAACCAGACGTCTGATATTGTTTTTCGTAAAATTAATTAGAACTTTTTTATAGTAGGTTACCTTCTTCAAAAGCACTTTAATTAGATATTCAGCTGATGAATTTCTGTGCATATTACCGTTGTCCAAGGTAATGTCGTAGTTCAAGTAGAGATTTTGGCAAGGTTTTTAATTTAACTGAAGATAAATGATTTGGTTTGAGTGAGACTGAAAAAGATTAATTGTGTCCTTACATAAGATTATTCTTCGCCACAGTAGCTTGCTTTCATGCTATGTTCTAAGCTTGCGGATGCAAAAAGTAAGGCCATATATAACACAATATTCACGTTATTAATATTCTGCTGTCTGTTCGTTTTTAAATAACGCACAGGCGGAAAGTATAGTGTACAAAAAGTACACTTCTACATGACTTATATTCAATATGGCCTGTCTCACATCACCTTGCCTGAAACATATACAGACACTGTTGCTTATGTGTCATCGACGCAATATTGTTCAGCAAAATGCGAATAACAGTTGATGTTACTATATTTTATGAAAAAAACTTCACTGGTACGTCAAACATAATTTTTGAAGCTTAAAATTTTCCTTGTTTCTGAAAATAAATGCAATTCCTTACATTTGGGCTCACTTGCATTTGAACAACTTCGGACACAATTTTCCGGTTCTTGAAGGCGTATGTTCAACACTTCTTGCTTTATTTGAAGTTCTTCCATAGTATAATAACTGCGAAAAAAATTTGTCATTCTGGCTTACTTAATAGCATAAAATATTTCTCCGATATGAGAAGTCTCTCAATTTCGCCAAAATAAATGCCGTTTACCCTTCATAAACTTAATTATAAGGGCGATTTTCTTCAGGAAAAGGGTTGCTCAGCAGATCAAAAAAACGTGACCAAATAAAAGCTAATGTACCGAGTCAAATTTCGTCATAAAATTTGCATTATTTCTGGGCCATGCTGTATAAGTATGATAAGTCGCTCTGCAACGTACTACAAGGGATCTATAACGGGCTCGAGGGCACAACAGTACATAGAAGTTATTCCAGAAAATTTAAACATTATATTTTTCCGAAGAAATTTGAACATGACAAAGATCACAAGACTATCAAACTTTATTGCTGTCATACAGTTTCCCGACCTCTTGTCCACCCAAAAACAGTTATTGTCTATGAATAACTATTTCTCCCTCCTCTATCCCGTCATCATGCATCCACCTTTAAGATTAATAGCTCTTACTCTATTTCCTTATCAAGGTTTACCGTTCTAGGTCGAAATGTATCTGGACAGGTACTATACCTTAAAAAAGGGCATTGTACGTTTGCTATGTGCGAAACTCTGCGACGTCAATCAGTTCTTCTAGTTTCTTGATCCTTGCCCTGTACAAATACAAGTCCCTTTACCAGCTCGGTACCCCCATACTATAAGGGCATGATTTGTCTTTTCCCTTTCGATGACATCATGCTCTAAATCCTATTTAGTGTGAAGACTGAAGAGTGTCATCGCTCATGTCTATCAAATAGAAGAACACGTTCTTCTTAAACTGGAGGAAGAAAGCTATTTTGGTTTTATAATTTCCTAGTATCGGATTACTCCAAAATACACTCCACATTATGGTCCTTCGTAAGGTATCCAGGGTAAACGCGATGCGTTATCTCCGAGGATATAATGGCCACAACCGTACACAGTACAGAGACTTCCTGGTACCCCTGTGCAATAACATAGGGAACAGGTAGTGTATGCTTAAAAATATACTGAAATAACTACTACATACACTTAAGTAGGCGTAAATATAATGACCAATTTCTTTGATTGCCTACCCTATTTCTCCACCAATAAAACTCCCATTCCCACCGGTCTTTTAAGACACAAGACTGGGTCTAGGGGTATAGAAGGTACACTACTTATATAACTTTGCCAAAGTTATCATCATAAGAAATGGTGTAATAAGAAAAAAGTTCAGAATACCTAACTGTGGACAATACTGTCTAAAGCGTGTGCCATTCTTTACATCTTTAATTGACCTATTTTGTCCTATTTTAGAAGGAGTACTACACTGTCGTCTTCCTTTATTCTGAAAGAGATCCAGACCGAAGCGATCCAACAACATTTCGCCTGATGTGGGCCAGAGCCAACGTTGGGGTAAGTGCTAAAAGAAACCCATTCCTTCTTGAAGTTAGTGGCGCTAGGCAGTTTTTAAGAGTAAAATATGGTATTTCATGCAAAATACCGAAAGTTGCAAACGATTGATATATTTAGTTGACCCAATTATGAAAAAACTTGTGGCGTTTGGCGGAAGTCGAACCCGCATAGCAGGGAAGACCTTTACGCATCGAACACTCTACCATTTGAGCTACAAACGCCACGCCTTGGCTGCGTAAATGCCTTCCCAGCTATGCGGGTTCGACTCCCGTCAAACGCTGTGAGTTTTTTTAAAAATTATGTCAACTTAAGAAAATCTGCCGCAGCCCTATTAAATAAAAGATTGATAGTCGTTCGCAAACAAGCGTTAAGTAAGTTTGGAATACTGAGTGACGTGCAGCTTAATCTCAGGTCATGTCAGTCACCTCAGGATCCCGGCATTTTAACAAACTTCTTTCTGATCGCTTATAAAAAGTGCGTTTTTCACAAAATTACAACTTAATTAGTATGCATTCAAGTTATTTAAGGTTCACTGCACTTATAAATTAGAATATATTTTAAAGAAAACATTCCAAAAATTGTTCCTTCTTGTGCCCATATGGTAGCAAATTACGCCTTCTTCAAATGTAAGACTTAAAAGAAGGGATTATTTCGGTTTCTAATAAAACGTCTCAATTGTCACATGAATGTAAAAGGTTCACATTCCAGGTATTGGTATGGACAAGGAAGAAGACGTATCGAGCACCGGATCAATTGATTTATTGTCCTAAGTTTTCGAACTATTACAGAAGTTCACCTTCAAAGATGAGAAGTAGCAACCAAAAGGAGGGGAATTATTGATGGCCACAAGCCAATCAACTGTCAGAAGTCAGTATGTTTTCAAGGGGTTAGAAACAGTAGTCAAGCAGGTGGGGAGCAATCATAGTAATGTACATTAATTAGCCGTCAGGGATTCATGGGTCGTGAACAGCAATAAGCGATGCCTTGTCCCCACGGTAGCGGGTCCTGGTAACCCTGCTTCCTCTTCAGGCCGGATGGCTGTGGGGTCCTCTTTGCTTGCCATTCTTCTAGCATTAACCACTATTACTGCCCGTTCACCCTTTTGACTACTGTTTTTAACCCATTGACAACCTACTGACTTCTGACAGTTGATTGGCCTGTGACCACTAAAATTGCCTTCCTTTTGGTTGCTACTTCTCATCTCCGAAGATCGACTCTTGTAATGGTTCGAAAGCTCAGGACAATAAATTAATTGAACCGGTCTGCTTTTTGTCCAATGTATAAATTGTCGAACTACTTTGACGCCTACCGACCGTAAGACTCGAATTCAAGCTCTCCATACTACATACTATATGCATCTTGTCTAAGGGAATCGTACATTGTTGCGTGCTATGAGGAAATGATGTCATAATTCTCATTAATTTTGCAGAATATGTGGATCATGCTATATATATAATAGCTAAATTCATAAATTGACGGCTGCGATATCTTTTGAATTAACATTACACAGTCCTAATTTTATATTTTTCACAACCAAAATATACACTTCCTTTAAGTATACATTTAAAAGGAGGCGCAACTCACTACCAAAGAAGAATGATAAAAAGTTATTTTTTGAACTTTCCCTGTAAAATATATTTGCATTCATAAGGGCCGTGAAAATCGATGAGTAAAACGCATAAAACGTAAGCAGCCATTTTGTTTTAAGGAGTTTACCTTTTGAAACGATATGAAGGAAGCTCGTTAAAAACCCGGTATCCTGCCGTGACCAGAATGACTTGAGATGAGGCTGCAAGCTAATCAGTTTAACAACCTTACTTAATATCAGTTTGCGAGTGATTATAAATTTTTCGAACTTTTGCTTGAAATATTACCCGGACTGTAGAGAAACTACTTCTACGGACAAACCCAAAGAAAGTAAATTGGACAGTTCTTGATTATATTTTGACAACGATTGACGAGGCATTACCCAGTCAGTCAGGTTGGTCTATGTCCAGTACATACGTCGACGAGCTCCCACCTTACAAGAAAATCCAATCACGGTTCAGATTGTACAGGCATGCTTAGGACAGTTTTTAAATAATGCAATTTTAAGTACTCGCAGTCATACTCGTCAACACCAAGGAATACGGAGTAAGAAGGTCTAAGCGATCTTATTAGACTTCAAGATACATGCAATCAGATGTATTGCATATTTGTGAGGATGAAGCACCGTTCAGTGGCAGAGGGTTGTCGATCTGATGCCCACCAGTACGAAAAATTCCATAAGGAAAGCGATGGCAAAATACCCTCCTAGGTCCTGGTGGTGGCATCATTGTGATCCGCGTAATCCTGTTCCCTTCCCAGACCAGAGTTCGAGTGATTAAAGAATTCGAAGATCAAAGTGCTTGCGAGCGCACTAAGTGAAGGTTGAGGGCACAACGGCAGGAAAATGTGCTGTAATCAGATATTTAAATGTCCTACTATCATTCAAAACTTTATTTCAACATGTACAATACGCGCCAGAATTCGTGCGACATGCCACCATGATACTCTTTCGCTTATCGGCATCAACTCAGGTTGATATACTGATTATTGTGTAGCCTATTCTGAAGTCAGTTCAGTCATGATAGGATGCGGGCTTTTTAACAGGCTTCGTTTTGACCACTAGCAAAACGTTTGTATGGAAAACAGTAACTACTTAAATGGTATGCATTTTTATCATCGATTTTGACTGCTATTATAAATTCAAATATATTTTATGGAAAAAATTCATGAGAAAATTATTTCGTGGTAGCAAGTTACGCCTTCTTGAGATTTTGTACTGAAAGAAAGGGCATCCTTCCGTTTTAGAACAAATTCGAATGATGAGCTTTTTTACGATTTTGAAAATTTCATTCATAATACGTCGTACCCGGCAATTTATTAATGCTTCCTATACCGCATAAAGCATTTTCCATATCTTTTGCAACATTCTATAAAAATTATGTGACTTCTTCCTCAAACTGTAGGCGAAGATACAGTTTTCATTCAATAGGATGTACAGAGTGCGCAGCTTGTAAACCTTGAATTCCAGTGTAGCAGTCAGCAAGTCTCAAAATTATTCGACAATTTAGCAACTTCCTTAAAACTGGAAGATGTTTTTTGTTCAAGTATAACATTTCAAGAAGGCGTAATTTGCTACCAAATAAAATTTTTCGCGCATGAATTCCATAAAATATGTTTGAATCTATAAAGGCAGTCAAAATAAATGACAAAAAGGAATGCTAAATAAGTAGCCAGTTTTTCAAGTACATACGTTTTTTAAGGGTCAGAACGAAGCCCATTTGAAAGCCCGCATCCTATCACAACGAAAATAACTTCGGAATAGGCTACACGATAACCAGTATCATAATCTGAATCAAAGCCGAGTAGCGAACGAGCATCAATCTTTCACATATGTCGGCATGTTGCATGAATTCTGGTGCGTATTGTACGCACTGTTACTGATAAATATTTGCGACGTAGTGTCAGCATGCTTGAATTTAGAGCGCAAAGAGTTCTTATGGCATAGTTATGATTTTCTCGGTGTTATTTTACTGTTTTCCCCCTACAAAGGACAGACGATGAAATAATTTTCTTTCATTTCGTTAGCGCGAAAGACTGGCCTACATTTTCTACGAACCGGAACAGGTTGAATCTACACTTGTAAGTCAGCAAATATTTCTTTTGCATATTTATTTGGAGATGTAACTGCCTTAGTAAGCTATTGTAGGTCCTGTAAAGTCTTCCAGTAGAAGTATACTTAATCACATTCAGTGATGTGAAGACCTTTAAGAAAGCTAACCCCGTGCGAGACCCAATTCGAGTCTGCGCGTTTAGCAACATAATTTACTTCTGACCTATCGTACTTTGCAATGTCTGGTTCTTTCTAGACAAGCTAAGGAAATATTAAGCGAAATGCTAATAGGCGGTTTAGATTGGGGATGCCCAACTTAGTTCGATTTTTATTAGTGATTAACATTCAGCATAATCACCAGGAAATTAAACTCAAGCCGGCTACTGAGTGCACTTCTTCCTGACCGGCTTTCAAAAGTGCAAACAGTGAAAAAGAATTAGTATGAGCTTGATGCAAGCCTTTATATCCCAGGCGTGTATGTACATCAGCAAGGAGAAGGCGTTTCGATCACCGACCGCATCCTATGTCTAAACTGTCCCCAAAATTATACAGGACAGACAGTACGCATACCTAGTTCGCGCATACACGAGCATAAGCTGTCTGTTCGACGAATGACGCATTATCGCAAGTGGCTGCCTACACATACGAGACCAGTCACGAGTTTAACTTCGCAACTGCGGCAACAGGACAGGCCGAAAATTGATGGAAGCCTGGGCCTCGGACGAGAAACCAGTCAATTGATGAATCGATCTGCCGCTGGCATAAGTCACCCTGCGCAGGCATCTCCAGACTGTTGGCTTTGGCGGTTGATTTTCCCTATCCCCCTATAACGGTTGCTTAGCCCTAGCCATCATTAACTGTTGCTTGTAATTCGTTGATGCCTTGTATTTCTGACGATGGACTACGAAAAGAGCCCTGAAGCTCAGACGAGTAAAATTATGATTCCGGTATTCGAAACGCCTTCTCCTTCTCTATCTATTATGAGTTTTTCCCCGTGGGTCTTGGGTGAAGTTATAAATTCAAATATATCACGTTTGCCCTATCGTTGGTTGTGGCTTCTTAACTATCGGCTAATGGTAGGTTCGCATCTCTGACGTCCCCTTTGCGGTTGACGGGATTGATGTAACGTTAACGTGCTCGTTTGGGGTCCGCCTTGTCAGACTGTGGACTGATAGATTGCCAGTGCTTGTTAGAAGCGTCCTCGGCCTTGCGAGCGCCTCCGTGAGAAAGCGCGCCACGCCAGTTATGTGACTGCCGATCGCTGCCACCTTTTACTTCAGCGGGTGTTGGCTGCCACTCCTGCGTAACTTCTCTTGTCCCTATACTGAGCGAACATGAACCTTACGCGAAGCGCCTGGTAGGCGGGGTGGTAGGGGGGGGGGAAGACCGACGAGCACGCAAACATAAAGTCAAACGAGTCAGCCGCGAAGAGGACGCAGGAGACGCGAGACCAACATCAGTCGATAGTGGATAGGCCACAACCAAGCAAAGATTAATGGGCAATTGACCGCACGTGCACTGGGAAAGATTACAATGCTAGGCTGGCCGCGAGGCACATTAATTCAGAGTCAGTGGAACATTTAACCCTACACTCTGAATTTGAGAAAGGGTGTGTTTTTGCAAAGTCAGTATAAATAGAAGTGGGTCTAAGGAATTGTTTCCTATTCTTCTTCTTCCTCTCTGGGAGACGAGGAAAGCAATATGATAAGTAGAGCACGAATCTTTAAGCTGATTTATTCAAATATATGTGCAAAATATAGCTCTCCCCATTGGGTAGTGAATGTCATCAAAGAATGGATATATCAAGGCTTCAAAAAGTTAACGATAATGACATTTATATGAGCTTGCAATCTTAAATAAATTCAGATTGTAGATGTGCGTTTATTAATAATCCCTATGATGCATAAAGGAGTGCGTCACCATTGCAAAACTTTTGAGATACATATAATAAATTCTTGATGACCTGAAGTAACGTATGATCTTCCCTGCGTGAATAGTATACAAGTAAATACTAGAGGTAAATGTAAAGACACATTAGACTCAAAAGTATTTCGGAACTAAAACATATTTTTAAAAGCTAAATATACTCCACATTATGGCATAAAATCTGACAAAAACGTGATTTGCTACCAAAGAGGTGCAATAAGGGATATGTTTCAAGCACACATTCTAGATATATTGGCTATTCTAACAATCCTATAGATTAACTAAGTAAGCATTGCTTAGTTTTCATTTACGCTGATTCTACGGACCTAACTTCTAGGCCTTAAAGCTCGCATATGAAAATGTACAGTTTCCCGAGGAATTCCTGTTTCGATAAAAATAATTGGCGGATGTTTTGAGTTTTTAGTAACCAAGCATTTTGAGTTTGATCGTTTACGAACGTTTCTTGATGCGTCGTCGATAGCTAGCCTTTTTTCTAAAATCTCTTTGGTTTTGTAAAAAAGAAGGTTTTCGGTAAACATACGAACCCCTACTCCAACTGCACTAGGGAATACACACGTATAGCAAAGTTTCGGTTAGGAATTGGCCTAACCAACAACCAGCATGACCTTGCAGGCTGTCCTAATGAATCCCGTTGTAATGGTAACATCTGACGTGTGTCACCGTCGAATTACGCCCGTTATAATCCCCAAGAAGGAACAAAATAAGAAGGGCGTAACTTTGGAATCAACCCGGGTGGAAGTTGCCGCTAATTGATCGCCAGCATGCCTTTGTGTTCCCCGCAATGTTGGCGAACTTTCGGTTTCCTCGCAGTTTGTGTTGCATTCACCGTCTGAAAAGTGATAGTGATTATTCGGCGCGTACGCCTGTGGCACGGTTGGCGTATTGGGATAGGGTCACGCCAACAGTAAGCCATTAAGGAACTGCGTTCAGGTGGGGCCTGTTTGGACCCACGTGTGTGTGTCCGATTCAGCCTTTTAGGTCATTACGTGTAGGCGGTCAGAGCGATGAAACAAAGACATTTCGGCGTGCTCGACGCCTCAGAAAAGCCTCCAATGTTGCTAGAATCTGGTCAGGCTATACTCGTAACAAACCCCTCCCGTGGTCGACCACCAACAACAGGTTTGTGTTCAATGTGAGCGGCCTCGAGGGCGTGCGTCTGCGCTAGTGACTGTCTCCACTGCATGACCTTAAATCACTAGATGGATATTCACTCGCATACACACGTTTGCATACGCACGCGAGCACATACGCGTGCCCAACTAGTCACAGGCCCTCAGGAACCACTTTAGCCCGCAGCTTTGCGGCCACCCAGCAGGTGACCTAAATACTCGACACCCCTCGAGTAATCATGCGACACTTGAATTCGCTTCATAATCACTTATAAGCAACTGTCACATCTCACATCGGTCTTGCTGAGACTTGCAGACACCCTCAGGCGTGACTGAACGCAGTCCACACATCAGCCCGGACTTCACCTGCGACCACTGCCACCCGAGACAGTAACTCTGAGTTCTGTACACTCTCATTCGGGTGGCTTGCACTTTTACGCCCTTGTTGTTGTGTTCTTCCACGGAGGTTCAAACAGAATGTAGACAGAGGGCGAAATCTCAGCTTGTCACCTTTACAACCTTGTCAATACACCTTTGAAACTTAAATGTGAAACAAGCTTTTTAAACCTAAATTTTCGTTTTTTTCCAGCTACTGCCTGAAAGGAATACCTTCTATAGTAAGTTTTTCCGTTCGGCTTCTCACGTGAGCTGATATTTTCTGGACACCTTTCATTATCCAGACAAAATTGTTTGCTCAGCTTTTAAATCTTCCGGGAAATTTATTTCTGCTGGCAGTATAAATCAGTATATTTAAGATCTATAGGCGTAGACCAAAATTACAAGTGTATATTTTGGCTGAAACCCGTCAAACACCGCGAAATATCAACTTCCTGCAGACAGACAGACTTTAGTAGCATAAACTGATGCTGTAACTTACCATACTAACATCCTAGGTACTAGCTAAAAGGCCCAGGCACGTGTTTTGCCGGTATTCTGTCGCTGCTTCACACAACTGCGAGGGCTCCGGCTCATCAGTAGTTCGCCCAGCTTTCCCTATCTGCTTTCTGATTGATATACCGGTTTTGAAAGTTCAGCTTTTTTAATCTCCAGAGAAGTTAATTTCTGTTCGCGGTATATATCACTTTATTTAAAATCTATAGGCGTAGAGCGAAATTGTAAGCGTATATTTGGGTAGAAACCCATCAATCAGAAAGCAGACATGGAGAGTTGAAGGACCCACTGATGAGCTGAACTCCTCGCGATTGTGTGAAGCAGCGGCAGAATACCGGCGGAACAGGTGTCTAGGCCTTTCAACTAGAACCTAGGCTGTTAGTATGATAAATTACAAAATAATGTTTAGCGTTTGCCTGTTACACCACAAATAACAGAGCCGACTTCAAACAGAGTTACACAAAGCGTCTGTGGGATCACGCTAACCTCAGCACCAGAGTCGATTAGGAAGTTGCCGCCAGCGATATGATCCATAGCGGCGAATGTGGAAATTGACAGCGCTCCCAGCAGTAGTCACCTCTACTGATGGGTGGGATCGTTTCGTGCCACCGCAGATGGTGACTTGCATGCACATGGTTGCACAAAATGTCGCACTGTGGTTCAAAACTGTTGATGATACTAGCACAAGCTACTTGGAGAGGGTGCAGGCCGGGAGCAGGGACGTGAGAATTACTGTCAATGCTCTCGCGATGGACATCGGTTTCGCTGTTGTCAGTCTCCAGCGCTAATTACACTCACCTTAGATCGCAGTTTCCTAACCAATTGCTCGATTCGGTTAATACGGTGTTTAGAAATTGAAATGGTGTTTTGACTTGCGGAAGGCGTCTTCTTAACCCTCTACACCATGCCCTTGTCAGCGAGAAACGGGAAGTACCACCTGTACGCCAAGTGAGAAGCGTTTCAGGAAAAGTTGGCGGAGAAAAGATATCTCGAACCTACGTTCACCAACCAGTTGCTGCATCCGGCTCCGACGCTGAGATGATTCCCAGTGACCGAATTCGTTGCCTGTGAGGAGTGGGCGTAGACGAAGCTCCTCTGTCATAGCTATGCGCTGTACGGGAGCCGCTTTCCGGTCTTCCTTGCTTTGTTGGTAATTCAGGTAACCAAATTGTGAAAAAAATTGCGGACTCGGTGGGAGGTGATCCCTCACAGCCGGGGAGCCTTTTTGCGCAGACAACGCTCTATCATTAACCTATCAGGCTCATGGTGGGCCATGAATTTAATCATGCTTATATCGATTTCACTAATAATATTATGTTGTCTATAGTCTTAGTCACTTTGCAGTCGCTGGTGGGGCCCCTGGGTGAACACCAAAACAAAGTTTTAGTGTGCCTTTCGAGAGTGTATATTGAATAGAGGGAGAGAGCTCCTTCGAAGACTGAGTTTTAATGGCAAGTTTCTAAAGCTAATCCATCCTCAGGTACAATGCAAAAAAGAGAAAGTGTGATTCTCCGACTTGACCGGTTGGCGCGATTGGCCGGACAACACACCGTCATAGTACTGCCGACAAAGACAAGGCAAACTGAAATGTTAATTTCTGGCTTATTAGCCGTCGGCCCGGCTGACTGCGGGAGAAATTATTCCAGGTCGGTCCTTAGCCTAAAAAATCAAAGCTTTTAATGTTCACTGAATGATGAAAATGCATCACATTGATTCCAGTATGGTCGGCATATCAAGAAAAACGCCGAAATTTGCGAAAGGCTGATATTCAATCTCCAACCGGCATCAAGCGAGATTGTAATGCTTAATACTATGCAGACCACCCTAATAGCAAAAGGACCTCGAATCGAACTCGTTTCGGTCGCCTGTTCTAGCTCGAAACGAGCTCGGAAAAACGAGCTCCAAGCGAACTCGTGTTATCGTGCTTGGAGTTCGAAAAACCGAATTTTATTTTTCAGCCGGGTAGGGGTTACCTACTCTCCTGCGAAAACCTCCATTTTTTTCGAAAAAATAGTGAATTATTACTTTTTTGAAGCCTGTTTGTCAAGTAAAATGTAGATATTAATATTAAAACGTGTTTAGGAAAAAACATGGGTACAAAAATAATGAAAAAAGATATCTTTGGCTACCAGAACGCAGCACTGTAGAGTTCATATACGGCTCTGATAGTCCGTACAGCCCTAGGGCCTCGTCACCATAATGATTCGCGGTATATGCATAAGAAGGAAATTTTTTATGTAGGTAACTGAACGTAACATAACAGCGAGTAACAGGGTTAAGTGGACTCACTAATTCGGCTCGTAAGGTGCAAATACCGCCCACTGTGCCACTGATTCTGATCATTGGTGCACATGAAAGCAAGTTTTAATGCCTTAGTTATCTCCGTCCTGTCAACATTGAGAACGTGGCACTGCTGTTCTAGTACTTCAGCGTTGAAAGTTGTCATAGCAGAAAAGGTCTGTCCTCACCAGCGAAAACTATACACAGATGATTTTTCGGGGTGTTGGTGTCTATTGCCCAAGACCACAAAGCATCTTTTAGATTCTGCTCTTGCTCCATCGCTGGATTACTTATTGATTGTTCGGTTACTAATTCAGATGGCAAAATGCACCAACTACTACCTTCCTCCCACACAAGACACGTCGTCTCTACATTCTCTTTGATGGGGGCTTCCACATTCTGAAGAAAACTGCAAGTAAAAAAACAGTTTAACCGGATTTACAGTCACTGTAACGTGAGCTCGCTTGTGCGGCTTATCAACAGATTGCGCCACGTCATAGTGGTGTCCACCGTGCGTGAGGGCATGCAAAAATCGATAGACAAATAATCTATCGATTATGGAATTATCCAAATCAATGACCATTAAGCATGCATGTAGCTCGCGTTTGCGTATAACGATAATGAACGCATTGCTATTAGGGCAATCTCGAGTCATTTTAATCACACAAGCATGCCGGCTTCTTTACTCGCTTTTTTGACCGCTTGAAGAAAACTACATTCTATAAAAAGGGCTACTTATGTGATATTCATTTAAAACATAGATTTATGCTGTCCTTATAAATGCAAATGTATAACAAATATATACAACAAATTACTTCTGTGCTCGCTCGTACTTTGATTAAAAAGTACCCGACCGAATACCGGCCAGTTAGAAAGTTTGGTAACAGGCTTATTTTGGATCACTGCATTTACTTCGCACAACTGCTTACTTATTTCACAGTAGTAAAGGAGTTTTCTTATCACAGTCTGTATACGCTGCACTCCCCCACACAGATTTCTTGAGCCATTTGTGGTCACGTTTTATTTTTATGAGTTTTAGTTTAGTTCAGTTTTCAGGTCCACTAGTTAAGTCTTAGTTTATTATTTATTTTTACAAGTTCGGGTTTAGTTTTCGTTAACTTTAGTTTTTCGCTTGGTTAATTCTTAGTTAATTTAGTTTTTACATATCTTAGTTTTACTTATTTTGGTCTATCGCACTACAATATTGGCCCTGATGCATTATTGTGGGTGGTTCTTGTTTTTTATTGGTTGTTACTGTCATTTTAATTACTGCACGGAACATTAGGTTGGCATAATGCAAAGGCACCATACTGTAAGTTAAATAAATTAAAACTAATAGGAAATAGTGGGGTTAGGAGCTGTCATTGAATAAAAGTTACCTGTCATGCGGACCTAAGCTACTTTCGAGCCCCTTCTTAACGAAGGAGCGTAAGTAAAAAACCTCTCGTCAATGGTCTGCTAGTACCACGCCTCTGCTTTTATTTAAGTTGACCTTATTGTGAAAAAAAAACTCGCGGCCATAGGCGCTGCAAGGCGTGGCATTTGTTACTCAACTGATAGAGTTTTTGATGCGTAAAGACCTTCCCTATTTTGCAAAATTCAATCCAACCAAAAGCCAGAAGTTGTTTCACAATTGAGTCAACTAAATTTAGAAAATCTGCCAAACCTTCTATAGAATTAAGTCAGCCTGGTAGTCATTCTGGTGGGTTTTACATGATGGCTTAGGAAATCCTGTTTGGGCAGTCAGCTTTCTGTTCCATGTTGGTGGATTCCATACCAGCAGTAAATTTGGGCGGGTTAAATCGATCCAAGTTTGCTTAAGGTCACGGTGAAAAACGTGGTGTTTGTAGCTCACGTGGCAGATGGTTAGCTGCGTAAAGGCCTTCTCTTTTAAGCGGGTTCAAATTGCACCGAATGCCGCAAGTTTTTTTACAATCGGGTCAACTAAATTAACCAAATCTGCCAAACCTCCTAGACAATCTGCTATTATCGCTCTTCCGAAATGCACTAATAGGTTCACTGGTATGACAGTAAAATATATATCCTTCTAAGTCACCGTTTCTGGCTACATAGTGGCTATTTTAGCTAGGGTTTACGGGCTTACTAATGTGCGGGCGTCTTCATTAGGAATAACGTCCATACACCCGTGCACTTGGCATCGCCTGTGGGCGGAGATACTATCTTTATGTAATTATAATACTTATAATGTGTTAGTAGTCGTTTATTTTAATATTTATAAATAACCGACAGCTGCGCACTTTTTGCTAGCAATCGCCTGTGAACGTTGACACGTGAGGACTTGTTGGATACACTCGGCTGGTGATCCATATTATATCCTGTTTTTCATTTTCTAACCCACCTAGACCCTCTCATCCATCTGTTCACGCTATTATGCAGACCCTAGCCGTAACGTATTGCTTCTTGTTAGATCGGTTGGCCTACTATCCAAGTACCAAGGCAACTATGAACCAAAATATGCTGTCAAGAATGACCGCTTTCTTGGTGGAACAGGAGGGTTTTCAAAACACGCCTCCTTCTGTTAATGAAACCCAGGCCAATGATGTCACGCCAGCGGATCTGAATGCGCTTGCACCGGGTCGAGCTGTGGCCGCAACCAGCTTCATTCTCAAACCCGTTGACTGGCGCATGGACAGTACACATGACCCGGACATGTGGCTTGTGACACATGACTTCTCAGACATTTCCATAATAGGTGAGGCCGTGGTTATAGATAACTTATTCCATTGGCTTAAGGTTGAAGACTCATGATGCTTCTATGCTCCCGTGTACAATGCGTCAAAACATCTTTATGTGTCAATTACTTTCGAAATAAAAGATTTGTTGAGTGGTTATGCTCTTCTCGTTTTGCCAGATTTGCAGTTATGGCTAGCCAAACGTACGCAGGAACCAGGTGCATTTAAATAGAGGTATCCTAAGATATTTAATGAGGAGGAGATGAAATTCTTGCATAAAATATAAATTTTAAAGTAGAAGAAGATAAGACGCTCTGTGGAGCCAGGAGTGTATTTGAACGACGTTTCGAGCTCTCCCGCGAGCTCGTTGTCAAGGAATTAAAAAACGTACAGCTCAGTGTAATTAAGTCAGTTCCGCGGAGATTGACCTCTGCCCTCGATCTCCTCGCGCAACGCGAGGTAGGCCTCAGGAAGCTCGACGTGCCTGTTAATTGAGCCCGCGCGTGAATGCCATGCTTCCTGCAGCAGGCATGAAGTTCGGTTGTCTGACTGGCCCAGTATTCGCACGCTTTCGAAGTCGAAGCTATGCCCCGGAGTGAACGCATGAGCGGCCACCAGGGAAAGCTTGTAGTTCCGTTGCACGGCGAGTTCATGCAGGTGCATTCTCGTTAAAACTCATTTGTCGGTTTCACCAACATAATTGGCTTGACCACAAAGACAGCCAATAGGGCAAATGACACCGGACTTTTGGTTAACGGGTACTAGGTCCTTGGGCCGCATAAGTTGCCTGTGGATTGTTGCTTCCGGCCTGTGAGCAACGCCAATCCCAACTTCGCTGACCAGTCGAGCGAATTCTTCAGAAACACCAGCAATATAGGATATTGCTCGCCAGCGTGTCGGTTCTGGCTGTCCCATTGATTTTCTTCGTTTGGCTCCTCGCCTGCATTTTTTGACGAATGTGCCAGGATAGCCATTGACTGTGTAAAGTTTCCGCAAATACTGGACTTCAGCCTTTTTGTCGACTTGTTCACTGCAGTGGGTTTCTACACGGTGATATAGCGTTCGCACGCAGCTTCGTTTGTGCGAGACGGACAACTACACTTATGGTCCCAGAGGACGCCTTACCTAGTTCTATTCAGTTACCTGGGCCTCGCATATTCTCGACCATTCAGAAATTGTGAAGTGTAAGAAGAAGAATAGGATGCGATCGCTGGGACATAAATGTCATTTGCCTGAAGTCCCTCATGGATCCATTATCAGAGACAATAGCGGCAACAGGTACTTCATGCACAAGCCGTTGCAGTAGTCATAGGATGCATTCACCATACTGCTGTTTACATATGACAATTAATGGCTACCCTCTGCATCGAGAATAGTTGCCCGCTTGTGCTCTAATTAAGGAAAAAGGGTTGCCGAGCTCTGGATCAATTTATTTATTGTTCTGAGCCTTCGAGCTCCTGCGGGGGTCCATCGCCAGAGATGAAAACATCCACGAAGAAGAAGCAGCAGTTATGGTGGAGGGCACGAATCAATCAACCGTTATACGGCGCGGGATGGGAGGGAACTCATTAATCATCAGTGTCGGCTGTGCGGATATGCCTGCGAAGAGTGATTTATGCCGGCGCAAAACCGATCGATCAATTGACTGAGGCCCAGTTTCCAATCGGTTCTTGGCCTGTCTTTCTGCCGACGTGGACGATTATCTTCGCAGCTGCGAGATTGAACTTGCGACCCATCTCGTAGGTGTGGGCCGCCACTTGCGACAGTGCATCATCCCGTCTGACAGCTAGCTTGTGTTCATGTATGCACGAACCGAGCAAACGTTCAGTTTGTCCTGCCAGTTACTAAGCCGAAATGAACGATCGGTAACTTGGACAGTTTTTGCAGTTCTGTCCAGCCAATCGTACGCAGAAACCATATGTATCGAAATATGGGTATCATAAGAGAGAAAGGTAAATATATGTTTTATTTTGAAGATGCATATCCAAAGTTGCAGCAAACAATGGCTCCATTCACTGAAAACCAGGGATATTGTAAGGTAAACGGTAATATATTACTCAATATTTAAAGGTTATCATGATATACGCAGCTGTTATGGAGACATTTGTGATTTAAACTTTTGATAATATATTTTTTACACGTAAGGTAACCTGCTAGGAATGGGAGTAAAGAGTGCTGATATGTCCATATGCGACAAAACGTATGAAGAAAACTTCGGCACATACTACGTGAAGATTTCGTAGCCATTATTTCAGAGTGTAGAGAATGAGTGACCTCATCAAGAATGCGATCAGCGAATCGCTTTGCCGTTTTGACGTGTCGCTGTATTATAATATTAGCTAATAAGCATAGAAAACGTCGGCAGCTAAAGAGAGCATTCTGAGGATATTTTTTAAAATGAACAGGTTTTGTTACATTAGGCTGGAAAAATATCTCGAGAGCAGTAAAGCGTATGCATACGATACACTCACTGGGTTGCTGCTTACCTATGACAATTAACGGCTCCTTCCTGTCGATAATTACTTGATGGATGGCATGTGGGTCGCGTCGCATTCAAATTTCACCATCAGTGCTAAATTAGGGCTTGCTGATTGCTTGACTACCTGGATCCATGTCGCTGGCGTCAGACGATGCTTTCGTCCCTTAGTTCGCCAAGTAGGAAATATCTTTGGGCAAATTCAGTCTCAGCGCTAAAAATGGATTGTGTAGGTCGTTGGACTTGTTCATAGGCTGGGTCTCAATGAACCATGACTCACACGATTGTCTTCTTCCGCGAAAATTTTAGTCTCCCTAAATTGTAATGTGTGGCCGGATCTCTTTGAATGGGGCGCAACTTGGGAAACGGCGTCATTTCCCTGCACTGCTGCCGCGTGTTCGGAAATTCGGAGTTGAGAAATATCCGACGTATTTGCTTTTTCGGAAATTGCATCAGATGTTACAGATGACTACACATGTTTATTGCCGCAGCAGTGGGTCTCTTTGTGTCACTGTCTGAGTCAGGCCGCCGAGCAGTCATCACGGCCAATTCTACGACGGCTGATGCAAGTTCGGCAGATCCCGGTCAGCCCATGGCCGAGAGTTTGGAAAAACAGCAGCTTGCAAGCCGCTTTTCCAACCGACAGAAACTGTAGTAAACGTATTTGGGTGGTGGTGCGCTTCAAATAATTGGTATCAATGAAATAATAAGAAAATAATAAAGAGGGGCTAAGTAACGTCCACTTTAGGTAGAAAAGTATCTGTTCGAATGCTAAAACTGAACAAAGACCGATGCATATGAACTGTGCAAATGGCTCAAAAGTGAGATAACGCGGATGGACCAATAGTAATATCGGTAAAACTTAAGTAGCTTGCTAATGTTGGATAACTATACTTAAATAATTACTATTTTTATTTTAGTAGGCGTTGTAATGCCAATTACTGTACAGAATCTGCTATCCGCTTTGACTGCACGGAAATCGTTAGTAACCTGCGGTTAGATTTGAATTTATTACTTTTACTTTATCATTTAGTTAAACATTTAATTTAGTTTACGATTTCAAGCGGCAGCTTATTCTACCACAAAATCTGTCCTACTTAATTAGAAGCTATTATGAGTTTTGAAAAATGGGGAAAAGGCTATTATTCATGGTTTTACTGCAATTTATTAGCCTTACTATAGAGTTGAAATAGAGTTATGCATAGTTTGCGGGTGCCTTTGCGTGGTTCTGTCTCCTAATGGTTGCATTCTCATTTATATTATTGCACACCAAATATTGGACTCTTTAATTAAATATGGTCACTATTTTTTGCTTTTATTAAAAAAGTAAACAATTGCTGAAATTCAAAATGCTTCAGTGATCAGAAATGAATAAAACACCAGACACCTTAACCTTTTTAACGGGTCTACTTTGAAGTAGGTTAAACAGATACCTAGAGCAGAAACAGGTTTATAGGGTGGGTTAAGTCTAACATGTTTAACCTGACGACTGCAATCTTCCGGGCCCGGTTCCATAGGTGAGGAGAGAGAAGACGGTGGGAAGACAGATAAGTATTTGGGAACATAAGAGTTAGGAGGAAGTTACCACTCGATCCGGCATGACACTCGACCGAGAGGGCCGTGTGAGAGCGTGGGGTCGTCACACCGGCCGACGACGCTGCCTGCGTCTGACAACCTGACGGGCGGAATTCCTACTGGCCGTCAGCCCGGAAATGGCCACAATGGCCCCACAGCGAGGATTGTGTGAGTCAGCTTCAGGATGCTAATTGGCCAGACCTTTGTTGAGTGCGTGTGTGCGCCCCAGGGCAAATGTCGCGCCTCGTATGCGCACATGGCCATTGCTCTGGTTCTAGCGAGACTGAGCGACCAAGTTTATTTCTACAAGACCACGTCTGCGGCGTCAGGAGTTACGGGGGAGTCGGGCAGCAGCGACCACTACAGAATCAGGTGTTACTGTCTTCTCGACACAAACGTGATGAAAATTACAATTGCTGAGATACGAGAGGACTGGATTTGATTTTCACAGCCAACAAGGGGGTTTTTTAGTTTCGCAAAAGTCTACAACCCTTGCGCTGTGGAAATCATCCGCTGAAGATAATCCCAAATATATTCTAGTTGTTTGAGGTCACGGGATGCAGCGGAATGTTGTGCTAACATCCTGACCAATGCGTAATCGATTAGGTGGTATGACAACAGGGAAAAAGAATGAAATCCCACAAGGTGCTATACACAAAACAAATTACTAACGCTTCCTTAAAGAAAAACCGCTATTGCGACACGGATTCAACCTCCGACATGATCAACATACTCGCTCGCCACAGAAGCTGCGACATTTCGACATCAAACTCTACATTCGTCCGGCGAAAGTTTGCAGTTCATACGGTTACTCGATGGTCCGGAACAGAGAAAATACTGCTACAGAGTTTCATTACAACGCACACTGACAACAGTATAGTTCCAGGCTCACAACCACAAGCGAAAAGCGGGACCGGGATTAAAAGGGATCAAATAGGTGGAGCATTTTATAGGAAGCGAACAAAATTAAAAAGAAGAGCACTTAAAAGTAGACAATGATAGGAACAATTATTTAAAAACTTAATATTTTGCAAAAAAGTGCGCGATAAATAAAAAAGCAACTGCAACTAGTGTGAACAAGAATGTTAAGAATTACGGAATTGCGCAAAGAATTAAACTAAACTAACAAAAACTCATAAAAGTAAATAAAACAGTGAAAAATAAATTAAAGTGAGAACTGAAATTAACTAAAACTTAATCAAAAGTGAACCAAAATAAACTAAACTCGAACTCATACAACCCCCACTCAATCTCAAAATAAGCAAAAATTAAAATAAAGCTGAGTATAGTTAGCTAAAAAATAATAAAATAAACTAAATAATGCCTAACTAAATTTATTACAAGTAAAACATACCACTCGACGCTAAACATCTCCGTATGGGGAGTGCAATGTGAATGGACTGTGTTGTATGCCTGTGGTGAGTAAAACATTATTACGCCTATGAAGTGTGTAGGCAGTTATGCAAAGTAAGCGTAGGAAGCCCAAAGCCAAACGTTCCTCCGGAGAATTATGCTTCCCAGCAAAATACTTACCTTCAATCCGCAGTTATTGAAAATCCTCTTCAAAGCATGGCTATGTGCTTCTAGTCCCTTCTCATGTTGTTAAACAGAAAAGGATAGAATGGGGTTTCAAAGAACGCCACTGGCGTTCTTTCCTGTGGAAGCAAATCTCGGTTATTGTTGGAAAGTCTCTGCCTGCCTGGAAGTCAGTTATAAGCTCACCTCGTTTCTTCTTCTTCAAGATTTCGTATGAAAAGCAGTCAGTAAAGCATTCACGCATTTGACTTACTTGTGTCTTTATTTACCCGCAATTGCATTGTCTTCTACTGAATAGCATGGTGACTTAAAAATAGGGACTTTGCGATAACAGCCTGGTTTAGGTCTCTTAACAGCAAACGGAAACCTAAGCATTCTGTAATTTGAGATCGGTAATAAAAGTTGTTAAATGGGCAGGGCGTATCAGAGGAAAGTAAAATACTTTAAAAAGTGGAGGGTCTAAATGTACAAAATAGAGGGAACACTTATTTAAATAACATAGTATTTGCAGTGCGATAAATAAAAGGCGTAAAAGAAACAATAAGAAAAATGAACTTCCCAATAGTGCCCACGAATTGAATACAAATATATATCGACTCTCTATCAAATTTTAAAGATTAAAGTAAAACTATGATAGATAATTTTTTCGATTTTTTAAAAGTGCACAACATATTCTAATGCATTTGAAAATATTGCAATTGGATAAACCAAAAAGCAGCCAAATGCCGTGAATCAATAAAATTAAACTAAGCTGAGCTACAGCAAATAAACTAAAATTGATGAATATAAGTGACCGCATAACATTAAATATTTTCGAGCCGGGATTGTAATGTGGACTGACTGTTCTGTACCTTCGTGATTATAAAACGCGCTTATTATCACGAAATAAACAGCCAGTTATGCGAAGTAAAAGTTGCTAGTCTGAAAGCAAACTTTCACGGGCATCGATTTTCTTCGCCTGTGCTGCCCCTAAATTTTGGCGATTGTTGGCTGCCTGACGTCCCCTTGTGTAATGAGTCCTCATCACTGGAACAAGAGTTTTATTCTCCTGACGCTTCGGGCTCTATCGAGAATCCTTAATCAAAGGTAACCCTGTGCTTGACTTTAATTATCCTACGGTTACCTATCATCAAGTTTTCTCAACAGAATTCGAAACGTCAGGAAAATAAAAAAACTTGTTTTAGTGACCACATCTTCTTCTTAACTGCTTCCTGCAACTCGCATATTCACTTTGATCGATTGTGGAGTCTTGGTCAGTTTTGGGGCACCATTAAATATTATGCACTACTTTTGGTTTCAATTCAATCAACTGCCAAAAAATTGGTTCTGTAGTTCGAATTCAGCAAGCTCTTCAAAATAAGCCAGTTATTTAAAATTTCCACTTTTGGGAATGAGTTACCTGACATACTCTTCATGGGGATGAAAGTTTGGGTTATACTTGTAAGTGACTTGAAAACAAACTCAACTGACAATTAAAGAGGATTTCAATAACGAAGTCTTGTGAAGGAAAGGCTCTTGGTAAAATAAAAACACATTTCAATTTTCTCGAGCGATCCGGGAAAAAAATAAAATATTTTGCTCACTTATGCATTTTTTGACGGATTTAAGTAAGTTTTCTATCACTGACAAAATCTAATTTTTTCTTTATTGCTGAAAATGCTACTGTTTTCATTGCTTAGTATAATTGTCGATTCAAGAAGGATTGATACTCTGCAGTTTCCATGTTATCGTGTTTATTAAACGGCTATGACGGAGCACTTGTGCACTAGGAGAGCCTAGGTCGAATGCGAATAGTTAACTTTATACTCAAAGGTTAAAACGGCACCTTGCCGGGGGACAGTGTAACGCGTACTTATGGAATACGATTGTTCCCCTCCCACAAATGTTATCCGTACTCTCGCCCTCTTTAATGCCTGCTGCCTCAGGAGGTAGTTGTTTGACTGGCTAATCGGAAGTCCGGTGATTGACTCTGCGGTGGATAGCTATCAATTCTGTTGGCCCCTGAGTTCAAGGGCCGGTGCCTGGATAAGCAGGTAATTGCGGCTTACTGACCAAAGGTCTCTTGACCTACTCCCTCGCACACACAAGCACGCGCGCACGTTAGTCGCGGCTGCCCAAGGACAAGCCACCCCTCCTCCCGACATAGCACGTACCTCCGTACATGACACCCCTTTTGGACAATGCTTCACGCCAATCGGACACCAAATGGACTGGCTATAAGTCACATAAAAGCAGCGGCCATCCTCTCTGCCTCACATGCGCTTTCCCGAGTCTGAGTGCACCCTGCACATGTGTGACTTTAATCAACCGATGCGTTGAATTGGCACCGGCGTACAGGGCTTTGCGCAATTACGCACAGTTACGGCCAGAAATCCGTCACAGTAACTTCGGTCCACAACCTCTAGAATTGCTCTATTTTTGTTGCTGACGCCCTGACAAACCACAGGACAAAATTGCCGAAGTATGATATCTATGACGGGGTGTTCCGAGAAAATGGCTACCCACGCAACTTCATAAACCGGTGCTTGCGCAAACGAGATGGCCAAAAAATCGCACCAATCCCAAAATTTGGCGAGCGATCCTGTATGTCAGAAACGTCTCGGAGGCTGTCGGCCGCCTTCTCGCACCACTTGGAGTTGGAGTCGCACACAGACCGGAGGCAACTATAAGACATCAGATAATGAATCCAAAGGGCCCGCTGCCACGGCAAGAAACATCTGGAGGCGTCTACAGGACGCAAATTGCCAAGCACTTGGCAGAAGTGCGGCGAAATGATGCCAATTCTCAAGTTGCGGCACATTCGACGAGACGCAGCCACACATTCTAATTTGATGAGGTTAAATTCTCGCAAGAGGTGAAAATCGAGTAAGCCTAGAATTACTTGAACCATGTTTAATGGGCCCCCAATTCATAAAAACAAGTGCAAAGCTTTGCCCAATTCATATTCGGTGCTGAGACTCAATTTGGTCAAAGCAAGTCGCCCTAATGAACGTTGAAATCACTGACTGTTAATCGGCCCCACCCATCCCCCCTATCATCGTTGTTTCTCACTCCTCACGACCTGATGACCCTTGACCGGTGATTGGTGTTCAAACATTATAACTAACCCCTCTTTTTTTGCTGTTTCTTTTCTCTGACGATGGACTCCTCTAAGAGTTCGAAAGCTTCGGATGATAAGAATGTGATCCAGTGCTTAACCATCTTCTTCCTTACCCAAGCAAATACCTGGAAAACGACCTCTTTCATTAACCAACTGATCTTATAATTGGAAATCAACGTATGCGTTACGACTAGATACTGAGTCAAATGTTACGAGATACTCGAAACAATTCAGCTGATTTTTTTTTACTTTAAAAATATAACCTATTAAAAGACTGGTTAAATGTCTACAAGTTTCAATTTTCCAAGAAAGTACGGAAAAATTAGCGCATATTGCTCCCTTTTGCGTTTTTTTGGCAGCTTCCAGTAATTTTTTTTGCCACTATCGAAAGGTATCGTTTCTTTATAAGAGAAAATGCTATCGTTTCCATTGTTTAGAAAAAGGTTTCAGTGAAAAAGCATGGAGGTCCTACAGAATGGTAATTTCCATTTTAGCATGTACCTTAAACGGTTATTGCTGAGTTTACTCGTTTCTGAATTACACACTGTTAGAAGTTAGGTTGGACAAAAATACTTATCAGCGAAGTAATAGTAGCAAACATTCGATTCCTAGATGGCAAATCAGAACGAGAAAGAGCGGCCGGCTACAAAAAAGCGGCTGAAAGACTCTATCTCAAAGCAGGAAAAATCAAGCGTTATCTACCGCGTTCACTTCAATCGCGGGGTGAGCAAATAATTTTGAGAAACCGAACATTAGGTACAAACGTGAATGCATGAACATCACCTGGCTGTAAGAAGGCTGGACCCGAGATCGGAGGTAGCAACCAATGGTGCAGGGATTGAGCACGACTTCAATTTTGACAGCTTTGAAGTTGTGGCCCAAGAGGAAAAACAGACATCAAGGCAGATTTATGAAGTCCGGATGTCGACCGACTGTTTAGTTATGTGTCCCATAAGTTTGCCAGCCCCTTGTATTAAACACATTCTTATAATTGTTTACGCCGTGACTGTTCCCTAATCAGTCAGTATCAGTCAGTATATTTGGAGTAAATGACCGAAGCCCTTAAAAACTCCATTGAAATGGTACAGGAATGCACCATTTCAATGGAGTTTTCAAGGGCTTCGGTCATTTACTTTAAATATACTGACTGATACTGACTGATTAGGGAACTGTCACGGCGTGAACAATTGGGGCCGCCAATTTGATCTACGGACAAAACGCATGTGCATGAAAGACACATAGTCAGCGAGCAATAGCAGATGGGGTAGCACATACAGGAGTTTGCAGTCTTTATAGGATACAGTAATTATTGCAAACGAACAACGAGAATTAGCCATAGTGTTCGTGGTTTGTTGAACGACATGCGCGCACTCACCTGCTGACCTTTCATAACGCGTGGAGGACATAGGCGTGATGATTGCCCGGTTATCTGGCCCTCCGATACTGGTAGAGGATGAGGCGGTGGCCTGTCCGTTTACCAAGCGGCGACTTGTTTTGGCCAAATTGAGTCTCAGCACCAAATATGGATTAAGCAAATTGTTGCAATTGTTGATGGATTGGGGGTCTGTGAATCATGGCTCAAGTGTTTCTCGGCTCATCCGATTGTCATCTATTGTGAGAATTTCAGGCTCATCAAATTTGAATTTGTGGTCGGGTCTCGTCAAATGATCCGCAACTTGAGAAGTGGCATCATTTCACCGAACTGCTGCAACGTGTTTGGCAATTCACGTCCTGAAAAGCCTGCCAGTTTCTCCGACATACTTGTTTTGTCCGCAACTGCACCAGATTCTGTAGACAACTCTAGATGTTTCCAACCGTGGCAGTGAGTCTTTCGGTTTCGTTATCTGACGCCTTATGATCGCTTCCAGTCTGTGTGCAACTCCAACTCAAGCGGTGCGAGAAGGTGGCCGATAGCCTCCAAGACGGTTTTGACGTACGGGATCGCTTGCCAAATTTTGGAGTTGGTGCGACTTTGTTATCCATCTCTTTTGCGTAGGCACTCTTTAACCAAATTGCGCGGGTAGCCATTTTCTCTCAATACCCGTCAGGGCTATGTTACCGCGGCAACTTTATCTTCTGGTTCGCTGCAGTGCGTCTCAACACGCCGATAGAGCGTCTTTACGCAACTGCGTTTGTGGCTTATTGGGTAGTAGCTGTTGTAAGGCTGTACGTGCATCGTGTTTGTCGCCTTCCTTAATAATTTGGTCTTTATACCACCACAGTCTATATGATAGACAATGACATCAAGAAAGGCTAGTTGGTTGTTCTCTCCCGACTCCATCGTTAATTGGATGTCCGTAAAACGCTGCTGAGACGTTCCTTGAAAGTGAGCATATGATCTCATTCGAGGACGAGGATGTGTAAATGTCCGGTAATTGAGGGAGTTTAAGCAGAGGATTTTCCGTAGAGCTTATTAATAACTGGAGTAAAATTGTGAAAATTACTGAAAATGGAGAAATCACGTACTTACTCGCATCTTGCCTCACCGAACTAAAGCGGACTAAAAAATAAAGTTTAAAGTTGACTATGAATATTTGGTATAACTAAGTCCTATCAAACAATGCCTTCTACAGAGAAATTTTTTAAATATTCCCAATGTACGACTGAGATGTCATATTGGCAAGAACATGTTTTCAGCAATTCTTCATCAGGCCAATCGGGCTCAAAGCCGTCAGTTTTATGCAGCGTTTAAATGGAGCTCGGGATAGGGCAGAGGGGCATTGAGGACGTTGAATCTGACGAGCAGGGACGAAGAGGGTGAATATATTTTCTCACGGTTAGCGTGCGCTTGGTTACTATGTGTGACTTCTTTTGGCGTGGTTTCGGATGGTGTGTGTTCGGGTGGCATTGGATTCACTAGTGTAGCCACCCACGTATCGATCACAAACCTGAAGGTCATTGATTGTGTCTTTGAGATTCGTTTTTTACCCATGACAAGATTTGCGTGGACTACATGAGCAAATCCTATTCCACCCGAACCCACGCCACAGAAAACCATGCAAAGTAACTAAACGCACACCGACTGTGAAAACCTATTTTCACCTTCATCGTCCCTCCTTATCGCATCCATCATCCTTACCACGCTGGCAGTAGCATGCAGGAACGAGGGAACACCGAGATGACTAATTACTCAACCCGCTATCCCAAGGTCCATTTTAACACTGAATACAACTGACTTTTTTTATCCCTGCAATAGTATTGGCCCGATGACGAATTGCGGAAAACATGTTTTCACAAGAGAACTGTGTACGAACGCTCATCTGCGGTTAATCGCAGTTGATAGATCAGGAATTTGCCAGAATAAATGTGCTCCTAATTTTCGTCCAAAATGTGAAACGTTTTCTTTGATGGGATTTTCTGCAAGAGACCTCGATTTATTCCAGAATGCGTTCAGTTAATAAGGTTGATGCACCGCTTTCTGCGTACCTCGTACTGGTAATGCATAGAGCTATTTGGCTAATTCAGAGATTGCATTTGTTGCCTCGTTTAGTTTTGATGAAAATTTATTCATAAACTTTCACTCTTTTTCTGCTACCTACCTGAAAAATCGTATCTGGTGTGTGTGTGTCGATGACTCAGGCTGGTCGTCGTCATTTGAAAATACGGTAAATGTGAAAACGTTCAGAATCTCGGGAAATGATATTTACGCTGGCAAAAGGAGTGGACCAAGCACATTCATTTCTAGGTATCCTCGTACCGGGAGCAAATTACAGCACACACTGTACACGCCACTTCGCAGCAAAAACGTGACTCTGCACCGTGAGAGAAACATTCCTATCGTTCCTGCATGAAGTGCTGTAAACAATCAGTTTAAGTTTGCAACAGAAACGCACGGCTTTGTCAATTAAAAATCTAGTATTGGACTAGGATAGTTGTTCGAATAAGGTTTTCAAGTAGGAACCGTAAAATGCTTAAATTGGAACATTCTCTTCCCGAAACAAAGGTGAACAAGGCAAAGAGCATGAGGCTAGCAGGCGTTAACGACCTCGTGCAATTTCATGACCTCTTATTCAATTGCAAGTGGTCATTTCCTTTTAATAAGATAAAATAAACTGTGTTGGATAGACTTACATCGAGCTGTAAGAGGAGATACTCGTCCGTTCATGGTGCATTTGGAGCTCAACCTCGAGCCTAGGCCTCAAGGCGGCTAATGATATAGGCAGAATAACATTATCGACAAAGATAAGGGAGTCTAAGGTGGCGATTTCTGGCTATCAAGCCGTCATCAGCTATTCAGACCCAACTAAAGTGTTGCCCCAGAAACTGGTGCCGTTCTCGAGTTGAGAACCCACGACCATGTTTCTGAGAAGTCCAACAGTGTAACTATCGCGCCATGGGCTCACTGACTCGTCAGTTTTTGATCAGTAATATTCAGTGGCGGGCACCAGTCAGTTAGAGGACACACTCGTTCATGTATGGTGACTTTAGAGCTCGAGGCGGCAAATGATATAGGCTGAAGAAAATTACCGACAAAGAGAAGGTGGTCTAGGATTGCTATCACTGGCTTATTAGCCGATTAGATATCGGACCGTCGACTAAAAGACTGCATTTAAGGTCGCATTTCGGGCGACGACCGGGCATCTCCTACTTTTTACGGAGTCCGCTGCAATCCGGGGAGGAAAACCAGAACTTTCTAAGCAGCTTGACCACGTTATCAACCTTGTATTGCCTTCAAGTCCCTTTTTCTTCCTCCCCGTATGACTGTTTGCTTTCCTGCCCTTTGCCTAACCCTTTTTAATCATGCTTGACAGGCTCTTACTGTTACACGAACTGCCTTGCGGCCACAACTACCTCACCCTCACCATAAACCCGTATTTAAGTTTATTAGCTACTACTGTATTCACCTATCAGGTTTCAGCTTTCTAGGTTGATACTTAATGGGGCAGTGAATTGTATCATATTGATGGGCAATGCCCGTTTGCAGTTGAGTCAGGGGTCACGAAATGGCATTAAGTCATTGAATCCTGCTAGCATCTTGGCCTTTGCCTTGTTCAAACTGTTTTAAATCGATTTACGAGTAAACAAAATAAAAAAAAATAAAAAATTAATTGAGAAGAAGAAGACTTGATCGCTGGGACAATATGCTTATTCGCCCGATGTTTCAACATCAATCACGGATTCATCATCAGAGACATGATAAGGAAACAGCAGTAGAAACGGGTCGCTGGAACATCTTTTTATTCGCCTGACGTTTCGACATCCGACCCGTTTCTACTACTACTTTCTTTTCATGTCTCTGATGATGAATCCGCGACGGATGTCGAAACTTCGAGCAAATAACCATATTGTCCCAGCGATCAAGTCTTCTTCTTCTTCTTCTTCTTCTTCACAATTTCTTTTTTTTATTTGGATTTTGCTTACTCGTAAATCGATTTACAACCGTTTGAACAAGGCAAAGACCAAGATGCTAGCAGGATTAAATGGCGTTATGCCATTTCGTGACCCCTGACTCAACTGAAAACGGGCATTACCCATCACAGCCCCATTAAGTATCAACCTAGGAAGCTGAAACCTGATAGGTGAATACAGTAGGAGCTATTAAACTTAAATACGGGTTCATGGGGAGTAAGAGGTAGTTAAGGCCGCAACGCAGTTCGTGTAACAGTAAAAGCCTGTAAAGCATGATTAAAAAGGGGTAGGCAAAGGGCAGGAAAACAAACAGTCATACGGGGAGGGAGAAAAGGGGACTTGAAGGCAATACAAGGTTGATAACGTGGTCAAGCTGCTAAGAAAGTTCTGGTTTTCTTCCCGGTATTGCAGCGGACTCCGCAAAAACTAAGAGATGTCCGGTGGTCGCCCGAAATGTGACCTTAAATGCGGTCTTTTGGTCAACGGTCCGATATTTAATCGGCTAATAAGCCAGTGATAGCAATCACAGACCACCTTGTCTTCTACTTCTTAACTGCTTCCTGGGACACGCGTGTTCGCTTGTATTGGCAAAGTAGGTAATCAAAATCAGGCCCTCAATTCTTTCACGGCGAGAGCCACTCCATGGATTATTATTTCATCAGAACTCATCGAAAGGCACCCGAGGTAACACAAAAATACACAAGGCCCGCAAACCGATGACTATATTACGCACCCAGTATGTAAAGCATAGTGATGTGATTGACTGTTTGGGTAACGAGAAAGTCGAATAAAAATGCATGGAGGGATTGCGATACGGTAAATTGCATTAAATCTGGGGCATCTTTCTCTAAAAGCAGTCCTGACCCGATGTATGTGGGTTTATTCACATTTCAGGCATCTGCCCATTTAGAAAAGATTGCCAGTTCCTCCACTCAATACACTCGGATTACTAATGCATTAATGAGCGTAATAATATGGGTTATATGCACAAAATTTCAAAGGGCGAACAGCAGATGCGGCGGCCGATCAAGACAGCGACCGCTAATTGGTGCAACCGAATGCAGAATATCAACTTTAGATAAATCTACAAAGAAATTACCCTGCGCATTTACTATCGGTCAGAAGATAACCCGGAGGATCTAAAGTAACACAAAGAATTCCAGAATACATAAAACAAGTGGAAATATTATCCCATGCAGAACTGGAAAATTTTGTCCGACATTTTTCGATTGCAAGTGAAGTAAAGTTTAAGGAATTGCATTTATATTCAAAAACAAAATAAAATTTAAGTTTTAAAATTATGTTAAGCTAACCTGTGAAGTTCTTTTGCACAAAATGCAGCAACAAAAAGTTTTCATCGCATTTTGCTTTACCACACGGCTAACCTAAGAGAATTAGCAAGGCGTCTGCATAGGTAACTGGGAAGATAAAGTGAAGGAGGCCTTATTGAATGTAAGTCATGTAAAAATATACTTTTTATAAACTATACGTTCCTCTTATACGTTATTTTGAAACGGAACGGGCAGAAAAAAATAAGTATTTCCAAATATGCTCATACACATGGCCAGTCTTTTTGCATTTGCAAGTTTAAAATAGATCGTGGAATTAATCTCCTTATGCGGAAAATGATCCATTAGAAAGAGGAAAGTAAGTTCTCTCATTTCCAGTCCAATTGAGTCGTTCATCTTCAAGTTTCTTAAAATAATTGTTTAAAGTGCTTAACTTCATTATGACGTTAACTTGGAAAAAGGTTAACGTATACAGACATAGTCAGCTGCATATCTTAATAAAGCCTTTTTTAAATGAAGTAATCCAGTAAAGAACATTTTTTTTATTAATCTTAGGAATAGCGATTGCAGAATTCCGTTGTGGACGTTATTTTTTCCTGAACAATGTTGTTCGCTGTTTTAAAACATTTTTATGTGATTCACTTTATCATCTCCATAATAATAAATGTCCAAAAATCATTTTTGTTCCGGTAAATGCTCCTTATGTTTATCTTATTTTAAAGTTTTGGAAGTAAAAGTCGAACGGAAACACAATTTATGAATCAACACATAAAGACACTGAAAACGATGGAACTTATGTTAGACTTTATTTGACGACATTCAATTAATAGTTATCCACTAATGGTAATATGCATTAAATATTTTGAAATAAAAAGTTATTTTTATCTAAAAAATTGGCTACGTTCCGTTTTCAGCTTACGAAAAGATTAAAATTTATTGTTTCAATTTAAAGTTATTTTTTGCGTCTCCGGAACTTGGGCATTACCGGAAAAATTTCATTTTTCTTAAAATCACTTAGCACTTCTTATATTTATTTGAAGTATGACTACTTTTAGGTTTTCTTTCATGCTTCACGTGGGTATGCGAGTAATAGTAAAACGTTTACAAACTCAGGCATGTTTTATGTAGCACTCGCCATACCTTTCTTGGTTTAAAAACTATCTAATTTCCAGACACAAATCCTGTCAGTCGATGCTTTGGGGATTTCCTTAACGTATAAACTGTAATCATCAATAGATCTTCACAACCCTGAGTTTAATTTTCATCTTTGCCTTCGTATTATACACCCTTTAGCGAGACGGATGAAATAATTGTTTAGGAGAGAATATTTTTCGCAACCTCTTTTAACAGAGAATGGGAACAGCTTTCGCGGTCTCCCTACCTTCGGAAACTTGTAAAGTAAATAACTTTGCTAAAATCTTCAGATACAACATATAAGAAATGTCGAAAATTCAAACGGAAATTGCTATTGAGAGAAATATGCGTTTTTTAAATATCATTGCAAAAAATTTCAACATTCAATAGGTAAAAATTAGGCGCAGAAACTCACAGCATCAGGAAATCAAAAATAATCAATAAGAGTCAATGATTAAAATTGTCAGCAGTGTAGACAAATATCCTTGGATAATTCTTCACTTATAGGCCAAAGTTGACTGCTTTCAAAACACCGCTAGTGTCGTGCACTGACGGCCTCATTGTAGTTCTGGTAAACAAAGAAGAATCCAAATCGGTTTATGGTCGGCGAATTAGTTCAACTGACGTATATATTGTTAGAAATCTAGCCTTACCAAATGCCAGCCTTCCTGAAGTGTCGTGGCTGTGAGCAACTGCCGCAATGATTCCGTTGTCAATTCGGGCTGCCTCCAAGGTCATATGCCATTCACTGGTGACCGACCCCACAAATTCACCTTAAACAACTGGATAGGACACACATGCCCGCTAGCCCACGCGCGCGGCCAACTACTTGTGGTTCCTCCATGACCACTTAGGTGCGCCGCGATTTAGGTAACCCTATTCCAACGCGCCCAATCACGCCACAAGCTAACGTGCTTAGAAATCACTTATAAGCCCCTGTCTCATCTCAGTTAGCGGGTTGCAAAATCGACTGACAAGAAAAAGGCCAGTCCGTATCATTGCCGGGCTTCACCCCGCGGTGGAACATTCAGTGCGCTGGATTGACGCCATCGGCATCTACCAGTCCGGATTTTGTACACAAAAAAGTCTGCTCAGGGTGGCTCTAGGGTTTACGCTGTTCCTATTGTAAAACACCTTGGAGATCCTAAGGGCGTAATAAGACGGTAACAAGAACACAACCACTGTTACAATATTTATATATAAGAAAATTTAAATGCAAATAAGAGAGGAAAAATGGTGGCTCAATTTGAAATGCCCGCGATTAAAAAAGTCATCCCTGCCTATTAGTGTACTCAGAGTAAGGGCTGCGTATTTATTTATTCTTCAATATGCCAACTCGCCAGGTTGCTTACACAATTTTGCAGAATCGTGTGCATGGCTCCTGTAATTATATGATATACTAGCGCGGAAGCCTGGCTTCGCCTTGGGCTTCCTTACATGTTGTTGTCCCTTTATGTAGGCAAACCGTATATGAGAACGTCTTAGGCTAATTATGAAGGAGAAGGTGAGTAGGTGCACTTCTACTTCTGGATAATTCGTTAGCCAACGTTACGAATATCTTAATCTACCTAGCTCTCTTCTTCGAGGGCTGTTGGTTGGTAGCCCTTGTTGGATCAAGGGTTCCCGCCGGAACCCAAACTGAATCTGGTTTGGAGACGGGAAAAAGCCGCGACCTCAGCCGGCTTGAGCCAAAGCTCCACGTGAGTGAGTTGGGTGCCTGGCCGGGAACTGGAGGCGAAGAGATGACGGCAGTCATGCGGCGAGACGCCGCAGTCGGGTATGGGAGGATCGAGCCAGAGGGTTGTCTGGCTAGTGCATTATTTGGCAGGGGCTTTTGGCACCCCTGGACGGAGGTATACCTTCCTATCAGTTTATTAAAATTAGGTGATGATGATTATGATTATGCTGATGATGATTTAAAACTTTGCGAAAAAAAACAGGGTTAAACATCCATCCCGGTTCTTTCAATCAGTTTTTTTCCATGAGAGAGGCCGAATAAACCACCGTCAAATTAAGCGTGGATGAGATTCCAACCATTGATTCGGTTGCTCTCGTAGAAGTTACTGGTCTGCGGGAACTTCTCATGTACCGAGAAACGGAGTCATGAGGTCTGGATGGAATACCTGCAAAGCTGTTAAAAGAGCTGGCCGTAGCGTTGGCAGAACTCCTGCACATACTCGTCCGATCACTCAAGATCTTAGCGGCCGTGCCCTATTTGCTCCTCCGCCCCACTACCCGCCCACCCCCCGCGGCGTATTCACATCCACCTGTCACGTCGGGTGTCAATCGCGAATCTGAAACAGCTGCCTTCCACCAATGATAAAGGGGGCAAACACAGGCATAGTGACACCGGCACTGTCCCCTGTGTGATCGACGTACAGATTGGCGCGCGAAAGGTATGCGGGCGGGAGGCGCGTCGCGTGTGACTGAAATACGGACAGGCGCGCATGCGCGTGTGTGTGTGTGCCCAAGCTCCATGATCGACTTACAAATAGCTGCCATCCACCAATGATAATGGAGACACACACAGAGACAGTCACCACTTTTATTAAGTACACAGATGGGCATCCCTGTGCATTGTGTTTGGCCTGCGCACATGCATCAAATCATGCGAAGCGGCAAGGGTCGAATCCAGCCATCTTGGGTCTGTGCGACGGTGATGGGAGGGTCACGCGCTTTAAATGGCTATTTTACAAGCAGCAGGTAAGGAGTCCCCACTTAGGAATTAACAATAACCCGTTGGTTGGAGACGTAGAAAGGCCGCGCAAACATTAGGTGTCAGGTAATGAGAGTAAAAGACAAACTGCCACGGCAAGAAACATCTGGAGTTCTTTAGTGATCATCACACTAACATCTGGCACGAACATTTCTGCAGGTAAGGACTCACATGCCAGCCATCAAGCGCACCAGAGGGCAACGATACTCGAAGAAGGGTAGAGCCTTTACTAACTTTAATCATGCAGCTGCATAGCAACTGCAACCCACAAAAACTGCAAGTCCCTGTGCAAGAATCACCCGTATCTGATGATGCGTTTGAAAGTGAATTCGAAACGTTGGCCAATAAAGTTCTCATCCCAGCGTTCATATCGAGTTTTTCTCCTTATTCCAGCCAAACTTCCAAATTCACTTGTGACTTACCTTAACGACAACTCTTACCATAAACATTAGCCTAGCTTTTGTTGATGACAGCTTAACAAACGCTTAAGGAACTCACTTGTCCTGCTCTGATTTCTATCGCATTCTCGCCCCCTGACAGCAACCATAGCGGTTAGTAGTTTATGCAGCTTGTATCATTGGCAAAGAAAAAGGCTATTTCTAGCTTATAAGCCATCGTCAGCCAATTATGCCCAATCACAAGTTGTGCATCATCCGAGGCTCGAACTTGCGACATTTTCAATCAGAGCTGGCAGATATTGTCACACTTTGCGTCTCCCCAGTCCTTGCTGGTCACACTGTCTACCTATAGTACTAGCCACTACGACTGCTGTCAGGGCCCGAAAAATAAGGCCTAACAGCGCGGGACAAGTGAGTGGTCAATGAACGATCACCAACGAGTATCAATATTTCCCGACCTAAACCAGCACGACAAAGAGTTCTTGGTAGCTCAATGGTTAAAGCGTGAGACTAAGATCAGGAAGGTTGCGAGTTTGAATCTCGGCAGGTGCACCATTAAGGGTTGACGATATGACTAGTTGATGATGACAAATAAGCCAAAAATAGTCATTCCCTGTAATTTGACGCAAAGACACTTGCTTTGGGGGGTGGTTCCTCCTCTAATGTCTTGTGTAGCCCTTCGCATAAGTAACCTATATGTCTTCTCAAGGTAAGGAGTGTGTGCTTATTTATGCTTCGATGTGCCAAATGGCCATTTTGATTTCACACTTTAAGATACCATAGAGTCATGTGCATGGCTCCTGGTATTGTATGATATATGGGCTTTTCTGTGCAATGTGTCTGGCCTGTGCGCATGCATCACCCGTGCGAACCACCATTTCAAAGTGGCCAGTGTCGCATCCAGCTGCCTTGGGAGTGTGTGACGGTAATCGGAGGGTCACATGCCTTTACTGTCTCGTTCACATAGGTATGGCGTCTCTACTCTGTAATTAGCAATAACCCGTGGGATTGAGACGCACAAAGGCCGCGCAACCATAAGGCGTCAGGTAATGAGAGTAAAAGACAAACTGCCACGGCAAGAAACATCTGGAGTCGTTTAGCGATCATCTCACCGACAACCAGCACGAAATTTTCAGCAGCTAACGACTCACATGCCAGCCATCAAGCGCATCACAGGGCAACCATCCTTGACGAAATGTGGGAGACTTTAATAACCTATGTCAAGCAGTTGCATAGTGACTGCAGGCCATAAATACTACAAGTCCCTGTGCAAGAACTACGCGTATCTGATGATGCGTTTGAGAATTAATTCAAAACGTTAGCAAATAAAGTTCTTATCCCAGCGTTCATATTCAGTTTTTCCCAGTATCCCATCCATATCTCCAAGTTCACTTCTGACTTCTGACTTACCTTAGCTTCCGTTGATAAACGTTCACCGACCACTTAGGAAGCTCACTTGTCCCGTTCTGTCCTGGGTCTCATTCTCGGCCCTTGACAGCAGCCATGACGGTTAGTAGACTGGGCATGTAGAGTTACTGACAAAGGCATTGGGACTGGAATGACCATTGCTGGCCTAAAATTTGCCGTCAGGCAGTCCTATCGAGGCCAGATCTTGCGGCTTTTTCGATCAGAGCCGGGAAATATTGACACTTTTTGATGGCTTTCCGCGTCTCTCCTGTCAATGCTGGTCACACAATCTGCCTATACTACTAGCCGCTACGTCTGCTGTCAAGGCCCGAGTAATTAAGCCCAAAAGAGCACAGGACAAGTGAGTTTCAATTGCGATATGACTAGCTGATGACGGCCAATAAGCCAGAACTGCCATTCTCTGTAATTTGGCACAAAGACACTTGCATTGGGAGTGGTACCTAATCTACTGTCCTGTCAAGGCGTTCGAATAAGTAAACCTTACCAACCGGTCTTCTCAGGTGAAGGAGTGTGTGTTTATTTATTCTTTGATGTGCCAAATGGACATTTTGATTACCAGTTTGAGATACTGAAGAGTCATGTGCATAGCTCCTGATATTGTAAGATATATGGCTTTCACGTGCATTGTGTCTGGCCGGCGCACATGCATCAAACAATACGAACCGCCATTCCGAAGCGGCCATTGTCGCATCCAGCCGCCTTGGATGTGTGTGATGGTTATCCGAGGGTCAGATGCCTTTAATATCGCTTTTGCAAACTGCAGGTATGGCGCCCTTACATCAACATCAACCCGAGGGTTGGAGACTCACACAGACCAAAACAACCATAAGGCGTCAGGTAATGAGAGTAAAAAAAAAACACAAACTGCCACGGCATGATATATTTGGAGTCAGTTAGCCATTATCACACCAAAATCCGGCATGGATGAAAAAAATTAAACAGCTAACGACGCACGTGCCAGCCATGAAACATTAAGTGCATCAAAGAGTAACCATCCTCGACGAAGGGGAGAAACCTTAATTATTGTAATCATGTAGATGCGTAGCGACTGCGTCCCAGAAATGTGGCAAGCCCGTGCGAAAGACATACCCGTATCTGATGTTATGCCTGGTGCTGCGTTTGAAAGGGAATTGGAGACGTTAGGCTTGTATCTCATCTTCTCTTCCTCCCTTATCCCAACCTTATGATTAAACTAACTTTTATCTTGCCTTAACAATATTCTTTACCATAATCATAAACATTGGCTTTTTTTCCCTGGACTTCAGCGAAAAAACACTTGCGTTGTGGGTGATTCATGCTCATACATTCTATGTGGAAGACCATATAAGTCATTCTTGTTGAGGTTTCTTAGTAAAAACCCGAACCACCAGGCACTACTTTTATATTTCTATAGATAACCTAACTCGGAATCCGTAAATACATTGGCACACAAAAATGCCGGGTCAGGTGCGCTTGGCTCACGGAAGACATCAATCTGCAATAAAAATCGTTCACTTTTAACCTTACTAGTAATCTAGCGGCCTATTAAATAACTACTTAATTACAATGCAGTTATGCAAACAAGTTTAAAGCTAGGTAAATTACCAATCATCCTGCCTGCAGTTAGTTAACAATGTATTGACTTAGCGTAAAGATTGTACCTAAATACATGCGCGCATGCTCATATGGGTGTGGGGCGGTTTTATTGATTGAGCTCACTATAAATGCAGTGAGACAGTTTGCAGAGTAACAGCTACGATAAAGACTCAGAGGACTTAATGTTTATTTTTGACATATTCGCTGACGCGAGGTAACCGTAGCCCCTTCCCCTTGGGAGAATTTCATCTGTGACTTTGGCGTGTGATTAACAGTAGACACAAAACTGGGCAAGGCTAGCATTCATCGTTCTCTGACCCGAGTACGCCTAAACAAAGGCCATTTATCCACCCATTTTAGGCGTTTGAATAAGTCAGCCTTCCCGCCAATTGGTGTTCTCAGGAGAAGGGGGATGCTTATTTATTATTTTATCGATCTGCAAACTGGCCATGTTGATTACGCAGCTTGAGATTGTGTAAAGTTATGTGCATGGCTCCTGGTACTGCAGGATGGGTTTCTGTACAAATTGCGTTTGGCCTGTGCGTATGCGAACCGTCATTCCGAAGCAGCCAGTGTCACGTCCGACCACCTTGGGTACGTGTGTGTGTGTGCGTGCGACGTAACCGGAAGGTCACATGCCCTGAATGTCTGCTTCACAAACAGCAGGTATGGCACGAGAAAGGATTTCTGTGTCGTGGTTACATAACACGGTCGGCGGATGTCCAGGCTTCTCACATCTGTCTTAGACTTTGATCATTACCGCAGCCTGGCGCATACTAGTTTATCATTTTGTGGCACCCAACTCGGATAGGTGCATCTAGGAACTAAAAGCTGCGGTTCGATGGTAAAAAAATATTATGGCTGATAATAAGATCTGTCACCTCACCCCCAACCCCCGAAAGAGGAGGTGGGATAAGGCAGTTTATACAATGAAATCGTTGAGAAAAAGAAGGCTCGATCGCTGTGGCACTACGTTTATTCGCCTGACGTTTCGACATCCATCGTGGATTCATCATCAAAGACATGAGTAGGAAACAGTAGCAGATGAAATCAAATGAAATATTTGCCAGTGAGTTGGTGGCCTATATATGGTACTGAGTAAAGAGCAACAACTTCAATGATAAAAAGATGTTCCAATTGGTTTTAGCTATACGTACAGTATTCGTAAAAAGCTACTGTCAAGTAATAAAGGTGTTATAATACTGTCGACAAAGAGCATGTCAAAAGCACGTAAGTTTGCGCAAACCCTAATGGCTCACTTGAAAGCGCTAAGAACTCTTCATTAAGAGTATGCAGAGTCGTCCTCAAAGCAACGCTTATCCGTTTGTGTAACGATACTCTGCCTTTTGCAACCATTCTTCCAACGTCAGTAACAATACAGTACGCGCCAGAATTCGTGCAACCTCCCAAATATGTGAAAGATTGATAGTCTTTCGCTAACCGTCATTGACTCAGGATGTGATAATGATTGCCGTTTAATGTATTCGGAAGTTATTTCAGTCATAATAGGATGCGGGCTATTAATTAAGCTTTGTTCTGACCACTAACAAAGCCTATATACTGTGAAAATTAACTACCTAAATAGTGTGCGCAATTATCACTGATTTTGATTGCCTTTATAAACTCAAATATATTTTATGGAAAACATAAATGAAAAAAAGTTATTACTTGTAATCATTTGGTAGAAAATTACACCTCAAAATAGTGTATCTTTCGGTTTTGAAAAAGTTTCTACGTTGTTGAATAATTTCGAAACCTACTGTCTGCTATACTCGAATTCAAGGTTTACAAACTGCGCACTGTCTACATCCTCTTTAAGGAAAAGTACGTCGTCGCAAATAGTCTAAAAAAGAAGCAGCACTACTTTCATAAAATATTACAATAGGTGTAAAACATGCTTAATACAGTAGAGGCAGCATAAAGTAATAAACAGGTACGATGTATTTTGAATGGACACCTAAAAATAGTGGTCAGAACGAAGCTCATTAAATAGCTCGCATCCTATCATGACTGAAATGACTTCAGAATAGAATACACAATAATCACTATCACAACCCAGGTCAATGCCGATTAGCAAATATGTGTCAATCTTACGCATATGTCGGCATGTTGCACTAATTCTGGCCCGTACTGCATTATTAATGCTATTTTTATTATTATTTATTATTGTGCGGTGATTTAAAATTACTGCATCCCCACCCCACACGACAGATGC
>JAYGXS010000007.1:6249158-6261499 GCA_036362985.1 Ligula intestinalis | reverse complement strand
TGAGCTTTCGGTTTCGTCCAGCAAGCCAGCGTCAGAGAAAATTGGGGAAACAGCAAGCATTGGCATGTTTTGCAGTCAAGCTACGAGGAAGTGGGGATAGAGGAGAGGGATGGGGGTAGCATTCGTGATTGGTTGAGTCCAAGCTTTCCTCGTCTCCCGTTTCTTCCCCGCGTGCGTCCTTGATGTGGCAGCGCACGTGGCCGGACATGAACTGGACCGTGCTTCTTGGACGAGCGAATAGAGTGCAAAATAACAGGGAGGTATATTCACATCCTTGTTAATGGAGTTGGAGGATGACATCCAGGCCTCCAGTAGTTCTTGCCCCCCTTAGAACTGGCTCGTGCCATTAGCCGTGTCCCTGGAAAGTCGATTTCGTGCTTGCTGTTATCACATTCGCTGACGATGGCCTCCTGCACGAAGCCGAAATCTCTGTCATACTTAAGTGCTTTTACAGTGATTTCGCCTTTGTCTTTTTTACATAGGGAAGAGTAAGGATGGTACTCTGATGATGGAAGCGAGTGAGCCTTTGAAACGTCAGTCCAAATGAAATTTGGTCCACAAACCTGTTTCCTCTTATTATTCGTCCTCTTCCTTGGGAGTCGATGCACGCAATAATATATCTGGACCCCGAATCTTTAGGCATATAAATATGTATATATATATATATATATATATATATATATATATATAACTTCTGCAGTTAACACATGTGCACTCCTATACAAAGTCTTCCCTGGTCTATCACGATATGAATAAATTGCACAAAGTACGTCTTAAAATGCTTAATATAAAAAAATGATTCCGCCCATATGATACCTGTTCATTTTCCTCAAATGGCGTGCACATGAAGTCGGGATATCGTGCAGGACAGTAATCCGGTGATCCGCACCTCGAACGAAAGTTAAATGCGTTCGGTTTGTCCGGTGTAAAATAGAGTTCAACCTGTGGATTATGGAAAAAGAAGATATGCTACAATTAACCCTCAATAGATGTAGGTAAAATGTTTTTCATTGGCTAGGGAAGCTAAGTCACAACAGCCTACTCAAGTGGCCCCAAGGTTTACACAACCTCGAAAATGTCAGAAATCCGGTAAGCAGTTGATGAGTTATAATAAACATAACCTGCTAGATAACATTCCTGTTTAAGAAAAGGCTAAAGAAACAGAAGCAGGTAATGAAATAATGGCGAGTTTTTACTTGCTAATAGGCTGACAGTCTGGTTCTGGGCTCACTTCACTTATTTCGCAAGACTGTGAGTTATTTCAATCGAGTAAGAATGTTTCATAACGTGGACGTACGACAAAATTCACGCACATTGCATTCCCCACACAGTAATAGCATCCAACCATTAACTTCAGTCATATAAGTTTTATTTATACTTAATTTTTATTATGTTTTGGTTTATTTAAGTTCTTGTTTACTTTTTCTTTCAGTTTCTTTTCGTTTTAATTTTTTTTGCGGAATATAGTTGCATTTTGCTCAAGATACTGCAATATCTACAGTATTGCAAGTCCTGCAAGCAACTTGCCTAAATTTGTTAATGGTTTATTTTTCACCTATACCAGCGAGAATACATTCACAAAAACTTATGAATAATAATAAGCAGCATAAGGCATATAAAGTACTTAAAAGAACCATAAGAAATACTAGGTGTTTAATGAGAAAAATAAAATTTTCTCGATAATCCCCGGGTTCTGCAGGCGTCAAAAATAGCTATAAATTAGAACAATAAATTTAAATATTTTGTTAAGTATAAAACTTTAAGCAACCTTTTTCGTTATATAAAAAGAAGTTGTCTTCAGTCAAAATATTTTTTAATATTGCCATTAGTGGATAACTATTTATTAAATATCGCGGAATTAAGTTTCTCATCAGCTCGCTCGTTTTAGGTGCCTTTTTTGATAATTTGAATGATTGCCCTTCGAATTTACTTTAACATGGATACCTTTAAAAGAAGCTATAACTAAACAGAATTTACCGAAAAACGGGCTTTTGGTCATTTTTTATGCAGATGGCCATGTAGATCAAATTTGAACATACTTCAAAGCAGCAAACCACATTGTCGAGCCTACATAAGGTCTGCTAGATAACACGCATATTTTTAATCCCAATATTAATAATAAAAGTTTCCATAGAAGGTATCCTCTTTAAAAAGTGCTTTTATTAGATATGAAGGTAACGAACTTCTTTGTTGATTTACTTTTTTCCAATGTAATGTCATAGTGAAATTAAAGACTTTTAACAATTTTTTTGAATTTACCTGAAGATAAACAATTAAATCTGCCTGGAAATGAAAGAACATATTTTTCTCTTTATAGTGGATTATTTTCCGCTTACGGGGATTTATTACAGGATCCGTAATAAGCGGACGAATGCAAAATAAACAAGTCAAATATATGACCATTTTTTGCAATACTTATTACTTTACTTTCTTTTCCGTTTCTTAATATCGCTTAAGCTGAACGTTTTGTTTACAAACTAAATTTATAGGAGACATATGTCTCCTTTACCAATAGAAATTCCTGGAATACGAGTATTCTCTCGCATGCGTGAATTAAATTTCTACATGACTTAAATGTAATAAGGCCTTCTGTGCGTTGTCGTCGCGGTACCATATGGACTTTTGCGAACGCTCAAGGCCAGCTGTGCGGTAAAAGAAAATGTTTCGCCAAAAACGTTTTTGTTAATGCATTTTATCCAAAAAAATCACAAAATAGCTAGTTATAATTTTAAAAACGTTTATCGCTGCTTGTACCTGAAAATAAATGTGATTGCTTAAACTTAGCTTCACTTCCATTTGATCAAATGCACACAAAATTTTCCAGTTATGGAACGGATTATGTTTCCACCTTTTTTACTTATTATGTAATTCTTCCACAGCGCAATGTATACCAGAAAAAATTTGGTTTTGCCTTTCCTTATAGCAAAAGAAATTTCTTTAACATAAATTTACTCATGATTTAGCCAAAATGAGTGCATTCTTACCCCAAAAACTTTAATTAAGAGGGCAGTTTTCCAAATCAAAGCCCTTCTTATTATTGAATCCATTCAGTTGAGTAAAATAGCCTGTCCAGATATATACTAAACTACAAAGTTTAATTTCACCATGAAAGTTGTTTGCAGGACTCGCGGCAGTGTAATTCAATGCATAAAAGGCTATTGCAAGGGTTAAAATAAATGGGAAAACTCCCTTATATGGTTTTACTTCAATCTCCAAAATTCCCCAACGACTTGATATACGATTGTATTTAAGTATTTATTCCTATTATTTTCTAATTTCATACAGTCTACTTCTTGATATATTAAAAAAATATTTTGTGCTCTTTTAACAAAGGCTTTAGAATCTATTCTTTGGATACGATTAATAAGATGAAAAATTTTTCTTAAGAGATTGTTTCTTGCAAAAGGCTATCCGGAGAATTTCACAGTTAATTATCGCAACGTCAGGCAAGAAAAGCCTTCCAAAATATCAGTCCGAAAAAAGTTAGAGAGCGACTTTCTCTCCTTCAAGGGTGATATTATATCCAACGTGATAAAACAAAGGTTTCGATGCTAGATTTGGAGTAATTTTTCCAGTCTCTAAATTGTTGTACATAAGCAGAACAATGGCTGTTCTACTTATCTCAACTTAAGAAATTTTGCCTATGCACGTCATATCAAACTGCGTTTACGAGTTTATGTAGAGTTGCGTATGCATGAACATCGCCGCTTACGCCTTCTCGCTCTCCCTTAAGACTGACTGTTCACCTGTTTTCTGTCCCCTCTCCATTTCACCCCATCCAACAGGCTTTTACGAACATGAACTGCTATGCTGTGACAACTATTTCCCCCCTCTATCTCCTCACCATGCATCCACATCTAAGACTAATAGCTTCCAATCGATTTACCTATCTGGTTTAACCCTCCGAAACTGACACTGAATTTGACAGTTACTTTATTAATGCATATGCATACCTGGGATGCGAATATTTGCCAAAATTCCTCAGTTAATTTATTTTATAAATAGGCAATGACTATTTGCAGATGAATGAGAGGTCACGAAATTGTATGACGTTAATGCATTCTGTTAATCTCGTGATCTAAGACTTGTTAATGAAAAGAATAACAAACAGTAAGCCAACAGGTTTGTCTCACAAGAAATGTGTAACAGTTAAAGTTACATTTATAAATTATTTGTCTTTTTGAAAACCAGCCATATCTTCACACCAGACGGGTGTGACGCAGGTCTCGAGTCCGCGCAGTTTGTTTACTAGACGTGTAGGTCAGACGTTTTGCCATTAAGCTACGCGTTCTTGGCGGTATATGCATGGCTGGTCACGAAATATTAGCCGTTGCCGACTACTTCCTTATTGATACTAACTTCCTTTCAGATATGATATAATACGCGTATAATTTTTTTACTATGCACTAAAACAGACCCTGGACATCGGCGTCTGTAGATTCGGTTATAAACACCGTTTACCCATTATGCAATCTAGCCGAAACATGCATGATCTTCAGTAGACGAGATCGACAACGAGAACATGTGATCGTTTTTGTGTCGGTTAACCTGTTTTTTTGCGACCAGTGTAAGCATATTGAAGGCTGTCGTGTAAACTTCCGTTCTACTGATGAGCGTTACTTATTTAATTATTTATATGCATGCATCAAAAAATGGCGCTTAAACTTCGTCCATACGTTGATATTTCAATATAGAGATGCGTAGTATTAAGGTAAATAATTGTTTTGTACACTTTAATAAGCATTATTAGTCTTCCTAATTCTTATAAACACTTCCTGGGCACCAAGACACTGTCCTATGCACTGTTTAATAATAACATAAAAAATACAGCGAAACATCCAAAATTCATAGACCTTAACATGGAGGAAATACCGCTGAGTGTCAAATGCGTGAAAAGTGAAAGCTGAAGCGGTGATGGATTACCCAAATTTGCAGAACTTTTGCTTGTCTAGGGCCAGGGTGTTGATGTAAACTTTTCTTAAAGTTGTGATCATGTCAAGATGGATGCTTTACAGGCTAGCCAGAGTCCACTAAAACGTGAGTGTAATTGTTGGCTTTCAAAGTAAATTCAAGCACCTCCTTTTGTCATAGGGGTAAGTATTCACTTTCCAAACAAAAGATGCCTGTATTCCATTTTTGGCCTTTCAAACGTCTGCTTGAAGATTGTAATGAGAGCAGGTATCAAAAAAGACTCAAGGAAACCAAGGCTGGTACTGCTAGTACTGCTCTGCTATTTCTGCTACTACTACTACTACTACTACTACTAAACTAGGAGTGAACCTGACGGTAATTAGTGCTGCTGCTATTTCTAAGGCTAATATTAAACAGCAGTGACACTGAATAATTTCAGCTCGGGGCTTATAGCTCCTCAATCTCAGCAGGAAGTGTGAACCTTGGATTATACTTTTTCCAGTAATTTCACGCTTAGAGCACGGAGCACAGCAGGGTTTCCTGTGATTTCCCTTCGATTCTGCCCACTCAGCTCTATCCACGATAACTTGGCGGTTTCTATTCAGTTTGGACTACGCATTCTAGGATACTACTACCAGAAGAACTGTGTCTGAACCATGAGGGCTAATTCTAATAATCATTTATCCAGAGACCAGTAAATAGTATGCTGTAAGTATGCTTGAAAGAAGTTGGCATCCACTATACAGTATACGATAAATACATGAAAAGCCTATGGGTTAACGCAACTATATTTAAGTGATAACTGAGCTTTCTGTCATGAATTTGTGCCACAACTTAGTGCCATTTGCTGTCTTTAGGCTAGCTGCAGCCTTGCTACAGTATTTGATTTGCGATGTACACCGCATAATCGCAAGAAACCGACAAAGGGAAATTCAGCCAGTGCAAAAGCCTTTCTATCTAGCATCGCTTTTAACTTTACCTAAACATTAAAATGTCAGGAAGCATATGGAGGCACATACCATGCAAGCATTGGCGCCTGACTCACAAGTTTCGTTTACTTGGTCCTCCGGCATACATCCACTGATGTTGTCATCGCAGGTGGTGCAGAAGTGCTTAAAACCGTAAAATAAAATAGAAACTGTCGGGCTTCAGCTATCGAGGCAAAATAAGCCAAAATAAAGGCACAAAATGAGTAAGCTTGAAGCAATCATAAAGCTTGCGCAGTCCTTGGCTCAACTCTTCATAAATTGCAAAAACGTAAGTGTAACACATTGTTAGATGAGTCCTAAACTCATTGCTTGGTAAAGGTTAAGCAAGTGACCCACCTTAGATATCTATAGCGCCAGACGTTTGTCTAACAAGACTGGTAGTTTAATTTTGATCATTATTCAAATGTAATATCAGTGAAGTCTAGAGTTCATGTTAGTTGTTTGTTTTAGTTTAGCTAAGTTTAGTTTTTTATGTTCGCATATAGTATTTGTTTAGTTATATTAACCTAAAGTTGGTAGTTTTTTATTTAAAGAAGTAAAACTTAAACTTAGAACAGGACCAAGTGCCACAGGTATCTCAAACGGGCGAAATTAAGTTTTATCCGTTGTAGTATTTGAAATAAATAATATTCACGAATTATTCCTCACTTCTGAAATATAATGACCACGGGATCTATGACACGGACTAGTTAGGCGTCACCAGTATGACGTCAAAACAGAAACTGCGTACATTGCAAGGTACTTTATTCTAGGGACAGTATGGTAAAAGTTCAGAGAACACTTAAGATCAGGTTTACGATTAAAGTCTAGGAAAGGGCTATTTTAACTTTTAGGATAGGAGACAATCTTTTCTATCTAGAATGCCCTGTAAGGTAATCTATGTTACACGCGAGTGTTCATATTACGATGTTTTGTCGACGATGGGGAGAGGGTGAGCACATATCCAATTTCAACCGAAGTAAATAAAAATATGGTGTAAAATGAATGGATGTACCTAGGTACCTGATGTCTTCGTAATCTAAAAACCACGCGGGTGAGTCAGGCGCTTTTGCAATTCGAACGCTTAGTGGAGTACTCAAAGGCTCACGCCTATTTCCCTCAAATTATAAACATGACCACGAGCTTAGTTCACTTATTTATGTCAAAACTCATCTTAGTTGAATTCATACTTTTTTTGCCCGACTTGGAATTTAGGGAATTTAGAATTGAAAGGTTGACTGCATTTTGATCTGATACTCTGTCGGTTGGAGTTTCAACAAAGTGATTTGCATGGGCATGCAGCGGGTGTGTGATGATGTGGTGTTGAAGATTGGCATGACGCATCGCCAGGAAGGACTGCCCGGTGGCTGAATACGAGTGGAGGTGGTGGGGGGTGGATAATACAGGGCCCAGCAGTAGAGGGAGGTGGGGGTTGGGCAAAAATAAAAGTAGCAGAGTTGGCGCTAATCAATAATTTGCTGTTCTCTGATTGGTCCAAGCAAATTTCAGACAGGTTGCAAATTTTTATCCATCCCTTGTGTAAGATGAAAGCGCTAACGTTAGCCTGATGACTTGTTGAATATCGTGCAGTAGAGAAGAAACCGATAGGATAACATTTGTTACCATTGTCTGAGGGAGAAATCAGCCGAATTCGATAAATCATGAATGCGTTAAAGGACAGCAATAAACAAATTCGAAAGACAAATCTGAGCTGCTCAGAATTTGTCAGACATTATCCCAAATTACGGATCGGAAGACAATGATACGGAAGTTGAGAACACCCTTCACATATACATCCTTCCTGTGCTTGACCTAGCAGTCATTGCAGTTACCTGTCGTACCAATATGAACGATTGGCAGTTTCAATGAGTAATTGAATGCAGAAACCACCGTTTGTTTTCACCAGCACCTCACACAAATAAAGATCATGACTGAGCCTGTGAATTTTCTCAGAGACATCTCTTGAATTCGTTGATGAAAGTTCACCGATCGCATAATAAAATCATTCATCTTCATCTGCCTTTGGGGCGCAATCTCTATCTCTCTCAAGCCCTATTAGAAGTCGCCCAGCAGCTTTTAGTAAACAGCCGATAAAATTACCGAAATAAGCTAAAGAAAATGTAGTTCAGTCGTTGTTTGTCTTCGCCTTAGTGTCGTGGCCTTATTTATAACAGTACCGTGCACTTTATGCCTGACTGCGTTAACCGAATCACTTACTGTCCTTCAAACATGTGCCTGGACATAACAGTCCTTAGGCACAAAAAGGTAAAAACAATTACGTGAATGCCTTTTCTCGTGGAATTTTCATCCGATTCTCACAAAAAGGCTTTTCCTTCAAGAAAACTGAAGGTCTTAACTGTTTACTATTTAGGATACACTGATCGTTAGCTAAATATGTGCCCTTGCAATAAATCATTCAGACAGTTTTTTTGACGATTCCCTTGTTTGATTTCCTCACCAGGCATGAAATCATAGAAGGTGCGCGTAATAAGTAACTGTTTGTGAGAACCTCAATTTTGTCGACATGAGACAGTATGTCGGCGTTATTTTTCTGTATCTACGGGTACGTTTCCGCCTGGCAGAGCCAGTTTGGTCGCAAAAACAGGTCTCACAGGATAACAAGGGTGTTCACACGGTCACCTCAGGTGAGAACAAGGAAGCTGCTAAGTGCAATATTCCTTTATGATATGCATTTTGCAATTTAAGGATGCATGCCTGATTACTCATCTATTTTTACATTTATAGGAACATTTAAATTAACATGTCAGACGGGCTTAATATGACCCGTGAATAGACGACGGGCAACAGAACAGCAACAGAAACTCTGCAGGAGTTTCCGAAGCAGTCTCTCGACTGTTACAAGCCGCTGCAGTAGGCATAGCCCGTCGACCTCGGGCGACTGCCCCTGCTGAAACGTCTACAGTTGTCTACAAAATACATTGCAACGATTGGGACTGCAATTACGTTGGAGAAACAGGGCATAAATTGCAGACTCGCCTACAAGAACACAAAGCGACGGCCCGGACACTTGACCCAAACTCGCAGCTTGCAACCCATATCGGAGAGACTGGCCACAACTTTGATACTCAGGGGGCGACCATTGCAGACCGGGGAACCTCAAAAGCGGCAAGGCTGACGCTTGAGGCATAGTACTCAGAAGCCAACTATATCAACAGGCATCTGGACCGCCCCGTGGCCTACAAAGTCCTTTACCATTACGAAAGTAAATGACAGGACCTGGTCAAACTGAAGCTAGGATTTGCAAACAAAGACGGCCCCGTGAAGTAACCACCTAAAGGGTGGGCAGGATTACCAGCATCCTCAGCCGTAAGGACGAGACACAACACGAATCGTCATCAAGGAACGCCACAATCCAGGTGCAAGGCCAAGCAGCGAGCCTAGAAAAATCAATTAGCTTTTGGCCAACACACGCAGTAACAACTTTAAATGGTTGACTGATAAAGTCAGTTCTCGCTTTGGAAAAGGGCAACCAGCTCAGCTGTCCGAAACGTCAGCAGAATACTAAACACAAGCTGGTGAGCAAAAATTTTCTTTCATGTAGATACAACCAAAGACAGTAGAGGTGAGTGCTAGGGAAGTTTATTTATGCTGTTGGTAGAAACTGGGGCTATTATTAAATAACGTTTCGTTTAGCCCCGAAGTTTATTATTTGCCCCGATATAGCTGGAAACGACATACTAGGGGCCGATTTTCTACGAGGATATGCAAGTGCTTGGTAACTTTCAATAATAACATTCTCCATGTCTGTGTTCTTGAAGTGCCCTCAGGTGAGGGTGGGAAAGCTGGAAAGTGCGCATTCCTATCTCATATCCTTATTGGAAATATAGGAAGCACGGCTTATTACCCAGCTATTAATACAGTTAAAGAAACTCCTTATATGACATGCCTAGCTGATTCTGGAGCAGTTTGCTCCCTTATAAGACAGGAAAAGTTCCGTAACCTTCAAGCTAGATTTGGATATCAATTTATTTAAAGCAATTAATTGGTGACATGCATTCGGTTTTGACCTGTCATCTCTTTCGAGGAGCTGAAAAAAAGTTTGACAAAGGTAGATGGAAGCAGACCTGGAGTACTGTGACTGTCAGGGTTAACCACACCATCTCTTGGATATTGCACAAGTGCTTGATTGATCTTTTCGGTTTTTTTGTATGCTCAGTCATGCATTTACATCCAACTTTAATCAAAGGCCGAGTTCATCCTCTGGATTTAACACTTCGCCCAGACTCCTTTAGACCGATTAGTTGGTGTGTAAAGGGTCAGTCAACGTTACTGGCATTTAAACGTTTTGCAAATAACATGCAACTTCCTAGTCAACTTCAAGTGTTCTTTAAATATTTTCTATTTAACTGCTTCTGTAGTGTGGGAGGCCCTTGAGGGTTTCTGCGAAAATCAGTTTTTTTAATATACATGTTAATCAGAACCACAGTGGTGCAGAATCTGTTCATTTTTAGAAGCTAAACGCATACACTAGCTAATCGGACAGCGTCCACATTCGAACACATGCAGTAAAAAGACGAAAAATTGTATTTTGCAACCTGGACCAATCAGAATCAACGAACGAGTGCACTGATTTGCAGTTTTGCTTCAAATTGGGGATGCGGTAAGCAGCCATGATACAGGCCTCATAAGTGATAGGATAAAAGCGGGCAATCTGGCTATTTCGCAAACATGAACGCGACATCAAAATTTGCAATTAATCAAGGTTTTGGCATGCATAAGGTACAATCATCCATGCGCTCACCCGTTGGGCTGACACAAAACGAATAAATAGGGGTTAGAGAGAGGCGGACGGAGAATTCAAGATGTTTTTTCCCAGGAAAAGACAAATGCGTGAAAAAAGTGAAGGTCTATATGTGTTTTAACGCAGGGATATATTCACGGGCACTGCAGTAGATTTAATTGGCAATGCTAGCTAGATGACAGTAGCTTGCTACATTGGAAAAGTGCTTGCCTCGAAACCAAAAGCTATTTCAACCGTCTGACTTGGGTCATTTCTTGAAAAGAATATTCTGCAAACTTGCCTGATATCAAGCAAAAGTAGACGTTCGTTAAGAGGTAATATTCAAACAGCCATGACCGGAGGTTGAACATCCTGACGGTCTAGGGACCTAGGAATGAAAAAATTATCTTAGTTTTTTCAGCCCAAAGTAGTTGGAAGCGGGCAGCTTAGGTGCGCGGGTGCTAATGTTACGATAAACTGATAGAACTTCTCAAATAGTCAAACAATCTTTTTTATTAAAGCCTCCGAGCAAAAGGCATTTAGTAAGCCAATCAAGCAAATTCTGAGGGATCTTGTTTCAAAATTTCAAGAGGTTTCTTCGCACTGGAAGGAGTTTTAATCATTACGATCCAATCAGTTTAGGGGTTTCAGTAGAGCGAGATTATATGTGACTCGCTATAGCATAGGAAGACATTTTCTGTTTTGCATTATTTCGTAGTACCTGATCGATCATACAGGGTTATAGCATTCTTGCGAAGAAGTCAAAATAAGTTCTTGGTTCTTTCACTTAATGCTTCGGCACCAAATCGACGAGCCCCAGGTCTCCCTAGTCGACATAAATAAAAGCAGAAAGAACATTGTAAATTTCCCACCATGGTTTTATTGTCGCTTACTTTAACGCCTCATGAGTAGTAGTCATTATGTAGCTGGCCGCTCTGTCTGTAGACCCGACTTATGTACATATCGTCTTCCAGTCAGTGGTCAGCATAAAATTGCTGAAATATACTTTCATGTATTCTTGATATATATATATATATATATATATATATATATATATATATATGAGAAGAAGAGGTGATCTCGGGAATAATGGGTATAATATCCTGACGTTTTGAAAGCGTACAGGCTTGCATCGTCGGAGGTTGGTGTTTGTACACGCCTCACAGTCTTTTATAGGTGTTACAACTGACGTCTCGTTCGCTCTCCGTCTATTGGCGCTAGATCCCCTGCGGGGGCGGGGCTGGAGCTCCGTCATCGTCCTGCTGACCAGGGTTTCTCGCCGTCACCTCGTCGGAGGGGGAGGGCAGTGTTCGCCTGCCAGCGGTCATTGCTCGCGTCTGCATCGATCGCGTCGGTGCCGCATGTACTGCTGGCTTCCCCCGTTGGCACTTTCCCGTGTTCATCCCGCCGGCGGAATATCGAACTCCGCCATCAGTGTTTATGCAGAGACCGTTGTCATGTGCAACTGCGTTCAAGCCCGACAGGAGTTCTTGTTGGTTCACGTTGCCCGTAGCGTCGCTGACGGCTGCATTGGTGTCTGGGGTGGGTTCCCGGACGCCTGTATTCTGGCCCGGTGTGGGGTTGCTAGTCGTCGCTCAGAAATGTGCTAACACCGATCATGTGGGCTTCCAAACTAAACAAAGTTCATGTGGTGGTCAGAGGTCCCCAACGGGTGTGGACCAACTGCGCCGTCTGTAAGTGCGTTTGTTTGTGTTGTCTGA
>JAYGXS010000007.1:6187256-6249148 GCA_036362985.1 Ligula intestinalis | reverse complement strand
AACTGCGCCGTCTGTAAGTGCGTTTGTTTGTGTTGTCTGACCAGCTGGGGTTCAGAGTCATGCTTGACTGATGAAGGCTAATAAACCCGAAACATTTCTGTATCAAGTTACCCTCAAATGCTGTCATATCCCTCCTTACTGCTATTATGACTTGGCTGGAATCGGCCTGGCAGGTGGTCACCCGTTGGAGACCTCTGAACACCACATGAACTTTGTTTAGTTCGGAAGCCCATATGATCGGTGTTTGCACATTTCTGAGTGAATCTATACCCGATCAGCAGTGACAGCAAATGGCAGGTGGCGAGGCGCTGATGAAATGTGGTTCGATGAAGTGCTTATGACCCATCTGGTATACCCCAGTGGTGGACCAACTGCGCCGTCTGTAAGTGCGTTTGTTTGTGTTGTCTGACCAGCTGTGGTTCAGAGTTATGCTTGGCTGATGAAGGCTAATAAGCCCGAAACAGTTCTGTATCAAGATACCCCCAAATGCTGTCATAACCCCCTTACTTATATATGTATGTACAAAGATGCATAAATTTATTTATTTATTCTTATGATATGATTCACATACCTCACGGCCAACATGTGAAGAAAAGGTGGCTCTACCACTGCCCGCAGTGGTAACCCGAATTCCATCCTTCTTTATAATCTTTAAAACGCCTCGCTGTCAGAAAACCGCCGATTTTATCAAGGTTCTAGGCACGTTTGTTTCTGAGTTATCGATTAAATACAGGGTATTCTAAGTGACCATGATTCAGGTTGTAAGCCTCATGGGTTGCAGTTCTAATGAGCGAGAAAATTCCTCATCCTGTGATTATCTTGCCCGGAACCTTCGGCGCTGGAAAACTGAAGTCTCTGACGAATTCCCTCCAATAGGGGCGTTATCGACTCCTTAGAAACTTGAATAGAGACCATACCCCTTCGCTCGTACAGTACAGCCAGTAAATAAAGTAAAGTGCCGACAGTTGTGAAAGATAAATAATTACTTGCAAAACAATATGAAGAGGAGTAAAAATACTGATTATCACGCAGTCTAATCTCATATGATTTCAGTCACACCAGGAGGCCAGTTTTTAACACGCTTTTTTCCTTACCGCTTACAAAGAGTACATCCTAAAAGAATGGCTGCACAAATCCAATATATTTGTTTAGAAAACAAGCATGAAAATAATTTTTTTTCGTTTGCTAGCTAATTACGCCTCTTTAAATGCTACACTTTAAGAAAGGGTATCTTTCGATTTGAAAAAGTTTCTGTATTGTTGAAACCTACCGATTGTTTCACTTAAATTGATGGTTTCCGAAATGCCTGCTGTGTAAATCCTGTCTAAGGAAAAGGATGTTCTTCCCTACCCTGTGAAAAAGGAGTCGCATAGTTTTTGGAAATGTTTGCAGGAGATGTGAGTCATGTTGTATACCTTATGGGCAACATTATTAAATTGACAGGTATAATGCGTTATAAATGAACGTTTCACAGACATAAAAATTTCATAATTAGGAAATATTTTAACCAAAATATACCTTTCCTTTAAATATGAAAGTGAAAGAAGGCGCAATTTTCTACCAAATAAGCACAAGAAAAAATAATGATGTGAATTTTTTTCGAAAAAAATTATGAAAATTTATGACAGCTAGGAAACTCAATGAGTTAAATGCATACTAATTAAGTAGCCATTTTTACAGCGTATACTTTGTGTTAGTGTTCAGAGAAAAGTTCGATAATTGCCGGTATCCTGACCTGACTTGAAAATAAGCTGAACGACCATCAGTATTGCAACTCTATTTAATGCCGGTTTCGTAGTGATTATAAGCATTCCGCAAATCTCGGCCTTTTTTTATGAAATGTCGGCTGTGCTTTATTAAGCTGATATGACAGTTTTACATTGCACGTTTTTCTAGTTCTTTAAACAGACATAGAATTGCATCTCTTCAGTCAATTTGTATCTCGGCTGCTATAACCGACCACGTCAATATCTCGTTAGATGCCAAATTGCTCATACCAAGCCAAAACAGCATACCCTAGGATATGTGGCTGTACCACTGCCCGATATAAAAAAAATTGAATCTTATTCTTCTTCACAATCTTTACAGAAACTCTTTGTCAAAAACCACCGCGATTATTAAGGTTAAACAGCAAAGGCACGTTTGTGTCAACTATCGAGGACGCTGTTTAACGAATGAATGCAAGGTAATCCAGTGTATTGTGCTAAAGGCTGTAGTTTGTTTCGGTTTCAGTTTTTCGTAGCCAAAAATTGCTTCATCCTGACACCATCTTTGCTGGAACCCTTGGCGCTGAAGTGCTAAAGACGCCGGCGAGTTGCCTCTAGAAGTGGCGTTTTTGACTGGTGTGATAGTTGAATAGATATTACACCATCTTTCGCGTATGCAGCTTACAGGACGGTCTGTCTTTGCGTTTTCAGTTTGCCAAACCGTAAAATGGCACAGGAGAGCAACTCTTCAGCCACTCTGTACTTCAGCCGCAGGAAGACAAAGCATCACGTTTAGAACTTTAGGCATCCACCTGGCGGTCATTTAAACATAATAAATTATTTAGGTGCATCGAGGCCTGAAATCCATTGAGTCAATAAAGTAAAGACAGCCGAAAGGGCACAACATATATGTGCATTATACCTCTATAAACGCCATCAAGGAAAGAAGGGGTGTGTGCCCACCTGGTTTAGTTTTTTTCTAAATTTACCACACTCTGAAATGATAACCATGATAAATGTAGGAGGCCCAGTGCAGTGCAGGCAATGATGACTGCACTCTGGGAGAGCGAGCCATCTCGCGTAAACTTAGATGACATGGAAGATTTATTTACGTCAGGATAAAGAAGAGGCTTCACCGCGAGACGTTTATTGCATGTCTGGCGTTAAAGGTAGTCGTTTGGTCTGCGCATCTTCAGAGAATGAGTAAGCTGGCTCATTGTTCCGTGCGCTTTATCCTATCTGTAGATACTGCTAATTTCGACTGAGCCGCTTTTTGAGGCTTGCATCTCACTGTCGCTTTTTGTTAAGAGAAGTTAAACAGATGGATAGCCTGTACAAGCAGCTGCGTGCACAGCAGGCTATCAATCAGCCTACAGGCAGCGAACGCAAATTGCAGTCACATCAATCGATAATTCAAAATAACATATTAATGTCAGTCCCAGCCAATCACGCCGGCAACCAAAAGCTGATTGGCTCGAAAGACCTAGCTCACAGTCATTCGTTGCTCTTATTTGTGGTAACTGTTACATCCAAGGATTTGCACTGACTTACTGTAACGTGCTTGTCTGAGTAAACTCTCTTTCTCTTTCTGGACAACCGGTCTTCTCTCTGGCTCTCGGGCATTCATGTTAATTAAAAGTACCACGTCGGTTCGTAATGCCTTTTTTCACCGATGTCGACATTCTTGTTAACTTTTGGGTTCTGTCAATCACGGCTAAGCCACCTTGTTTGGATTGCATCGTATCGTCGCCTTATTTCACCGATATCAACATTCTTGTTAGTCTCTTCTTCTGTCGTGACGCCTGTGTTTGTTTCGCCCTCGAGTGCGTCGGTTAACTGCTGTCTCGCGCCCTCATACGTGTCATTCTAGCTTATTTCAAGTTCATATACATTGGTCGTGGAGCTTGTTTGCGGCCCCTGGTATAAAGGTTCTTAAAACGACAAAGGAGATAAGTTAAGTTATTTGGCGGTTTACTTAATAGTCCGCCGGCATCCAGGCTTCTTTAATCTGTCTCGATATGTGTGATCGTCACTTCGGCTATCTGCGTCAAGTGTAAAGGCGTGCCCCATCTCTGCAGCATGGGTTGCTACCTTCGACTTTAAATTTAACCTTTTTACAGCCAGCTGATGTTCATACATTCGTGCTTGTAGCTGTAGGCCAGTTTCTCTACCATGACTGCATATTCTGCCGCTGCACTGAAGTCGCCTGGACGTCCCCTGACTTCTTCTGCTTAAGTTTATGTTCCTTCATTCTCATTTCCTGTTGCCGACTTGTGGAGGTAGGCACGTGGGCAACCACTTTTCCGAAAGGCGCGTTCGATCCAGCCGCAAGTTTGGAGACTCCTTTATGCATGGGATGCTCCACCGTGAATTTAAGAGGAAACACTCCTCAGTTTGCGTTTTTGGTAACCTTCGTTTTATGAAATGAACGCTAGACATGGAAGTTTGAAAAGCTTCCGGATGCGTTCTCTGAAGAAGCGTAGATAAAAACAAATACCTCAACCTTCGGATTTACAATAAACCTTTTATGATTTACAGCCGGAGAGTCATATTTTCATCAGTTTTAATTTGTGTGTTTTTTCAGGTAGCCAAACAATAAAAATGGCCCAGGGATGCAACTCTTCCGTAAACTTGTACCTCAGCCGCCCGAAGCGGCGACTTGGAAGTCTCGTAAGATGCCAAGTTAAATCATACCAAGGTAAAGCAGCATGCCCCAGGGCGTACGCATATATGTGTTGGCATAACGTCCATAAAAACGTTAGGCACTGTTCAACTTCACCGAGGCCTGAAGTCCACAGAGCCCGTAAAATAAATGCAACCGAAAGTGCACATAAGATATGTGCAGAATTCGCTTACAAACGTCGTCAAGGAAAGAAGGGGCTTGCGATGAACCGGTATAGATTTCTTCATAAATTTACCAAACTCTCGAAAGTAAACCATGACATATGTAGTAGACCAAAGGGTAGTGCAGGGGACAAGGTCTGCACTCTGAGAGAGTGTGCCCTCCCTGACTGAGGAGTTGTATCCTTGTGTTATCAGGCGTGTTTGGCAAAATGAAACACGCAATGTAAAGGCGGTGAAAATACGATTTCCAGGTGGTTAATCAGAAGGAAAAAGAGGGTTCACCGGGAGAGATTTATTGTAAGTCTGAAGTTTTGGGGAAGTTGTTTCGTCTTTGCATCTTCAGAGAATGGATTTGGGAGCTTTTCAGAGCTAACGGCTATCCGCAAGCCTTCATTGACCAGAATTGAACGTGGACCGAGGAATCTTTCCTCTCAAAGTCATGGCAGAGCATCCCATGCATGAAAGGTCTCCAAAATTGCAGCTAGATCCATCGCGTTTTGTCGGTAAAGGGGTGCACACAGGCTTACCCCCACACTTTGGCAAAAATAATGCAAAGGACCATATGACTAAGCAAGGAAGTCAGGCGTCAGCCAGGCAACTTCAGTGCAGCGGCAGAATATGCATGTATGTGAGAAGAACCGGCCACCAAGTACAAACACGATCGCATGAACATAAACTGGCTCTAAGAAGGTTGAATTCAAATTAAGAGGCAGCAACCCATGCTGCAGAGCTAGTGCAAGACTTCAACTTTGACGCAATTGAAGTTGCGGTTCGAGCCGATGAAAACACACCGAGACAGATTATCAAAGCCTAGATTTCGACCGACAATTCAGTATACCGCCACATAGCTTTATCGGTCTCCTACGTTGTTGTAAGAACCTTCTTATCAGGGGACAGCCACGGCATGGAACAAACGGGCTGCCAACTAGCTCCCCAGCTAATGTGTACGAACGTGAAATAAACCAGAATGAGACACGGGAGGACGTGTGACAGCAGACGGCCGACTCACATGAGGGCAAAACAAACACTGGCGTCACAACACTAAAATATATTTACAAGCCGAAAAAGGCGACGGTTAGCTGCAAGCCATACAAGGTGGCTCACTCCTGATTGGCAGAACCCATGCATACGGAGAAGGAGCGCAGAAAAATAAATCAGAGTATTCATTCTCTGAAGATGGGTAGACGAAACGACTAATCTCCCGGTGAACGGTCTGCTCTATCCTGAAATAAAGTAGAACTGGCAGGTCACCTATATGAATGCAAGAGGGCGCGCTTTCCGTTAAAATATCTCAGAACTTGAAAGTGCATATGCGTACGTGCTTAATATCCTTCTAAACGTCGCCAAGGAATGAAGGGGCGTGCAAAAACCTAGTGTAGTTATCCTTGTATATTACCCATACCCTAGGATTTAAAGTAGGGCATAGGTAATAGTGTAGCGATGGCTGATGACTTCACATCAATGGTTTACATCCGAGCGTGTTTTCAATTTTGGAAGAATTATAAATTTACTCAAACCTGCATTGTGTCTCTCTATGCCATTTCTTCCGCTTAAGAGTAAACTAATATTTGAGGTGTGTCGCCGTGCTATCTGCCGCAACGTCAAAACCCTACCCACAGGTGGTGCTAAATGTCCTATGAACTGCCTATGATAATTTAAGTACTTTTGGATAATGATCATGATACTAGCAGATGGTTGAAAAACCTTTTTTTGTTCAGATTGTAAAATGTATGGGCTTTTCAAATTGAGCCACCATTTTCCTCCCTTTTTGTGCATTCAAATGTTATAGTATATACGTCGGTTGGTCTACCTCGCCCATTATAAATCGATTTTTATCCTAATTTGTTTATCTGAACTACGATGAGGTCATGAGGGCACGACGCTGGCCCCATTTGAAAGCAGTCCAATTTGGGTTATATTTTACAAATTTTTCCCCCATTTCGACAATTGCAGTCATTGATGATTATGCAGTGCTTTTAATTTCCTGGTGTTGTAAGTTTGTGCGCCTTATTTTATTCCCTGTGAAGCAAGGGCATCTTTACCGAAAAATTCTGGAATTATATATTTCTTAAATACTATAACCCTCCTTTCTGAATATTTTAAGTAGAACCTCAGTTGAAAGGAAATGAATTGGCACATGGGAATTATATATTTGAATTTGTACACTGACTGAGGCGTGGTCGAAGGTCGATGTGCGGACTTTGAAACAACTTGGACTTTAGCCATTTTACTTACGTTCATTCAGTCGAAAAATCGGGTTGGACGTTGACGCACGTACAAAGTCGTTAAAATAGTTGACTCGAATGCCAACTGGCGTACTTTATAATCATTTCCATGTGTAGTAAATACTGGCGGACGAGTGTGTCCTCTAACAGATCGCTCAAGTCTATCTGTCACTGTATATTTCCGGTCAAAAACCGACTCAAAAGTGAGCCCGTGGTGCGTTGGACTTTAAACTAACAAGATCGAGGTTTCAAAACTCGAGCGGGGCATCAATTTTTGGGGAAACCGTTGCATTGGGTATGACTAGCTCACGACAGCTAATTAGCCCGAAATTGCCATCCTTTTCTCCCTTGTCTCTGTCGGCAATGTCCTTTTGCCAGGGGCGGACGACTGATGTGCGCGTATCAGCCACTGTATATTCGTGATCAAAAACTGGCAAAACAATGAACCCGTGGCGCAACGGTTTGAACATTTGACTCTGATCAGAGAGGTCGCAAGTTCAATGCTGGGGTGGGACACCACTTTGGTCTGGGTATGACTGGCTGACGATGACTAATAAGCCAGAAATGACCATCATAGTCTTCCCTGTCTTTGTCGGTTATATCCATTTACTTATACCGAAATATATTTGGTAAGGGTTGTAAGCTGACTATTGATTTTTGTGCACGCTAGGGCAAAGGTTCGTCAGAGTTTACACGTAGGAAACTGTCAAACTTGTTTTACTTAAAAACCAACGTTTTACATCAAGAGCATAAACAGCTCTTTTCTGGCGCACACGTTTGATTCTAGATATCAGGCGGACTCCAACGAAGCTTTCCAAGCGATCTACAAGGTCATACCAAATTATTCAAAGTCTCTGGGCCAGTATCTGCTAGCAACAACAGAAGCGACTGCTATTAAGTTGATGAAACCGGCCTTGGGTGCTCAAAAACCCTTCATGCAAACTCCACAGTTGCCGTGGCCCGCAGCCACTTAGTGGCATGCACTCAAGCACGATTTAGTTGGCTTGCGTTTGTAAGAAACTATGAACATTATCGATCGCTTGTTAAGGTGAACCCCTCTCCTCTAAATGCATTGGCCTGGGGAGGATTTATTGAAAGTGTACATTAGCCAGATACTCTGCTGAATTCTCTAATGGGAATTTTTGAAACTTTAAAATTAACAACTTTCCATAAATTTGACGTGCTATGTGTTTAACACAAATTTGGAAAAAAGCTAGAAATTACTGAAGAAGAATTATCCATCCGGAGTTGGACTGGCTATTTAATTCGAAATGGGAGGCATGGTGATATGGCGTCGATGCTTTTCACGGTGCACTTATCCTGGGTTGGGTGGTGGTGATGCTTTGATGAATCGTGATTTAGTGATATCGGGACAAAGTAAACCATCTGTAAGGCGTGAGTGGGTATGCTTACGTTTTATGAAAGGGATATGAATAAGCCAAGACTAGTTGCTGTCCCCAATCTCTTGCACGGTGGGCCATTTATCTTCATTAACTTAAAAAGCGGAACTTTCAACATCGATATATCTACCAGAAAACGAAAAGGAGGCGCTGGGGGACCCACTGATGACCCAAACTCTTCACATCTGTATCACACAGCATCGAGATAACGTCAATACACACGCATCTGGGCCTTTAACCTAGTAGGTGGGCTATTTTTATGGTTAGCTACAACAGTTATGCATACCAATACTGTCTACCCGCTGGCAGCAGCTGAACTGGACGCAGTAGCTAATGGGCTTTAGCGCAAATATATGCTTCAAATTTCGCTCTACGCTTACACATCCTAAATATACTGATGTATACCGATGTATACGAGAACCAATACAAGCGAACATAAGAGTCCCAGGAATTTATTGAGATAGAGACGGCTCGATCACTGGGACATTCTTTTATTGGCCTGATGTTTCGACATCCGTCGTGGAGTCATCATCAGAGCCATTAGCAGAAAACTGTAGCTTGCTATTATTATTTATTTACTTTTTTGGTTTAAGATTATTGACGACCTGATGGTAGCCTCCGAAGGAGCGTTAAGCGAAAGAAAACCTGGTCTGGACAGTACACGAACTTTCACAGCTTCGTACCCATCCAGCAGAAGCGTAATCTAGTCCGCTGCTTAACGCAAAGTGCTAGAAAAATCTGCTCGGACGATACTATCGAAAGAGAGCTCACGAAGATCCAGGACCTGCTTCGAGAGAACGGGTACCCTGACAAGTTTATTCAAAAGAACATGATGGAGAGAGAACGCAAACCCTTAACACCCACCATGGAAAAGAAGACCCTATTCCTCAAAGTCCCCTTTCAAGGGGACGCAGCAAGTGAACTGTTAAGCCGACGACTTAACCAAGCCGTATCACGAACCTTCCCAGCGGCGAAAGTTTGGGTGTTATTCTCATCAAACCCGGTCCTGCACGGCGAAGGTAAGGATAGGCTGCCAGCCCAGACCACTTCCATGTGCATTTACTAATTTATTTGTTTCTGTAGAGCAGGTTACATAGGTCGCACGAGCCGCCGCTTATCCAAGAGGATACGGGAGCATATGTCAGCATGGCTTAACAAAGACGAAGTCAGGAACATCAACAGTTCCATTCTTGCTCATATGGTGGACTCTGCACACCGTGTTGACCCGAACGAAGCCTTTAAGGTGATTTACAAGGTCTCACCAGATTACTCGAAGTCCCTGGGTCAACGGCTGCTGGCAACAGTGGAGGCCATGGCCATTCGCCTGATGAAGCCGGTGTTGTGCGCGCAGAAGAACCTTCTTCAGGCCCCAAGCCTAGCATGGCCAACGGCCGCAGAACTACCAGCATTTTCCACGCTTTCTTTCCCCCCTCCCTATCCTTCTTACCTTGTCACTACCCACTTTTTATAAACCCAAACCCCAAGCCCCCATTCCCAAGACTTAGTTGATTAGAACGATAATTAGTTGATTGCTTGTTACCCTGTACCTTCCCCTTCCATATGAATTTAATGGCCCGAAGAGAATTTACCAAAAGTATACGTATGCTTGCCAACTGTCCTTCTGAATTATTGATAAAGTCAAGTCAGTTAAGCTTACTTGAGCTAACGTTTTTAGTAAGTTGATTTTAGTTTAAGTCATTTTTAATTTCATTTATTCCCAGCATTTGTACATTTGCGAATTTTACCTATAACAGTAATCTAAAACAAAAATAAAAATTAATAATAATAATATTAAGCTACCATTTTTACTAATGATGATGAACCCGCGACGGATGTCGAAACGTCAGGCCTATAAAATATTGTCCCAGCGATTGAGTTGTCTTCTTCTTAACATAAATCAGTTTTTAAAGACATAAAATATGTGACTTTACTGAACTGCTGTGTTTGCTAATTAGATATTATGTGAAGTTAAAAAAGAAATATGGCAAACGTGACTCAACCTATGCCTTTTTTCGCTTAAAAATCAAATGATCGGAACTTTTACTTAAGCTGAAAGCTTTTTAGGGAAATAGGCAACTCATGTTTCGCGAGATGAAATGCATGGCATAGTTTCATCTTTGCTACAGTTTCTGTGTCGCAATGTATACATATATCAAGGAAATTATCGCGAAAAATATTACGTGCATGACACGGAAGTAGTGGACGGGACATGACTTTTAAGGGTCATAGCTTAGATTTCGATGAATATTTTCGTCAAAGAAAGTCAAATACCAAGAAATAACCACGGATATGTCCATTCTACAAACGAGTTGCTCTACAAGTATTGTGAATTCTATGTGACAATGATGTTAGACCATACTTTTGTATAGATACTAGCTGAAATCCCAGGTATGTGTTTTACAGATGTTTCTGCTACCACATGATACAACAACGATAAGTTCGGCTCCTAAATATGTCCCCCAACGTTCTCTATGCGGTTTCTAGTATATGACCTCCAGAAAATAATCAAGGAAATAATCACGGAAATTATTAGGCAGCAAGTATCGATATGTATCAAATAAAGCTAAAGGATCATTCTAGGCAACCATTCCTTGTAAAGGACCTCACAGCAACAGAAAACTTCAGGCTTCAATCACACGTGAATAGTACTTAAATGGCTATATGGGTAGAGCATATCAGGTGAAATAAAAATTACTTAAAATTGTAGAGCAAATAATAGAAGAAAAGCGCGCGGTAATTTAAATGAGAAACACAACTTCGAAATCCGCAAATTACGGAAAAAATGCTAATTTAGGATCTATGCACAATATTGCGAATTTTTGAGACTAAACTCAGACAATGAACGGGTGTTTTTTTCGCATTTTCAAGCCAAAACGCAACCACATTCCGCTAATAAAATTAAGCTCAACTTAATAAACCAACGATGATAATAATAGAATAAGAAATAATAAGAAGCCGAATTGCCTGTTTGCTTGTATTGGCTAAGTATTTGGAAATGTTTGCAGGAGATGTGAGTCATGTTGTTTACCTTTTGGGCAACATTATTAAATTGACAGATATAATGCGTTATAAATGAACATTTCATAGACATAAAAAATTTTATAATTAGGAGATATTTACGCAAAAATATACCTTTCCTTTAAATATGAAAGTGGAAGAAGGCGCAATTTTCTACCAAATAAGCACAAGAGAAAATAATTATATGAATTTTTTTCGAAAAAATTATTAAAATGTATGAGAGCTAAGAAACTCAATGAGTTTAATGCATACTTATTAAGTAGACATTTTTACAGCGTATACTTTGTGTAAGTGTTCAGAGAAAAGTTCGATAAATGCCGGTATCCTGACCTGACTTGAAAATAAGCTGAACGACCATCAGTATTGCAACTCTATTTAATGCCAGTTTGGTAGTGATAATAAGCCTACCACAAATCTCGGCCTTTTTTATGAAATTTCGGCCGTGCTTTATTGAGCTGATATGACAGTTTTACATTGCACGTTTTTCTAGTTCTTTAAACAGACATAGAATTGCAGCTCTTCAGTCAATTTGTATCTCGGCTGCTTTAACCGACCACGTCAATATCTCGTTAGATGCCAAATTGCTCATACCAAGCCAAAACAGCATACCCTAGGCTATGTGGCTGTACCACTGCCCGATATAAAAAATTGAATCTTATTCTTCTTCACAATCTTTACAGAAACTCTTTGTCAAAAACCACCGCGATTATTAAGGTTAAACAGCAAGGGCACGTTTGTGTCAACTATCGAGGACGCTGTTTAACGAATGAATGCAAGGTAATCCAGTGTATTGTGATAAAGGCTGTAGTTTGTTTCGGTTTCAGTTCTTCATAGCCAAAAATTGCTTCATCCTGACACCATCTTTGCTGGAACCCTTAGCGCTGGAGTACTAAAAACGCCGGCGAGTTCCCTCTAGAAGTGGTGTTTTTGACTGGTGAGATACTTGAATAGATATTAAAGCATCTTACGCGTATGCAGCTTACAGGACGGTCTGTCTTTGCGTTTTCAGTTGGCCAAACGCGTAAAATAGTAGACAAAATAATAGTAGAAAAGCGCGTGGTAATTTAAATGAGAAATACAACCGCGAAATCCGCAAATTACGGAAAAATCGCTAATGTAGGAACTATGCACAATATTGCGAATTTTCGAGACTTAACTGAAACCAGGAACAGTGTTCTTTTTTCGCATTTTCAAGCCAAAACGCTAATAAAATTAAGCTTTATTCAATAAACCGACGATAACTATAATAGAATAAGATAATGATAAGAAGCCGAATCGCCTGTTGGCTTGTATTGGCAAAGTTAGCTAACTAGACTAAAAAAATAATCAGAACAAAACAAATTTTGTTAGGGAAAATATGCAGATTTACTTGATTAAGTTGACCCAATTGTGGAAAATTCTCTGCCTTGGTGGGGGTGGAACCCACGCAGCAGGGAGTCTCTTAGCTAAATGGTAGAGCGTTGGCTGGGCGAAAGCCCCCTGCTGTGTGGGCTCGACCCCCACCGAGGCCGGGAATTTTTTCGCAAATTGGCAAATGCGGGTATTTGTTTTGCTTCTGCCTGCAAATCAGTTGGTTTTTCTCTGGAAATACCAAAGAGTTCACTGGGTGACTATAAATTAGCTTGTCACTGCACATTCCATCCAGGCCGGAGGCCTTAAAACGCTGTATGTGTTTCAAAAATGTGTGCATTAAAGACTACCTTTATAACTTAAACCTTCAGTTGTTTTGTGTGCAAGCTACCAGGCTAAATGTACCTAGAAATGAATTCGCGCACACAAATAGTGTTTAGCCCTGTGACGAGTTCGCAGGGCATGAAAGAATTTAAAGTTACTTACAAAAAATAGGAGTAAAAAATATGTACCACTGGGCTACAAGTAACTAACGCTTAACTTCATTTTGCGCCAACGCTAAAGAGGCAATTTAGCGTCAAAAGAAGCGACCTGCAATGACTTTTGGGTTTCTGGATTGATAATAATTTTTATTAGTGTTGCTTACAAAGTTTCCAGAAGATGCGGATATTAAGGGGCAAAACTGTTCTGCTGGGCTCCTTTAGTCTCTATTCCGCCCATCCAACTGTCTAACATAATTTATGGTCAGATATTAAATTCAAGGTCCGTGAGTTTGAATGAATATCTAACTGAGGTGAAAGTGATCAAAAAATATTAAACAAGCGAAAATTTTTATTGGTTTCAATGCACTTAATACATGGTGTCCAAAAAAATGAATCAATATTTTAAATTTTTGTAAAATTGGTATTTATAACAATTTTATAATTTCAAAAAGGTGAACATATTTCAAAGTATCATTTCATTATTTTTTCACTGAATGTACTCAAACAGACGTCCGTGTTGATAATGACACTGCTGATAACGCGAAGCAATAAAATTGCACACACCCTGAAACAATTCCCTAAGTTCTCGGGTTTGTTCATGTTCAATGGATTCCCTCAATTTAGCCACTGTTACAATAGACAAAATGCAGCAAAAAAACAATATAATAATATTCAAAATATATTTTTTTTTCATTTTAGAAATGATACAGTTATCACATACAAAAAGTTTACAATTTTGTAAAATGTGTATGCAGTTTTTGGGACACCCTGTAGAATAAAATCCATCAACCTAATTTCCTGTTGTTCAGGATACTGATGCGGGAAATTACACGTTATCTTGGCAAAATTTAACGAATAAATGGACAGTTGGATATCTGAAAATGTAAAAGTACATTATCACTATGAGCCAAACGATGAGGGACCTCTGAAAGGTCTCCTGCCTTTTAAGCATTTTACGAGAAGTAAGAGGCCTGTTCCTAGAGCCACAGAAGGATATATGCATTAGTCATGGAAGAAATAAACCCGCCTGCCATCTGTAAGTTTGCGAACAGGAGAAGAGATAAAACGAAGTGCCAGCAAATAAAGATCTTTAATTAGAAACACGCATTTTATTCGAAGAGATGCATGTTCTTCTAGAAAACAAGCCGGATACGTGGTTTTGCACGCATCACTTTTTTTGCAAAAAATGGGGTTGACTTTATACAAGCCTTAAAAACAAACGTAAAAACTTATAACTTTTGTCAACACTCGTTCAAAATGAAGATTTTGCATATTTTTAGCATTATTTCATGCATGCTCTGACCGGAAATGCTGCATCAACACAACGTGGTAGGTGTGCTGCACTAAAACAGCAGGCCAAAGCCGGGGTATGGCAGGCGTTATTAGCATGCACACCAATGACAACCGCGCGTGGTGTCACCTTGTGGGCGCAAGCTAATCACGTGCCAACCCGTGCACACGTATGCTGCCGGCTCTGGTTTCCTTTAACCTGTCTCTCCACAGTGGGCCCCGGGGGGGGGGGGGTAAAAGAAGAGAGAGCGAGTGCGCTGGATGCGGTGTAAGTCCAAAACTTATGCACCTGTCGACGTTCCTGTGACAATTATGTTGTGAGCCACATGGGGAACAATGTCGAAAACTATTATTTTACTCAATTGTGCAAAGTTCGCAGCTATGGTGGGATGCTAAACCTCATCAACGAGGGGAGGCTTGGATACAGCCAATGCTCTGCAAACTGAGCTTCGAGACTCCACCGCAGGAGCCATGAATTAAATCACACTTGAATCGATTTATTCGTGCATGTATGGAATCCTCCAATACGGATACAGTGAAATGACTTCCCAGTCAGACTTTTATAACACGTCAGTCAAGAAGTCATCAGAATTACTAATCGGCTCACCAACGTATTAGGCGGATTTGGTAGATTTCAATTTCACAATTGGATCAGTAGAATTATTCACACCTGCGCCTTCCCTCCTCTAAGAGGGTGGTTATACTGGTCATCGGTTTGGGCTGATATTTCATACTAGTCCATTTTGCAAATACACCTGTGTTCGATGTTCTGGTTTAAACCATCCCTGCCCAAGTGGAATTCAGCATACCTTAATGAATACACTGATTCGGAAGGATGCATCAGCACATGGGTGCGGCAGATCAGGGCACGACATACGTTATTAGCATGTGCAGCCAGAACAACTGCCACACTGTATGTGGTGTTGCCTTCGGACACAGACTAATCCCATGCCAACCACACGCGCCTACTTCAACTTTCGGTTCATTTTAATCTGTCTCTCGACAGCGGGCCCCGGTAGATAAAGGAAGAGGGAACGAGTGCGAATGATGCGGTGAAAGTCCACTAGCAGTAAATCAGGTTTAAGTCACTGTCCCTGTGCCCACCATGGTTTGAGACACATAGAGCTTAACGTCGACACTGATGATCCTTGCTTTGATCTGATTCGCGAAAGTAGTCAGTCTTGCAAATACACCTGCATACTGTGTTGCGCTTCGAACTTTCCGGGCAACAACAAACTGGGTCCACTGACCTAGCTCCAGAATGCTACCTTACGGGTCTGGTCGTATATGTTCAATTTATTATTCAGTTTACTTTTATTAATATAGTCTAGGGAATTTATTTTTTAATTTAGTTAGTTGACTTTACTATTGAGTAGTTATTTAAGCATATTAATCTACCGTTGGTGGTATATACATAAACTAAGAACAAAACTAAAGTACAACTATAATTCAACTAACAAACTAAATAATAACCAAAAAATAAAATGAAACCAAATTAAAATTAATAAAACAAAAAGAAACCACAGGAAAAGGGGCGAGGAGTACCTGTGGTGGGTGATCACCTTTATTGTTACCACCGCCCAAAACTGTCGTTCAGTTGTTGAGCTTGAAGCATTCTATGCGCGCTATAGTAAACTGTTGAGAGCGTGCACACTATGTGAACACGATCACTGAGCCAAGCTAAGCTTATATGTCAGTTTCATTAGGTTAAGTGGTTACATAGTCAGCTCTGACTATTGTCATGGACGTGTCAGCGACACCAAGAGAAGGAGGAGGATGGTGATGTGGCTGATGATGATGATGATAATAATGATGATGATGATGATAACAATGATGATAATTATGATGAATCACTCGTGGTCATAGTATATTGCTTATACGATTAAACCGCGACAACTGGTGTAATAAACTTTTAGAATCAAAAGGTAACTCTGAAGTAACGCATGACTTGATTAACTTGATTTGGCTACTAAAAAGACTGCTGTTTGCGCATAAATAAGCAATAAAAATGTCAGGGAAGGTGAGCATCCATTTAGTATAAAGGCCAACAGCGTCATCTGGTCGGAACTGCTTTTTTAAGTTAACTTTGGAAGCTTTCTGTGCACATTTTGTAATTTAGCATCAGGCCAATACCCCTGCATGCGAACAGATACTGCAGGGCCGTTGACGAATTGATGATTCGTCCACGGGAAAGAGGGAAGGTTGGTAGACTATGCCTAGTGTTTGTGTTGTCGGGAGCCAAATAGATAGAAGTCATATGAGCTGGAACATGCTACCTACCCAAGTAGCCTAGAAAGGACCACTTCAGGCTGGTCTTCTTTTTGTTGAAGGTCGATGTTTGGACTGTGGAATCACTTTAACTTTAAATGGGTGTTTACAATCCATTCGAAAAATTGGTTTGGACGTTGACACACAGAGCTGCTAAAATAGTTGGCTTTAGGATTATAAAAATGCACATTTTGATGTGTTTTAAACTCTGGAATGTTTCAAATGTTGTAAGCAGATTCTGGTCTATTGCACATGTTGGTTAAAAAGCTCTTTTGAGATAAATGTAAAAAACTTCTAATAGTATTGCACCCAGTAAAGCTTTTTTTATTTTTTAAAAGTTTAATCGTTTCAAAAGGTAAACTGGCGAACTAACGTTTTTATTTGATAATACTCGTCAGGCCATTGCATTTATATGATAAATAACTAAATAAACTATCCGTAGAAGAAGCGAATATTCATCAGGGTCCCATTTCAAGGGGACGGATCAAGCAACATTCTAAGGAGCCGCCTTTGTCAAGCGGTGCCAACCTCCTTAAAGCAGGTTTAGCCTATTTACCGTACTCGACTACCCGCATCCTTTACGGAGAGATCAAGGATATACTGCTTGTCCAGACCACCTCTATGTGCATATATCTAATTATCTGCTCCTGTGGGGCAGGATATATTGGTCGCATGAGCCGGCATTTGTCCAAAAGTGTACGAAAACACATTCGAGCATGGTTAAAGAAGGGCTAAATAAAGGGTGTCAACAGTTCCATTCTAGCGCAACTGGTATACTCGACCATTGCGTGGATGCCAGAAAGGCCTTCCGAGTGATCTACAGGCTATTCAAAAGTCCTTGGACAGCGTCTGTTGGCTACGGTAGAAGCGGCCACCGTCAGCTTGGGCCGACTGGTCCTGTGCGCCGAACAAATTTTTTCAACGGCGCTGCAGTTACCCTGGTCAAAATTCGTTAATCCAACAACCTACAGCTTATCTCCTCTTTAGGCTACCAGCCCTCGCTAAAGCTGATCCCATTTCTGACCCCGATTCCCCATCTCAGCAGCCCTTACAACCACACAATTTTTTCTACCAACCCGCATAGTTTATTTAGTTAATTAACATACAAATGTAAAGGCTTGACGAGAATTTATCAAAAACAGATGCATATTCGCCAGTTTATTTTCTGAAATTTTCAATGAGAATTCTTGAAAATTTAAAATCTTTCCATTAATACCGAATGCTGCGAAATGAACATCTCACTAAGTGATAGCGTCATATCGGCAAATTTTTTAAATAGCGGGTTCACTAAATCCTGCCCTAAGAAGTGAGACTTAAAATGTGAAGTTGGGGAGTTGATTGCTCCCAATTCCGTTCAGGACAATGCCCACGTTTGCGTGTGAGCCCGCGGGAAGCCAAACCAGGGGACGATGTAAATGATTTATAGCCAGCACCGTTTCGTTCTTCGGATGCACATCAATTTGTTCCACCGAGGAAAGAATGTGTGGTACTTATTTCTACAAAACATGTTTCCACTGCACACCTTTTGAGCTTGAAGCCTTCTGCGCCCGCTATATTCAATGGTTGACAATCCGTTCAGTTGACACACGCCGTGTGATCGCGATCACTGAGCCAAGCTTAGCTTGTATTCCGGTTTTATTAGGGTGCGTCTGAGCTACCACAAGAAAAATGAAGAGAATGGCAGTGATGACGATAGCAATTATGATGAGCAAAAGTAGTTTAAAATGCGCACTTCATATACTCTTACTTCCGACATTTTTTATCACGAAAACCATGGTCTTGTGGTTGGGGAATTAGGATGGGCAACAGAATATATTTCAATAACTTATAAATGCATATTTATTTAATTATGCTTAGAAATGTTGTTGATTTATACCTTTGGGCATTCCTAGCCTGTATTGTCATTGAACGTACTGTGGAAAACCGCGATAATCAGAATGCCGGTTTCTTGAAATTCCGGAAAAAAGGAATATGGTGGTTCGTAGGTCCTCTACTAAAAATAACCTAAAGTCCAATTTACAGTTCTGGAATTAGATAAGTATACTTCAAATCACCGTGCGCACCTTTAATTTTCATGCGCAAAAACTTACTCCCAGCGGTCGCGGTAAACAAATTCAACTAAAGCTTTCCATTTTACACTTAGGTCTCCAAATTTCCTTCACTACCTATTCTTTTCCTTCACCACCAAGCCCCCTAAAACTACCATTTCTGTAGGACAAAATACTGGAACTTGGGGTGTATTAGGTGCAATACTTAAATCACATTTGCCCTATGATGATTTAAGATGGTAAGGTGAATGTTGAACCAGCCTTGGTCGTCTCATAATGCTTACACGATCTAACTGTAAAAATAGGCGTAATAAACGCTTAACGTCAAAGGAAAAATCTGAAGCAACGCATAACCTGCTTAACTTGACGTGGCTTACGCAGAAATAGGCAGTAAAGCACTATTAAATGGGAACATCGGTTTAGCACAAGTGCCAGCTGGTCTGAACGGCTGTATAAATTAACTTGGGGCTACCAGTACTCATTTTGAATTGGAGCATCAGGCAGGCATCCCTAAATGAGGAAAAATAATGTCGAGCAGTTGACAATTGGACGTTTCATCCATAGGGAAGAGGGCAGCTGGATTGACCATTTCCAGGGTTTGTGTCGTCATGAGCCACATGCGTGGAAGTCATATAAGGTCCGGGCTGGAAGCTGTTGACTGCGGACACCAAGTAGCCTAGCCAGGATCACTTCAACCGGCCATGCCTTTTTAACGGTCTGTTTAATCATTCCTTCAGACAGCCAAAAGTCTGCACAAAAATTTACCCGTGTTGATTGGACTGCTCACATTCACGTTCATGGTAGTGCCCACGCTTTCCCTGAGCCCTAGGGAAGCCGAGCGAGGGAAGAGATGTGCGTGATTTATAGCCAGCCCCATTTCGAACTTTGGGTCGACATTAATTTATTCCGCCAAGAAAAGAATGTGTTGTGCTTATTATGTTGGTCGATGCTAAGTCATTTTATGCGAAATATGGTCTTTGAACGTGTGCGTACATATAAAAAAGTTTAAGGACTTCAACAAGTGCCGACTCTCGCGTAACGATGACTAATATCTCGCCCTTTGCTGCTAAATGGGAAGGACTGCCTAAAATAGTTAATTATCATAGCATGACACAAGAGGAATTGTGCTTTGTGTATCCTAAATACAATTATGTAATGCCCCATTAAAAAAATAATGGAAAGTTTACTTATTAAGTGCCCAGGTTGTACAGCCGTATATTAGCTAGTCCTTTGGAATGTTGTATGACACATCCCTCCTTCATGTGACGCACCTCTTTATGGATTCAGAGGTTTACCAACTGGAGGTTCAGCGCAAAAAAATACAATGTATTCGATCCTTCCAGGAATGTCATGTAGATCCTTTTGTGTTAAAAAGGTAGTGGATATGCAACTCAGCATTTACAGCATGCTGATCAATTTTCTTTTTTATATTTACTATTGGATCGGTTGCACGTTTTGACATCAAAGAGGCGAAAACCATACTCTTCTTCTCCGTAGTGAATCTTCCTATGCATAGTAATATGTGATGGATTGCATCCGACAAAACAAAGGGGAATAGAAATTGCCATTTCTGGCCTGTTAGACGTCATCAGCCAGTCATGCCGAATATCAAGTGTTGGAAACCCCGAGATTCGAACCTGAAATCTGATTCCAACTCTTGAGATTGACAATGAGTGGCTGAAGATGGATAACAAGCCAGAAACGGCCATTTCGGCTTGCATTTTCTTTGTCCTCACAGTTTCATCACATCCTCATAATCACTTTGTGACTGCCTGCGCGAGCTTTACTTTGAGCTCCTGAGCAAAGCAGAACTTAATTGTTCCCCTACTAGATCGGCGATGCCCACGTTTTCATAGTAGTATGTACGGAAATATCGATACCCGAAAATATAATTTTTTATTAGCAATAAAGTCCTTTGGAGAAGAATAACGTTGATTGCGTGCATTTTTGAGTTTGGTTTAAATGATCATCATTAGAAAAATGAGAGTTTTACGAAAACAGAAATGCAACCCATCATTATGAATGCCAATAGCCAAACAATTAGAGGCCTGAGTAATTATGATGTCTCCTGAATACGGCTATTTAAAGTGAACTCATTCATACTTATGCTAGATAATATTCAACACAATAGGGCCAACCTCAGCAACAGCTGCGTTAAGAGGGTCATTAACATAGTGCCAATCACGACCAACATCCTGTGTGGGATACCTGGCGGACTAGAGCATCCTTTGATTAACCTAGTGCTCAATGCATGGTGCCATGATTTGACTTCTTAGGCATTTAATAATTAAACTGTTATCGCCAAAACTGATATCTGCAAATCCATGACATTAAAAATGTTAACATTATCTATGTAAAAAACTTTCTGCAAAATGAGATCGACAAGAATTTCATGTTATCGATCACAGAGGAGGTTTATACTTCTACAGACCACAATAATAGTAATTTAACAGTTTTGACATGCAATCCATATGAATGTTTTTTTTACTTAACTTGGAGTCTTTTACATAAGACGTATGACTTCCTATCGTTTTCAAATTTCACATGTAGATTGTCTCTAAGCAGCACCCTTTAGCCCGGCTCTTACAATAATTTAGTGGAAAATGGTTTTTAAATCTTCTCCAGTAGGAGCAAGTAAATATAATTTATTCCTGCAAACGAAATGAAAACCCAACCCACTATTCTAGTCCTGAGTACTTCGCAGGTTGGATATGATGGATTGGCTTGCCCTCTTTGAACTGAATATTAGCATACAGGATTCGCTTCCTTATATGACCGAGGCAATTGTATACACATGAAAACTCGAAAACAAACGTAAGATCCATGAAGTCCAGCATGTTTCCTTTGTAAGTACAGTTTAAGGCTAAAAAACTAGATCTTTTGTGTACATAAGATTGTCTTTCTCAGAAAATGTGAAGGTAAAAATCGAAGTGCGCTATTTGACACACACTTCGGGTTGTTTATTTTGTTCACTGAATTGACTTGTGGTGCAAAATTTGGTAAACTTGTAGAACAGAGTTTTCATTTGTGGACAATTGACTGAAAACCTTGAAACTCGTAAAGTTCGAATAAGCATTTTAAGGACGATCTGAATCTCTTCATTAATGAATCCTAGAAAGTATTAACAAATAAAAATGCCGGAAGGAAATGCTTCTCAATGTTCACAAGATAGTATGCATTTGCTAACGTAAACAATTACAATCTTACTTTATAAAAAGCAGCCAGCCTCTCAACGAACGGCATATTATCTATTTTATTTCTCCAGACATCCCGGATGTCAAGCTTATGGAAAATATTTTCAAAATTTATTCAAATGAATTGGCATAAGGCAAAGAAAAATCATTCACTGCAAGATAAAATTGGCCTTGGACTAAATAATCACATTAAACAACAAAGTTAGTACCATTTCTGGCAGACAGTTCATAAAGTACAGTACTCACAAGAATTCGTACAATATGCCGACATAGGCGAATGATTAATACTGTTTCGTTAATCGACATTGACGCAGGTTTTGATACTGATTATCATGTAGCCTATTCTAAAGATATTTCAGCCATGGTGTGATGCGAGCTTATTTACGAGCTTCGATCTGACAACTACCAAAACGTTTGTACTGTAAGAGGCATCTAAAATTATATGCAGTTTTATCATTGATTTTGACTGTCTTTATAAATTCAAATATATTAAATGGAAAAAAAACATGCACGAAAAAATAATTTCTTGCACACGTTTGGTAGAAAATATACGCCTTTTTATCTCTTATACTTACAAAAAGGACATCCTCCTGTTAAAGAAAATTTTCTTATTATGAGCCTTTTAACGACTGTGAAGTTTACATTCATAATATATCGTATCCGAAAATTAATTAAAGCTTTCTATACTGTACAAAGCATGCTCCCCCTCTATTGCAACATTTTATGAGAAAAAATGTGACTTCTTTCACAAACTTTAGGTGAAGGCGAACTTTTCCTTTAACAGGATGTACATAGTACGCAGTTTGTAAACCTGGAATTCGAGTAAAGCAATCAGTAGGTTACAAAATTATTCGGCAATTTCGAATTTTTTTCAAAACCAAAAGATACCTTTCCTTTAAGTAAACGATTAATATAAGGCAAAATTTACTAACAAACGAATTCAAGAAATAATTTTTTATTCATATTTTTCAAAAAAATATAAACAGAAGTCGCTACAGAACATGCAATTTTCATAAGTTTGTATAAGTTTGCTCAATGCTTGAAGACTAATGTGAATGCATTTAGGAAGATCTAGAAATAATAATGAACTGCATCAGGCATATTAGGTACTTCAAAGAACTTAAGGAATTACTAAGTGTTCGTAAAGCGAAAAAATCTTTTCAATAATCCCATGATTTTGGAGGCGTAAAAAGAGTTATGCATTAGCACAAAAAAACTAAAATATATAGCTAAATTGAAATATTGAAGCAACCATTTTCTATATATAGAAAGAACGTTTCGTTATTCCGGATAATCTGTTAACTTAAGTCTTACTGGACAAGTATTTATTGAATGTCATCAACAAAAGTGCGTCATTATTTTCCTTGTTTTTACTATCTTCTTTGATGAATTTACAAATTCTGCATTTGTTCGACGTTTACACCAAAACCTTTTAAATAAGTTAGATATAAAGAGCATTTACCGAAATTTGGCGATTTTCGACATTAGTTTTAATGAAGATGGCAACGTTTTTGATATACGAAAACGCCTCAAAGCAGCAAAACACACTGTCGAGTGTAAAACTTATCCGCACTGGAGTTGTTAAACTACTATTCCTAAGATAAATGAAAAACTTTCCATAAAAGGTTACCTCTTCGAAATTGCTTTGATTAGATATTCGGCTGACAAACTTCTGCGTATATTAACTTTCTTCAACGTAATATTACAATGAAATTTGAAACTTTTGAAAAAATATTTAAGTTTCTTGAAGATAAACAAGTCAATTTGACTGGAGATGAAAGAATTTTCTTTTATCTTTATAATGGATTTCATTCCACATGAGTAGATTAATTCCATATTCAGTTATAAACTGACGAATTAAAAAAAATGGTCATAAATATTGCCATTTTTGTACTGCTTATTATTTTTTTTTGTATTTTTCGTTTCTAAATAAGGCAAAAGGGAACGTAAAGTATACAAAAAAACTATATTTCTTCACGACTTACATCCAATATCGGCTTCCTTGTCTTAAATTAGCGAGAATATGTTGGACATTTGGTTTTTATTGAAGGACATTCAAGGTTTATTTGTGCATTTAAACAAATACTCTTCTCTTATTGCATTTTGTGTAACAAAACTTTACAGAATAGCTAAACATAATTTTTAATAAACGAACCGTCAAGATTACTGCAAGCAAAGTTGGTCCCTTTAAGTTAACTCTACTTCAATCTGAACAATTTCAGATAAACTTTTCCAGTTCTGGGAGGGATATTTTCAATAACTTTTTTTCTTATTTTGAAGTTCATTCCTAGTATTATCAACATTAAAGTAAAGTTTGATCCTGTCTTTCGTAATAGCATTGAAAATTCCGTTCATATGAGACTACTCTCAATTCCGCGAAAATAAATGTGCATTTCTCTTAATAAACCTAACTAAAACGCTACTTTCCCTAACGAAAAAGCTTGTAAGGAATTGAATGAACGCAATTAATCACTAGTGTTTTCAAATTTATGCTTAAGTGTCCAGCCAAATTTCATTTTTAGCATTGCATGGTAAATGGCGACTACTGTATGTATTAATAAAGGCAGTCAAAATCAATGATAAAAAAGCATACTATTTAAGTAGTTACTTGTAACAGTACATACTTTTTGTTAGTGATCAGAAGGAAGCTCATTGAAAGCTCGCATACCATCATAAACGAAATAACTTGAGCATATACTACATGATGATCAGTATCACAACCTGTTTCAATACTGATTAGAGAAAGAGTATCAATCTTTCGCTTATATCGGCATGTTACTCGAATTCTGGCACGTGCTGTACTACAATTGTGTATTTGTACTGATTCTGTATTAATTTATTGCTTTTGCGCTCCCTTGCCTTAAACACATTTATATTTAACATTGGATCAGTGATCTGTAATAAAGCCATTGTCTTAATTTCCCCTGTTTGTTTAAATTAACTATTGTTAACCAGCCTACCTCTTTTTTACATCATAGTACTTAATTTACTTCTGGAAAACTTGGGGGAACAACGCGTGCGTTGATTCCCCGTGACATGGATTGACTTGACCATATCACGAAATTGCATGGCCTTGACAGTCTGTTATAAATGTCATAGATAGTATACTGGTGCACTTCAGAAATTTACCTCTTACCTTATCTCTAGCACAGTCACGTGATTCTGTAGACATCATCGAGCTTTCATAGAAAGGCATGAAAGACCGCATTATGTCCAATATTAGGTGGCTGATATGGTGATTAGGGGGAAAAGTGCAAATTAATACCCCCATTGGCATCAAAGTTTAAGACAGGTTGGTTTTTCAAAGTAAATCTAGAACACTTGAGACTTGACTTAATGCATACGGAAAAATGCACACACTAACTGATTAAAAATCTTAACGGTGCTGCAAGACACCGGGCATTTTCGCCGCGGTCGTGTTCTTACATTCAACTAGTGTGCTTGTCTACCATTAACTGTTATATGCCACACAAAGAATTGATGATTATTCGGTGGCCTCCCTCTAACCAACCTTACCATTTTCTTAGATCGATATTACCCGCCCAATTTTGCCACTTATATAAAATCCACCAATACGGAACAGCAATGTGACTGCCCAAGCAGGATTTCCTAAGCAATCATTTGGAATTCACCAGAATGAATACAAGGCTGACTTAATTATTAAGTTTGTTTGGCAGATTTGGTAAATTTAATTGACCCAATTGTAAAAAAAACTCGCGGCATTCGGCAGAAGGGAAGTCTTTTATGCAAGCCAACGCTCTACCTGCTTGGGCAGTCAACTTGCTCTCCATAATTGGCGGATTCCATATGAGCGGCAAAGTTGGGCGGGAAATATCGATCAAATGGTGATTTAACTCACTGTGTGAAGCGCGATATTCGTAGCTCAAGTAGGTAGAGCGTTGGCTTGCGTAAAAGGCCTCCCTCTTATGCGGGTCTTAATTTCGCCGAATGCCGCGAGTTTATTCACAATTGGGTCAACTTAATTAACCAAATCTACCAAACCAACTTTATACTTACCGTCTTCGTTGACAGACTTTTTAGGTTTCTCCAGCCTGGTTCAGTCTGCTTTCGATCGCATGGAGTGAAACTGGGGGACATGGAAATGGAAATTTAAATTCTGTGTCATTTTTACTTACTGATGCAGTACTAGTTACGGTACTGGCCCCCTTATCAGCAAGCTAAAGCTCAAACTTGCGAATTTGTAGTCAAAATTACTTTAGGCTTTCCAGGGAACATGTTTCCGATTTTTATTCAAAACTAATAAGTGCTGCCTTTTATTAGTCCTTTCCCATGATAAATTTCCCTTAATATCGAAATTACCCTCAAGTCACGTCAAGCCAAGTTATTTAAGGAAAATATAGGCAAACCCCTTTGAATTCCTTATTGGTGCACAGTAGTAAAGAAATGCATCGGCACAGCAGAGCATTTCCAAGAAGTCGTTTACATTATTTTAGGCGACTACTCGCTTGTTTCAAGTAATACACTCACGTGTGGTGATGATAGTTAACACAAGTCAGCAGGTGTAATTGAGCAAAAAGAGCAGACAGTGAAAAAGCACATAAAACAGGGGTCATTATTCAAAAATTTAATGTCATTTGTGGTTTTTAGGAGAAAATTATCGCTTGTGGAAGGAAGCATGTAAAAGATAGGATTGGCATGTTGCTGTGAATGTTGGCGGTAGCCAGGGAGTCCATAACGAATAATATCTTTATTCGATAGACCACACGAAGAGGAGACCTCAGAGTCACGAGAAGGTCCCCAAGAACCGGAGATGCGACCATGATAGGTTCTCAGGGACGTTTTCGCAACTCTGACGTCTCCTACTGCCACATACTTTGCACCATACTAAGAAGTAGTATTGAATAAATTTTTTAGTGATGATAAACTGTAGGGTAAAATTTACACTCATAAGTGAAATTGCATAGGTTCAGCATCATGTATGGCATAAGACATGAGTTTAGATTGAAATGTGGGTTTACATTAGCAACAGAGGTAGATTACCATTTAATTTAGAAATATGTTGAGTATTAGACTTGTAGTTACCCTTATTCGCAAAATGAGAATGAATTTTAGAGCCCAGGATATACACCTAAGGTTGTTTTTATAACCATACGATGACGCTCATAACGAACTCGTACGTCAATCATGACGTTTTTTTCGGGTTGTAAACTGAATGACGCTTTTTCTCAAGTTACTTTATAGGATGCAATCTCTCTTTAAACCGTGCAGTTCACACATATTGGGCGTATATCTTTCCTTCCTACTTCAAATGACAAAAAGACAGGAAGATATGTTTGATTAGGCCAACTCGCAAGTCCCAAATAAGTAAGATTCGAGTCTTCTTGTTACTTAAAGCATAAACTATTTTTTATCATTTCAAAAATTTTATTAACAGGACAAGGAAAACAGGAGTGGCCATTTCGGTATGTTAGCGGTTGTCACCTTCATATCAGTTTAATTTTCACAACCCAAAGCAAGAATTGTTTTAATGCTCAACTAGAGTTCAAGGAAGTGGCTTTAAGATCATTATTTGTGGAATAAGAAAAGCAGTCATAGGCATCCATTTCAGATTTTTATCATCTCATTATGTTCATATTCTAAATTTGTCCTCTTTTATTTGCCAGTTTATTAAAATCTAAAAAAGTAGCTTATGTAGCTATCTTATTTACGCCTAGCCCTAGCAATTTGTCCTACAAAAGCGGTGGTTACAGGGTTTTGGGAATTAAGGAAACAGGATAGGCGGAGAAGAACATTTTAAGCAGTAAGTGTTAATGAAAACATGTAGTCGAAGGTGTTTCCTGCGGCCGCTGGGAGTAAGTTGTTCCACATGAAATTTGAAGATGGGCACGGTGCCTCGCACCGCGAACTATACTAATCTAGCTCCACAATGGTAAGTTAAAGTAGGTGACCTTTTAACCACCATTTCAATTTTAAGGGAAATTCAAGAAACCTGAAAATTGATAATCGGGTTTTTCCGCAATAAATTTGGAGATAATACAGGTAAGGTAAATCTACAGATACAAATCACAAACACTTCCAAATACAATAAAATATAAACGCATATAGCAGTTATTAAAGTTTATTCTACTGCGTATCCTAATTCTCCACCCAAAACACTTAATACCCACCGTTTTTGTAGGACAATATGCTGGGACAAGGGGTATATGAGGGGGGGCTACATAAGCTACTGTTGCCTTGAAATCATTAAAAAATAAAATCTTTTGTCAGCTTCTACCTGAATTCCATAAGTTTTTTTTACCGATTTGTGTACAGGCAGAGTCTGTGACAGTTCAGTTAGGCTCGAACCAATATAACTGCGGTTCAAGTTCGAAATAACTAATCACAAGGAAGTCTGAATTTAAGCACGGGTTGACACGAGCAAGTGGTAAAACGCTTTTAATGATAAGATCAGACTTATAAATGGTAAATTTTAAAGCGGCCTTTTTTCTGTGTACGCTTGCATGCAAACATACACTAGGCATAACAGTCAACTTTGAAGAAATAAAACGACAAACATTCAGAAATTATGTGGAAGCAATAAGTTTCCATGTTATTTCCTGAACTTACTTGATTTAGCCGGCGTATTTTCCTAATGAAAGATTTTATCGTAGCTCATGTTGTTAAATTAGACATGCGCTGTGATTGGCAGCTGGAGCACCAATGATAACTGGCGTTCGAGTGGACCATTTACGGACGGCTTCATTCTGGTTGGTTTGCGGATATTTCTTTTTTTAAAGTCTACATGTGAAAAGTATTTAAATAGCTGGTAGAATTTACATTAATTTTGCGCGGCCAAAAGTCCGCACAATTTTGTAATGTTTTAAGGGGTGTCTCGATATTTTTTGCACCCTAATAATTCACTCACAGTTTCTGCACTAATATATATATACATTAAAATTTACTTTATTGGAAGATTTCTTTGACCTAGATGAACGTGATTCTAGACGACCGTCAAGGGGATGTTTCTGCAGGCGTCCAGCAGGAATCTCTCCAATGCAGCAACAGTAGTAGGAGGATCAGGAAGTTCCTCGTCGACAATATTACCAAGAAGTAACCACCTCCTGAGGAATAGATCGGTGCACAAACAAATAATATATGCTCCCAATCTACAACTGGCTAGACATTGACCTCGATGGCTCAATGGTTAGGACGTCTGCCTCTGACCGGCGAGGCGCGAGTTCGAAACTCGGGTGCGGCGGCAATTTAACCTGCTCTACTATAGTTGGCTGCCCGTAGCTGATGAGGGCCAATAGCTCGAAATAGCTATCCTATGGTACTTGCCGTATGTCTATGCCGGAATACTACTACAAAAGCATTAAAAAGATGTGTTAACGACAGTTGCCTGGTAACATATCAATTATTAGTAGCTTTGCGGAACACAATCGGTTGATCCAACTCAGAAAAGCATTAAACCAGGATGGGCACATCCTGAGGAAATGATACTCATACATTTTTAATTGAATTCAAGTCAGAACTTTTTGCTGACCACATTTCTCTCGTCCATAAATGCGAAATTTTCTCTGGTAGGAAGCTCTGGTTAAATGTTTTGGCCATAGGGCACTTAAAAGAACATTGCTCCCCATACCATATCTGCAGGGCTGAACTTTTTCCTTCAGCATTATCCGCCGTGTTAGGACTTGGAACCCAGAAAACGTCATTGTTCGTGTTTGAAGGATAAAAGATCTCATACGGCAATTCATCGTTTACGGTCCACCTTCCACCCACCTTCCATCCTATCGTACGTCTGTTTTTCTGTCAGTCTATGGATGGGCGGTTACACTCAAACTGTCAAGCAAATAGCAGTAAGAACTGGATGTAGAACCGTTCAGGCCTCTAGCATTCAGTTTCTGTGCAAGTTTCCTTGTATTTTGCCTTGGTTTACCAATTGATTTTCCAGTAAATGTCGTTTCAACTCTCGAAAATACGTTTGGTCTTCCAGGGTTCTTCTGCTTAGTGAGGGTACCTGTCTGCTTGTAATTTGACAAATCTTGCTTACCAATAAATCAGCAACCAATAAGGTAAATAAAGCATAAATACTATTACTAAAAAGTGTACGTGAGCACATACCGGCCTGGTTAAGAAATGGTGAAACTAGATCGATCTCGAGTGCTATTCTCGCACATCTTGTCGATATGGATCATCGAGTCGATACTAAAGAAGCCTTTCAAGCTGTCTACGGGACATTAGGTAACTTTCCTAACGGCCTAATCCAACGGGTGCATGCAACAGCCGAAGCAGTGGCTATACGGCTAGCGAACCCAGTGCTATGTTGTCAGAGGACGCTGTCACAAGTTCTTGCTCTTCCGTGGCCGACCCCGACGTCAGGTGACGATTGAATTTCGCGCCTATCCCCTAGTAACAGTAGTTTGCTTCGGGCAAATAGCAGCATGTATCATTTCATATATTTGAACCCTGATCACCGCCCAAAACCTGAACCAATTCTCTCCGCTCGCTCTTTCGTCCTACCCTAACACAGGAACCATTACACGCCAACCTCGCCATGCGGTTGGCGTTTAACTCAGACTACACTGTATAACCCTGTCCCACTGCCTATTGGGATGTGCGTCCAATATATGGGTGTCTTGAACTTATTTGCACTATATTAATACAGTCACAGTTTATATAGTAACGTTTATTTGGGATTTTACACTACAGGCGATTTTCCTTTGACCTTTAGGATAGCTTCTAGCCTGTTAGGAATGAGATTGTGGAAAGTCTCCAAATGGGTCTTTTGCCAGACTTCCAGCAGGGATCCCTCCAATCCAGCAACAGCAATAAGAGCAGACAGTTTTTATCAACCATATTACCAAAAATTGACCGTAATTTTTTGATTGGATTCAAGTCACAACGATTTTCTGACCATCTGGTTTTCCTTATTAAATGTGCAGTTTTTGTTGACAGCAACCTATAGGTCTCCAGAGCTGTATAAGCTGTGGCCCCATTTTGCATAAAAATAATCCTTGACATCTTGGGAACAAGTTTCTTTTCAATTCTTGACCTACCCACATGATTTTATTCCAAACTTTTAAACAAGTTTCGCTTTAGGATCTCCTTTCTTTAATATTTACCTTTTCCTCGTTGACCCTGCGACAATGAAAAGGTCAGATAGCAGCCCAAAGCACAGTGCTTACCACATCATGACTGTAGGGTTAAACTGAGAAACTTTAGTATTCTCAACCGTGTGAGGACTTAGGGCCAAAATAATATCATTTTTATGCTCGGCAGATTAAGCATTTCATACAGCAATTCATCAGAGAAGAAAACTTGTTTCCAGTCGTCTACCTTCTGACTATATTACAGAAGGTTATTCCATCTTTGTTTTCAGTTGATCTTCGATTAATGCTTAATATTAAATTTTAAAGAAACTAGTTAACTTTTCAAAGGTGCAAGTAGTTTTGAGACAGATGGTGCTGTATTATCGGAACCTTATTCTCACTGCTGAAGCAAATTGCGTTTATTCCTGATTACGGTCCTATATCATCCAGTAGAAAGATATTTATACTTTCAGCTTGCCATCAACTCATATAACAATTTCAGCGTGGCTTTGTCAACCGAGTTTACCTCAGTATCTGTACAATTTTATGAAAGTTCCCTAATCTGAAACGTTTAAATAGAACGCAAACATGATTTTACGACCGAAAACAGAAAAATGGTTTGCAATCATGCATATTTGCATGACAGGCTTCGCACTGCTTATCGGGATGGATTATTCCAATTGATTGTCTTTCCTGGACTTCTTGTCTCGATTTATTCAGCAGATGACTTCATTTGCAGTTCGCATAGCACAACAACGGAAAACTTAGAAGACCAGCAGTGGAGAATATGTGAGTTCCATGAAACAGTGCAGGAGAAAAGGAAGCGAGCACTGGAACAAGAGTTTTATTTTTCCTGACGTTTCGGATTCCATCGGGAATCCTTAATCATAGGTGATGGTAGCATGGTCATATTCATGCGCAGATAGGGGAGAAACATGCACTGATTGCACGGTATTTATAGTTCATGGCGGTCACCCGCATGCGAACTGTAATTGTTAGTTCCTTTAGCCACCACTTGAGGTCTTCATTGGTGCGGTGATGGCTTGACACTTCACGTTTGACTCATTAATTACCACAATTGCCTTGCCAGCGTCAGATGTGGGCCTGATAATCGCGTGACAATTATGCCCGCTGTCGCCAGAGTCGTTGCTGGGCCCGGCCCTTCCCACGTGGCTGATTCTCTTGCTCAGGAAACTTTTCCCTACGCCGTATGGGAACGCCATACGGATTCCCGACGGAATCTGAAACTTCAGGAAGATAAAACTTTTGTTCCAGTGATCACTTCCTCGTCTTCTGAATTTAGAAGACCGTTTGGCAAGCAAGTTTTCTAAAATCCACCAACCGGAAATTACAGTACAATGTGAAAAACCAGTTAGGTGTGCACGGTAAAGAAAGTTTTCAGGGTGGACAAGATATATTTCTGAGATGTTGTCTCAAGGAAACTGGGTAAATAAAAGCAGCACGTATTTGCTGTCAAATCGTCTGTTGGCAGTAATCAGCAAAAGATAAGTTAAAAGCTTTTTGGGGCAAATTCTAACTCGCGCAGCGGCATTATTGGCTCCTGCGCTGCAGACTCGGCGCCTATTTCCGTGGAATCTCCCCTGCTCAGTGCCAAAAAAGCCGGTGAGCACCTTCTTAAAGCTATGAACGAGGCACATGCAAAGATAAAATTTACGATCGAGCATGAGAAGCATGAGAAACTGGCTCTCTTAGATGTGCTGATCCGCAGGCGCGCAGATGGTTCCATTCAAAGGTCCATCTATCGGAAAACCACGTGTAAAGGACAATACATGCACTTTCATAGTTTCGTTCCGATTCAGAGGAAACGAATCTTGGTGTTGTGCCTCTTCAATAGAGCAGCTAGAATCTGTTCTGCGGATACGATTGATGAGGGGAGGACTTTCCGCTTGGGAACGGTTACCCCGCAAAATTCATTGATAAGTTTTAACACCGCAGACATGAAATTACTCCTGAAATATCAGTACCAAAAAAGCCGGTGAGCATTTTCCTCCCTTTCAAGGCTGATAATGTCTCCAACGTGATAAAACGGAGGCTTCGAGGCACAATTGAAAGAACTTATCCCGCCGCTAAATTGTTGTACGTAAGCACAACAACGACTATTCCATTTCAACCGACTTAAGACCTTCTGTTTATGTACGCCACTTTAAACTGTATTTACGAGTTCACATGTACATAGATGCGGCTGCAAATACATTGGACGCACGCAAAGGCAGTTGGCAACGCGGTCAGCTGAAAACATGTCAAAGTGGTTGCTCAGGGCGGAATATAAAGTGCTTAAGAGTCCAATCACTAAGACCCTAGTGGACACTGGCCATGCAGTCAAACGAACGACTGCATTTAAGGTCGTAATTCCGGCGCCGACCGGGCGTCTCCTACGCTTTGCGAAGGGCGCTGCAATACGGAGAAGAAAGCCAGAACTCTGTAAGCAGCTGGACCATGTGATCAACCTCGCATTGCCGTGGTAACGATCGATAAACTCATTGCCGCTTACGACTCCGCGTCACCCTTAGACTGACTGCTACCCTGTCTCCTGCCCCTACCCCGACCCCCCTTTTTATCCACGTCCTGCAGGCTTTCATGAACTGCCATGCTGTGATAATAACCTCTCCCCCTCCTCTACCCCTCACCATGCGCCCACATCTATGACTAATTGTTTCCAACCCCTTTACCTATAAAGTTTCACCCTTCGAGGCTGACACTTAGGCAACTACCGTCTGCAGCTAAAGGAGAGATCGCGAAATTGTATGACATTGTTAAATTTCGCTAATCTAGTGATCATTGCTCTAGTCTCAGTATTGCCAGCATTCATCTTAACTGCCTGAAAGTACACAAGGGGCAGTGACTCCAGGGCAGAAAAGGTGTGATTTTAGGAAGTGGCGTGGAACGAAAGACATCAAAGGAATTTTTCCTACATACCCTCAATATACTGATACTGAATACTGAATCCTCGCCGCGTTGTAGATGCACTGGCAGAATCCTAGTTTAGGGCTCAGATCAGCACTCAAAAGCCCCTTCCTTCTGTAATACTGGACCGGGTGAAGTAAAAAGCATACACTCTGGGCAATACAAAGAAAATGAAACTTGAATAAAAAATAAAGTTGATTAAAGTGGAAAAAGCAAAAATAGTGATTGAAATGCTTTAATTTTTGTCAACAACAGATATACCCCGTGGCGGGTTACCCGGGAAAGGAGGGTTACCCGTTAGCCAAGCTGCAGGCTACCTGGCGCGTCCACGGGTGGCGGATAGTGGCGCGGCCTTCAGTGAAGTTTAGCTGCGAAATAAGCAGTCTCCCGGGTCTGGCGAATAAGCAGTCGCGGACGCAGCAGCGACAGTGTTACCAGGGCGCGGTGGGCTGAGGTCTGGCGCACCGACTGCCTTATAAAATACCGCAAGGCTCAATGACGACACTGTGACATGGCGAGCGTGAACCGCCATTAAAAAGGTTTGCTTGCCACCAACACCACTGCCTTGTGGTTAGGTTCTTGAGCCAAAGTGCTAGAGGAGTCAACCTCGAACAAAGAATCCGAGCGGCCGTTGGGGACCCGCCTGTATTCGAAATTCCCAAGAAACCTCTTATGTCAACTTACGATTTTACGACCCATGCTACGGCGTCCACGGGAACCGACGCGCTCCGCAACCCTTGTCCGGTGGTGCGGGCGAATAATATGCAAGCTGGAATGCTAAACAAAAACGGACTCTTGATATTTGATGCTGGAATGTGCTAACATTTCTGGAACCTGGTACTCAAAGTCTGACAGCGCACAGTCTCCATGAATATCACGTGGATGTTTGTTGCTTGTCAGAGGTCCGACTCCCCGACTCAGGCGCCCGAGAAATCAAAATCCCGGGGGTCGATTCTTATTTCACCTTGTATCAAAGCGGTCCGAGTGACTCATCTAGTAGACATGGTGTGGCTATTGCCCTCTCGGAAGAAGCTAACCGTGCACTACTAGCATGGGAACCAGTCAACGACCGAATGGCCTATGTTCGATTAAAAGGCCATTTTACGAACATCTCGGTCGTATCTGTGTATGCACCTACGTCGGCGGCTGAACAGCAAGAGAAAGATAATTTATACTCGCAGCCGCAGGAGCTAGCTGAACCACTCCATCGTCGAGATCTGCTTATTGTTGCCGGGGACTGGAATGGCCGGACTGGGCCCGGTGACCCAACAAAGAGCCACCTTCTTGGTCGTTTTGGGCTTGGCTCTCGAACGGACAATGATGAGAGGATGCTGCAGTTTGCCGAACAGAAGCGACTGTTTGTTATCAACGCATGCTTTCAGCATCATCACAAACATTTACTGACTTGGTATTCGAACGATGGCCGTACTGCCAGTCAGATCGATTACATTCTAGTTGGTTCATGGTTTTGCAGCTGGGTCCACGATAGCAGTTCGATGCGAGGTGCCGAAACTGGTAACGTCCACGGGTCTGACCATGTTCTCGTTCGCACGCGCCTGAAGGTTCACCTCTTATCCGTGCCCAAACTGCCACGTGCGAGACGCCTTGATGTCGCTAAGCTCCGGCAAACCAGCACTACCGAGGCTTTAAGCACAGAAATCCAGTCCCGTCTTATGACCCAGGCTGACAACGAGAACAGTAGCAAGTGGCCATCACTGAAGACATCCATCTATGGGGCAGCTGAGAAGATTCTCGGATTCACTCAGCGGTGCCGAAGTGACTGGATCCCTGGAAGAACCCTGCAGCTATCGGCCGAGACGACTCGAGCCAGGTCCCGAAACGATGCGTCCTTCCGCCAACTTCGAAAGCTGACAGCAAAGTCAGCTAGAGATGATCGGCAGAAGTATTGGTCCGAAACGGTGACTTCTATGGAGCAGGCTTCTAATGTTGGTGACACCCGAAAATTGTACGAAATCATCCGCCAGGTTATTGGTAAGCTTCCGATACTCTGTGATTCTGTCCGCGATGTGAATGGAGATTTAATTGCTGACAACTCGGCCAAGGTCGATCGCTGGCGTGAACACTTCGAGTACCTACTCAACTTTGACGAAAAACCCATAACACCCTCCCTCTCCTCCACAGCGGAGTTTCAATCCTCCCCTGCCTACGCAGTGTCGTGCGACATCCCTTCCGAAGACGAAGTTACCGATGTAATGCAGAGGCTACGCAACAACAAAGCGTGCGGAGAGGACGGTATTCCTCCAGAAATCTACAAGTCCTGTGTCGACACTCTGGCTCCTCGGCTCCATGAGGTGCTTGTACAGGCGTGGCGAGAAGAGACCGTTCCCGATGACTGGGGCTCAGGTATTCTTGTACCTGTCCACAAGAAGGTAGATAAGACAAGATGCGAGAACTACCGTTGCATAAGTCTTATCGATGTTGCTGCAAAGATTTTCGCTGTTGTTCTTCTCAGGTGCTTCCAGTCTGTACGTGACTCCAGGACACGACCCAAACAAGCCGGATTCCGAGCTGCGCGTGGATGTGCGGATCAAATATTCACACTGAGGCGCACTCTAGAAATCCGCCATAGCTACCAGCAACCGACGGCCATTTGCTTTTTCGACTTTGCCGCCGCATTCGATTCCATCCATCATGAGTCCCTGTGGCGAATAATAGAACTGGATGGAGTGCCGACCAAACTCATTGCCATGATTAAGACCTACTATCGGACTACCACCGCACGAGTTCTGGTCAACAACAATCTGTCTCAGTCGTTCGATAGCCGGTCTGGTGTCCGACAGGGCTGCGTCCTTTCGCCCATTCTGTTTAACTACATCATTGGATTCTCGACAAGGCTCTACATGAAGAAGACGGTTTTGAACTTGCACCCGGACGTCGACTTACTGATCTTGACTACACCGATGATATTGCGCTGTTAGCCTCAAGCTTTGATGGTCTACAGTCAGTAGTGTCGCGGTTAAATGAGATCCCTATGTCGGTAGACATGTCCATAAATTCCGGAAAGACGAAGTTGTTCTCGAGCTGCATCCCTGACCAGTAGAAAGCACCCCTGGTGATTAGTGGCCTTTAACTTGAAGAAGTAGACGGCTTTAAATACCTCGGGGCGAGGCTGCTACCGAATGGGCAGAGCAAGAACGACATTGTCTCCCGTATCCATGCTGCTCACTGGGTTTTCTCACTCCTTCGAAAGCGCCTATGGATCCGACGTGACGTCTCCATCGCCAAGAATATTCGTGTATACCGTGCATCCATCCGATCAGTCCTCCTCTATGGATGTGAATGCTGGGCTGTGCGCGCTGAAGATGAGCGAAGACTGGAGGTCTTTGACCACCAGTGCCTGAAGACGATCCTGCGAGTTAAGTATAGCGACTTCGTCTCAAATGAGACAGTCCGCATCCGCTGTGATCGTATCACGAGGATATCTCAAGCCATTCAAGAAAGGTGACTGAGGTGGTTTGGACACGTTCTCCGTCGTCCGCTCCACGAGCTTATCTATGCTGCCCTCGACCCGGCACCGCAGCCCACCTGGAAACGTCGAAGAGGAGGGCAACTGAAAACTTGGCTAGACACCGTCCGTCAAGACATGGAAGCAGTTCTTGGACCTTCTATCTTCGGCCTCCATCGCTGGAGAAGACACTGGGTGGAGCTTTCGAGATCCGCTGCCGCCAGTCGCCACGCATGGAGAGGTACCGTTCGTGACATCATTGAGGCCGGCTAGATCAGGCATGATCACAGCCGTAACAAGTACAAGTAAGTAACAAGTACAACAACACAGTGCACCATAATTAAAATTTTCAAGTATGCAACTATTATAAAATAAAGAAATTAAAAACAATTAGCTCAAGCTAAAATCAAATAACTCAAACCTAAGCTTAAGTAAAATAAACTGACTTCGCTTTAACAATAATCTGAAACTAAACTTAAAAGTAAACAAATAAAAATAGAAAGCTACCGTTTAATGCTAATTTCTCTGATGATGAATCCCCGACGGGTGTTGAAACGTCAGGTGAATAAAAGTATTGTCCCAGCGATCGAGTCGTTTTCTTCTCAGCAATCATTATAATGAACTAAAAAGCAAACGGAAAACTGAACTCAAATATAACTAAGTTAAGTAGACCAAAGAAAATAAACTAACGCAAAGTTGTTGCGCATTTGAATTGCAAAGCGCCGCGTACTATTTTAATCTAACTCCGAAGCGATAAGTTGGACCCTCGGTAATTTAAATCAGGCGACCTCCTGACCTTTTTAAATATGGCAATAGCAGCAAAATGATTTATTGGATCCATATCATTTAAAAGACCTCCTGACCATCAATTTTTTTGCAGGAATATAAAGAAACCCAATAAACTATAAAGATAAAGAAAGCAAAAACTGTCCAAATTTATCACGCCCCATACGTACGTGATAAAATGAAGTTAATTTGTGTGTATATTGATAGCGCGTTATCTTGTGTCGAAAACATTATAGCAATTAAAAAATTCTGGGACCTAAACTAGGATTCTGCTAAACCAGCTAGGGGCCATATCAGATTAGGGCATTACAAAGGTTTTTCGGTTTGCATTCCCATGAAAAATTATAAACATGGGAACGAGCTTTGAGAGTAGGTGGTGGTACAGACTCAGATACTAGCTACTCCTAGTTCTCAATCACTGGGACCTGCGTCAGGCATGACGGCTTCGGCCAGCTGCCTCTGATCCTGCCTGTGATCTGTCGTGACATCAAACTCGGGTGGACGAGGAAAAAGATAGTACGATAGTGTTATAACCTTGTGTGTTTCTGTGTCAACACTGGTTATGTCACTTAGTTACTTGTTAGGAAGAGCAGACAGAACAGGATAGCAGGTAGTACTTTACGGTTACTAGTTCTGCTTGTCTATCAGCTCTATTTCCTTGTGTTCAGCAAGCTGTTCTCTGCGTCCGTCAGCAGCTTGTGTTCTGTCATCGTGTCGGCCAACAGCGTTCCGTGTCTCTACCAGCCGTGTCCCGGGTCGCTAGCAGCAGAAACGTGGGTCGTCGGTAACACGTATCAGACAACAGAGTCCGCCTCCTCTCCGTGGTGCCGTATTTAAGGACCAGCAGCCTGTGTTCCCTATTGGCTCCTGCGCTAGTGGCCCATGTGAGGAGCCATCGTGCGTTAGCCATCGTGTCTTTATCGTGACGCTTGGCGTGCGCGCTTTGCCCTTGGCCAGGCATGACCTCACGGATGGCAGACCTCGGCCTTTGTTCTCGTGTCCTCAGAACAGCCCGAGTTATGACTCGGCCGTCCTAACAGATAGATTCAGCGAAAGTCTACCATCGCTTAACACTTACCCATGCTTAAGTCATCGTCCTTGCACCATCAGGCTGCGGAACACACTGTGAACATCGTCAAAATCAACAATCAAAATTTCGCGTGTGCTCTATTACGTTTTACCAAATACACTGAAATTTCGGTTTAGTCCAAGCTTAATCCATTCTGGCACCGAGGTCGGTGCCATGTGAAACACTTGTCATGCGAAACTTAGCCAATCAATCTCTATAAATTTACTGATTGGCTGCAGGCGAATGAGGACCCACGCCCTGGGCACAAGACTCGACGGCGGATACGGGCAGACACACACACACGCAGGCACTGACAGCTCTTTAACTGAGCGGAAGCTCGTTAATCGAAAAAAATTGTCTGCTCGTGCCTCGCTCGCTATCCAAAACACCCCTAAATGGGGCTCTTCGACACCCACGGATGCAAAGAAAGAACCAAACTGCAATTAATTTTCTTCCAGGTTTAAATTTGAAGCAAGCGAAAATGGCAGCATTTAATTGTACAAATAAATTTCGAGCGAGGTTATCAACTGCTTCTTCTCTTCGTATGAATATCGTAAAAACTGGAGAACGCAACAATTTGGATAATCACATAATCAATAATAGCAAGGTCATTTTAACACGGTGAACAGTCAATAGTAATGTCACCTTTAAACTTGGAAAAAAAATTATGGATGAGAATTAACAAGAATAAGGGGTTGATTAATTGTGGCGTGCATTTGCCACGGCAGTTGGTGATTAACCAGATGGTCCAACTGCTTACATAGGTCGGGTTTCTGCCACCGTATATAGGCCGCTTCCATGTAGCGCAAAGTCCGGTTTGTTCGTGCTCGAACAAGAACGCGGAAAGATATGTTGATGTCAACGGAGTGACCAGTGTCTAACAAAGGTTTATTTATGGATGATCGTGGCACTTTGTTTTCTTGTTTTAAAAGCCAAGCAGGCCAATGTTCAGCAGCCCTGGTCGCCAATTGCCTTTTCGCACTGCCAATATACTTGCATTCGCAAGGGCATGTGAATTCATAGACGCAGTTTGGGGTGGCGTGCAAAGCCAAGGCTTCTTGTGACCGATTAACTGGAAGACGTTTATTTGGAGTGAAGAGTACAATTTAAGCTGCATAGTACGTTCTCTGTATGTAACAACGTAGTTGAGGCTTAATTATGGACCTCTACACAGTTTCTGTTCAGCTACCAAGATCCTTGAACACGGCGAGGTAGGATGGACAATGGAAACTCATGCTGATAGGCAAATGTATGGAACATCTTTTATCGGAGAGGTTCACGAAAGACCTTAGACAATTCTTGAGGGCGTTTGCAGCGGCATAACAATAATAATAGTATTCTCTTTAGTCGCACGTTCTCCTCCATTTAGGACCGACGAACAACTTCTTAACATCCAGACCATAAAAGCGGAAAGTATCATAACTTTGAACTCCACCACATCTTACTTGTGTGCACAAATGTTTGTTTACTACCCCCTCGATCCACACCCCACCTCCAAATTGGCCACCTGATAGATGCGCTGAACCAACACCGGGGGTGAGATCAGGGCAGGGCAGGCATTGTTTGGGTTGCGCTCCCATGACAAATGCCGGACATAACGAAATGCGTGGTGTTAGAATATTAGCCGGATCAGGTGCTGGCAGCATTTGGAGACTTTCCTTAGGCGCCGAGCCTAACCAAATGTCTTTGTTTGTTAGCTCTCACCACATAGAGGCGATGACTGTCCACACACAAATGACCTTAGACCGCACGCTCGTAAGGACACACGCCTACGCAAGGCACAACTGGTCACAGTTTTCATGGGGTCAACTGGTCGCCTGACGTTTTCCCAGAGTACGCGGGCACAACCCTTTCTCCTACCAACGTGCCGACTCACTAGAACATTTTGCCAAACTTACGCCACCGCGTTCTCTGCTTGATGCCACACATGCAGTTCTGTGCAGGTCGCAAGTGGTACCCCGGCCCAGAGCACGAGCCGCTACAGTCACACAAGACATACTATACTTTACCCGTATACGCACTAGACCATCTCCTTCATTTCATCCTTCAATCACGATCGACGCATTCAGTTCTACCGTTTCTGGATGTCGTCGTCACGCGCAGACCCAATAGGGAACCCAGAACCACGGTTTATAGAAATGCGACAAGCACAATCAAGGTGCTCAGCTCCCATAGCAATCACCCGAAATCGCATAGACGTAGCTGTATTAGAACACTATTTCGGAGGGTGAAGACACACTGCAGTGAACCGGAGGGACGAGTGTAAGAACGATGGCATCTTCGGGACCAACTGGCCAGGAACGGATACCCAAACAGCTTGATCAACCGCTGCCTCGAAACGCCCTCACGGGGGACAAAGGTAAGGGGATCGCCAACACTCTGGCACCATCTAGTGTTAATTAAAAACGTGTCAGAAGCAACCAATTGTATCGCTGCAGAGCTCGGCGTGCGTATTGCTCATCGCTATCATGCGTGCACGAAACATACAAATCGAAGACACACTAGATGAAGATGAGTAGTCTGGCGTCATTAATCAGGTGCCATGTCGCAACTGTTCTTGCCATTACACAGGATAGACCGAGCGACGACTTAGCTAGCGAATAATGGAGCACAACTATGCAGTGCAAAGAGGCAACCAACTGTCCCAGATCGCTACCCATACTCTGGAAGAAGGCCACGAATTTGACTTCTCAACCATACGGATAATAGCACGAGCCAGTAATAAGACAGGACAGAACCGCTGGAGGCCTGGATGTCAGATCCTAACTCCATAAACAGGCACGTGGATATACCGGCCTGTTATTTTACCATCCGTGCCCGTGATCAGAAACCAGGGCCCAGTTCCTCTACAAGCATGCAGGCTGCCATGTCAAGGTCACACGTCGCAACTCCAAGGTCGTGCGTATGAGACATACGATAAGAGAGCGTGGGAACGGATTTGGCGTGGACATGGACCAATCACAAATTGCCACCCCCTTCCAACCTCATTGGCTCGTAGCCGACGCTTGCTGTTTTCTCCTTTTTTCTGACGATGGCTCCTTGTGTGGAGCCGAAAGCTCAAAATAAAATTATCATCCCAGAGGTCACCTCTTCCTCTTCTTTACAACATTTAGTTCTTTCTGTATCTGGAAGCTCGTTCAAAAGTCGGCAGTCTGAGGTGACGGAAATATATTGAAAGTTGCATGCTTACCAAACCTACAACCATGATTAATTAATATTTTTCAGCCCAGTCTGCTGTGACCCAACTAGTAAGTCGAATGCAAGAGAGCGGTTCTGTTGGCAACGAATTTATTTAACAGCACACAAAGACAGTAGGTGTTCTTTTCGCCCACTACCGTGAGTGCATGGCGGGTCCTGCTTTCGTAAAACATCTGTTCTAATCTAAATTGCATTTAAGAATTTCGGCTGGCAGTTCATAGGGTAGACAATTTATTGCACCTTTCCGTTCTGCGTTATCATCTGTAGGACGATACCAGCATGCGTACTGTAGTCAGCAAAAGGCCCGTTTGTCCGATCTTGATATTTTTGTCTAGATACGGACACTTGTCAACCGTTGTAAGGCGAGTTTAATTGATAACAGCCTGCGAGGTAATTGCAACCCTCAGCTACTTCTGTTGAGATATGACTCCTATCTTCTCCGTGTTACTGGTAAGTTAAACGTTTGTTTAAGTTTAACGATGACACCCATATAAGCATTCAGGAATTATAGTTAGGCGAACGAATGTTTTCGATTGATTCATCATCAGACGATGCAGTAATATAAGGGATGGTAGAGTTGACGAAAGTTTTACGCAAACAAATCAACAGTAACAAGAGAAAAGGGGAGAAGGGAGTGAACACGGATCAAAGGGATCGGATTCTAGTCTTAATTGGGGGCCAGAGAAAAGGGGTGGGGGAGGAGGGAAAGTGGAAGGATTTCGAAAATTAGTCCATGTCTTCCCGTGGTCTTCGCGTCGAGTTTTGATGGGAGGTATGAGGACGCAAGGTGTCAACGTCTTGTGACGGCGTCGGTGGCCTGCGGATGTTTGATGCCACAGTCTCGTCAATGTTTCGCGGCGTGATAAGAGGCGTGGGGGCGGTTATTCAAATTGACTTCGGCCATGGGAGCCCTAAGGCCGCTACAAGCGCTTTCTGTGGACAAAAAAAAATCAGTATGAGAGGCCTATGGAGCAAGTTTGCCACAAGTATCTGCTAACGTGAAGGAATTACTCTTATGCTGAACTTTAAACGTGCATTTCGGAGTAAATGGCCAATTTTTACCGCCAAATCGATGGTGTAGCGATGGGATCACCGCTTAACCTCTATTAGCGGATACCTTCATGGGCAAACTATAGAGCAACAAATTTTCTCCCATTATAAAAGACCTTCCATCATATGCTTGCTACGTGTATGATGTATTAATGATAGCAGACGGAAGACTTGAGCTTGGTACATTCTTAGATAGAGCGAATCAGTTGCACTCAGCGTTAACTTTCACTTTGAAAAAGAGGATAGACAGTGTCTCCGCTTTCTGGACGTCCTTCTTAGTAGAAATTCTAATGGAACAAAAAGTAACAGTGTATTTCGTAAGAAAAACTGGACAGGGCAATACATTTATTTCTACAATTTTGTGCAACTTAGTCAGAAACGAGGCCTTGTTCGAGGTTAGTCTGCCTGGACCGAGCTAAGAAAATATGTTTTCCAGAGACACTGGAGGACGAACTTGCACTCATTAAAAAACATCTTACAAGAAAATGGCTTCCTCGATAAGTTCATCAGTAAGTGTATGGGGTAACGTCCAACAAAATCGGAAGTGCCGACGACTAAGAAGAAAACCTTGTTTCTTACATTACCTTTTCAAAAGGATCCAGCAAGCGAACTTCTACAGCTTCAAATGAACACTGCAATCATGCCTACATATCCAGCAGCTAAGCTAAGATTATCATTCTCAAACACTCCACTTCTTCGCTTTGAAGGCAAGGATAGACTGCCGTTCCAGAGCTATTCAATGTGTATTTAGAACTTTACATGCTCCTGTCAAGTCAAGTCAAGTCAAATTTATTAAAGGAAATGTAGGCAAACGCCTTTGAACTCCCTCTTAGTACATAGGATTTCAGAAATGCATCGGCATAGCCGAACATTTCAAAGAAGTCGTTGACACAATTTCAGATGACTACTCGCTTGTTTCAAGTAATACACACACTCAGTTTAAACGAGCCAGCAGTGTAACTGAGGAAGAAAAGCAGACAGCAAACAAACTCCTAAGGCTGGCTCATAATTCAAAATGGAATGTCATTTGTGGTTTTTAGGAGAAAAACTGTGGCTCGTGGGGGAAGTATGTGAATGATAGGGGCAGGATGCTTCTGGGAATGTTGACGGCAGTCATGGCGTCCATGACGAGTAATATCTACATCCGAAGGACCATACGAGGAGGAGACCTCGGAGTCACGAGAACGTCCTGAAGAACCGGAGATGCGACCATGATAAGCCTTTGTTGTGCCAAGAGCCGAGGAACCCACCACGTCGTCAGCAGTCGGTCGATACGAGAAAGAGTGTGGCAGGGCCGCGTAGCCTAGGACCATAGGTGCAGTAGATGCGACCTCAGATGCGATCAGCTCAGTTCACATAGTGAGCAGAGACGTCGGAGCTAGGCAATGTCTTAACGCATGTGTGGGACAGGTTACATTGGTCTAACGAGTAGGTGGCTATCAAAGCGCATGTGAGAGCAAAACCGCGCATGGCTAAGCAGAGGCGAAATAAAATCGATATCAAGCGCAATTCGGGTTCACTTGAAAGACAAGGTTCATCGAGTAGAAGTCAACCAAGCGTTTAGAGTCATCTAGCAAGTTAAACGTTTGTTCAGCGAGTTCCTCTGCATTCTTTTGTGGTGCTTTGGCCGTCGATTTCGATGATAATCATCGTATGCTCCCCAAGAGGGACGGTGACTTTCTCTTTCCACATCTACTTGTTTCCGGTGCTGAAACAGAATCAAGGAAACCGGATCGGCGGGATTGTGCGCAGGCGGTTGGCGTGGCCAGAGCCACCCCTAGTGGTGTCACCACGAGTTATAACGACGAGTTCGGCGTTCCTGGTGTTTTAATGATGACATCTGATGTGTGGCACCGTCAAATAATGCCCTGTTGAAATCCCCAAGGAAGAACACAATAAGAAGGACTTATCCTTGGAATCCACCCGGAGGAGGGTTTATTGTGTACAAAACCCGGAGGAGCTGTCGCGGTGGCACATTGGTAGGAAAAAAGAGTCTTCCTGTGATCTCGACAACGTGTGCCAGTGGATCGGCATGGTAGTAAAAGGAAAGAACATTCCGGACACAAGGAAGCTGAGTTAGGGCGGGACCAGCTGAATGTCTCAGTGATGTTAGTTCACTGTCGTCCAGAGACAAGGTTGGGATAGAGTGATGTTTTGAGAAGAAGAATTTTCGAACACTGGAATAATCATTTTATTAGCCTGAGCTTTAGGGCTCCTGCAGGAGTCCGTCGTCAGGGTAGGGAAAAGCAGCATATAATGGGGTGGCTAGTCCTGGCGCGTGTACAGAACAGCCTAAATTTGAAGTGGCAAAAAATCAATAATCGTGAGGTTTTGCCATTGACTCGCTACTGTGGATTTTATCAGTACGTGCAAGTGGGCGAGATCTCGTGTGGTGTGATAGCAACACCTTCGATTTGCGACAGGATGTCGGGGACCGCGCTTCTCTATCCGTGGACACGGTTAATTGCACAGGGCAAGAGTTGGGTGAATTTTACTGGGATTTGCGTGAGGAAGTTTGAGCAGCAGTTGTGCTCCGAAAACTGCGTATTCGTATCTCGTCGGGGTCACTAATGTAGGCCCTAGCGAATATCAGAACACACACTATAAAGTATCGAAATCAAAGCTACTTCCACATCATCTAACTCTACATTTACACAAAACGGCAACAGTAGCTTATGTAGCCCCATTAATTAATCCCTACAACCTGCACGCTTTCCTACGAAAACGGTGGTTATGGGCGGGGAATGAAGACACGCAGTGGAATTTACTTTAATGAATACTGAATGCATTTTTATTTTACGGTATTTAGAAGTGTTGTTGATTTATATATGTAGATTTTCCTAATTTGTATTATCATTTAACTGATTGCGGAAATACCCGATTATGAAACTGCAGGTATCTTGAATTTCCCGAAAAATTGATATGTTGGTAAGAAGGTCATCCACTTCAATTTACTTGTACTCCAACTTACCTTCAATTTACATGCAGAACAATTTGCTCCCAGCGGCCGCGGGAAGCAAATTCCACTACATTTTTCACGTTACACTTACTTCTAAAAATTTCCTCCTCTGCCTATTCTATTTTCCCACCTCGCAGAACTCTATAACCATCGTTTTTGCAGGATAAAATGCCGGAACTAGGGGTACATGCCTGGGGCTACATAAGCTACTTTTGTCCACAAAACCTTGTACAATGCATGATCTTAACTCATTTGCACGCTGCTACAGTAAATCCCTGGCAATATATGGCACTGTGCATGTAAACAATCGTAGGCGGTGATTTTGCAGTTTCGCGCTGACAACCAAAGCGTCCTTTACGTGCACTTTAACCCCGTATTTATGTGACATTGGTGGTGTAGCGCATTCTGGAGCGACGAAACAACACGCATATGTAACGCGTGTGCCGGCAATGGGCTATTGGTTACGCCTATAACCGCGCCTAGCCTACTGCAGGAACCACGGAGAAATGAATTAGGGAAATCGATGCTGCTGTATACTTCCTTTTCTCTGATTCTGCCACAGCCTAGTCGTAGCCTTGAGGGCTGCTTGTTGGCGAGCTACCTATGTCCTCCTCTAGAATGAGGGTCAGGCTGCAGTGACCTCACCTTAATTTGGTCTTACTTCTGTGCGTCCCAATGTTATAAATTTGTAGCAGGTCAAAAAAGCAGAATCTATTTGTGCAAATGAATTTCGAGAGAGCTTAGTAACTGCATCCTTTCTGTGCATGAACAACAAAACAATTAGAGAAAACATCACTTTGAATTTTCACAAAATCGATAATAGCAAGGTCATGTTAACGTGGCAAATGGTCAATAGTTATGTCAACTTTGAACTTGGGTTGAAAAGTAGGAAGGAAAATTAACAAAAAGCGAAATGCGGTATGTATTTACAAGAGCAAGTGAAGATTAGCTACATGGCCCAGTTGCTTACATAGGTCGGGTTTCTCCCACCGTATATGAGCTGCTTCCATGTAACGCAAGGTGCGGTTTGTTCGCGCTCGTAGAAGTACTCGGAAAGATGTGTTTACATCAACGAAGTGACCCTGTCTAACAAATTTTTTGTAATGGATGACCGTGTCACTTTGTGTTCTTGTTTTGCAATCCAAGCAGGCAAATGTTCAGCAGCCATGGTCGCCAATTGCCTTTGTGTATGGCCAATGTACTTTCACCCGCAAGTGTAGGTGAATTCATGGACGCAGTTTGATTTGGCGTGCAAAGGCAAAGATTCCTTTGGCCGGTTAATTGGGAGGTTTTTAGTTGGAGTGAAGAATAAACGTTCGGCCGCATAGAACGTTCTCTGTATAGAACAACGTAGTCTTCGCTTAATTATATTGGAGATGTTGTCTGCCTTAAAGGGTAAAGACATAAAAACGGAGTTTCTTGGAACCGACTGGTTCGTAGATTTTGGCCGTAAAGGGTTGTTTTTAAAACAAGAAAACGAGGTGTCACGGTCATCCATTACAAAACACTTAGTAGACAGTGGTCACTCCATTGACATCAATATATCTTACCGCGTCCTTATTCGAGTAAGAACAAACCGGACCTTACGTTACATGGAAGCATCCTACATGTAGCAGGAAAAACCCGACCTACAGCTCTGCGAATCCTGCAAACAAAATTCAGGTCGAAATTAAACCGGGTTATTTAGCGTATAGCCTGACAGCTTATTTTGATAAACTGAGTGGATTTACTCATGAGAAGGGCTTTGGTTTAGGAACTGCCCTCTTTGTTAAATTTCTTGGGGGAAATAGGCTTTCACTTTTGCCAAATCACGAGTATGTTTATTTAAAAGGAATCCCGTATGCTATAAGGAAAGACAGGACGAAACTTTCTTCTAATGTACATTGTGCTGTGGAAGAATTCCATAATTAGTAAAAAAAAAAGGTGGAATGATAATCTTTTCCAGTATTGGAAAATTTTGTGCGAAGTTGATCAATGTGAACTGAACTGAACTTTGAGGAATTGCATTTATTTTCTGAATCAAGCAGCAATCTAAGCTTAAAAAAATATATTTAGCCATTCTGTGAAGTTTTTTTGCAAAAAATGAAGTGCTAAAAAAGATCTTGGTAGAAAATTTTCTTTTACTGCACGGTTCGTCAAATAAAGTTTCTACATGTAACTGCGCAAACAGGCAATACAAACCTTTATTGCATGTAAGTCATGGAAAAATATAGTTTTGTTTAAACAAAAGGTTCCGCTCAAGTGTTATTTAGCAACGGAACTAAAAGAAGAATAATAAGTACTTCAAAAAATGATCATATAGGTTGCCTGTTTTTTTGCATCTGGACGTTTATTATGGATATTCTAAGAAATCTCCTTAAGCGAAAAATAATCCGTTATAAAGAGAAAGGTATGTTTCTTCATCTCCAGTCAAATTTTATCGTTTTTCTTCGGGTAACTAAAGGAAATTGTCAAAAGTCTCCAATTTTACTGTAACATTAAGTTGAAAAAAGCTATTATACGCAGAAGTTCAGAAAGTAAATATGCAATAAATGCACTTTTTGGAGACGTAACCTATCATGGAAACTTTTTTATAAATTTTAGGAATAACAATATGCGTGGTACCTAGAAGACATGTCATATGCTCGAAAATGTGGTTTGCCGTTTTGAAGCATTTCCAAATTTAAGCAATATGGCCATCTGCAAAGGAAATAATATCCAAAAGCTCGTTTTTTGGTAAATGCTATTTAGTTTTATCTTTTTTTAAAGGTTTTGACGGAAACGTCAAACTAACGGACAGTTAGTAAAGTGATCAATCAACACAGGAAAATTTCCGAAATAAATAGAGGATTGATTGAAATATATTCAATAACAACAAATGTACTCACTCTCAAATATACAAAATCGTTCGACTAAAGGCAAGTTCTTTTTTTATAAAGAAAGTGGTTGCTTTAAGTTGCATAGTTTACAAACTATTTAAATTTATTGCTGTAATATATAGCTATTTTTGACCTTTCCACAAGCTGGGAACATTTTGTTTTTCGTAACAAACGCTTGATACTTCTTATTGTTCTCTTAAGTACTAAATATGCCTAATGTTGCTCATTATTATTCATAATTTATCGTTAATTCGTTCCCGCTAGTAAGGGAAAAATAGTCAAACATTTATAAATTGAGGAAATTCGTTTGCAGCGCTCGCAGAGCTGTATGTAAGCAACTAGACCATGAAATTAATCTTAAGTTGGCCTGGTTAATGCATATTGCACTTTTGGTTAATTCCCCTTCCTACTTTTCAACCCAAGTTTAAAGTTGACATAACTATTGACCATTTGCCACGCTAACATGACCTTGCATTAATCGATTTTTTGAGCAATGATGTCTTCTCAGATTGTTTCGTTGTTCACGCACAGAGAGGACGCAGTGGTTAAGTTCTCTCGAAATTTATTTGCGCAAAGAAGTTCTGTTGTTTTAAACTGTTTCAAATTAGTACCTGGAAAAATTATGTAAAATGTCAAGGTTATAGTTTTGTCACTAGCATACATGTCGCCGTCTAATTACGTATCGTTTAAATCACTAGAGTAGAACATAGCAGTAAGGATGCGAGGAATTAAATCTACTATCATACCCGGTAAAGCATATTCAAGGCAAGCAAAGCGTAACAAGATCGGACCAATCAAATTGTGTTCTCAAGCGAGAAGCGATTCGATTTGGTTTGGGACCTATCCAACTGGCGTGTTTAAGTCCTAAGTCTGGTCGCAGCTTGCGCTGCATCACAACATGAGATGTGTGTGTGGACGGATCTATAGCATGGCATAGGAGCAACTCGCCAGGGCTTCATGGTAGCGAGTCGCGATTAACTATCTAGAAAGGAATGCGCTATTTCTGAGGGAGACACAGCAACGTTTCCAACTGGACGTATGGGTTGTTCTTTCATTGGCTACTTCCAAGGGAAGCGTGCCCTTGTTTTTTTTCTATTTTCTTCTTATAACATAATTGTAGACTACTTTACTTTTACATAGTTTTCGTTATTATTGCCTAAGTTATTGTTTAGTTTTTTTGTTGATACTTTACAGTTTGTTTATTGTTATTCTTCAACTTATTGTTCTTATTTTGATTGAAATGATTAATGTTTTACGTACAGTGTAATAGTATTTGTTTGCTATGCATTGTTTTTTTAATGAATCGTCTTTACTATTTTTGTACTATTGTATGATTGTTTTGACATACTGGTTTTATGCGGGACAAATTTGCATCATGTGTAGGCCGAGATGCTTGGGTAAGTGCAAGGCGAATCTGTACCATTTAAAGACAATTCCAGTGCAATTCTAGCGTAGGGGCCTTGGTTGCCCCCACTTTTCTCGATATATTGTATGTGGTGGTATTTTACCTGGTTTTTAATACCAGAAAGCTTACGAGGGGCGCAACCTAAACAATATCCTAGTACGGTCTGTTCGAGGTTCTGTCGACAGACAATGATAAAAATACCAAAAGAGGGGACTATCCGTGTTCCAGGAAGCAGTTCGGAAGAAGAAGAAGCGATCACTGGAACAAGAGGTTTATTGTCCTGATGTTTCGGATTCCCTCGGGAATCCTTAATAATAGGTAATAGAAGAACAGTCTGAGACATGCGCAGGCAGATACCATTTACAGATAGCAACTGAACGTGGCAACTAATTCGGAGGCTAGGTTAGCCGCTACCACTGCTGCTATTGTGTAGCCACACCGTGCCTCTCCGGGCTGGCCAATCACCTTTAAACGCTCAATAACACGAATACCGCTCAAGGCGCGTGTACAGATGTCCGCGCTTACCTTACTTCGGACCCGGCACCCACGCAGCTGGACTGCACTCATCCCACAGACATTTTACTCCAAACTATTCTACACTCCTTCTGTACAGAATAAAATATTACTCCCACTTGTGCCTCCAACTTCTTCTCTTATCAACACAGAACCGAACCGAAAGATCGAAGTGGTAAGGATATAGCTATCAGCATAACCCCCTGCGATACGACCTCCTTTTTTCGTACCCTAATACTCCAGACTGCAACGCGGGTGTGTATCGCTTTAAGCCATTTCCAGCGCCACGGCTCACGGCTCAACGCTCTTCGTGGGTGGTTTCTTTGTCCCCACACTTCTGGAGCTTATGCGCTTTTGCTATGTGGCGGTATGTCACGCCAAACTTAAATATTAGAAAACTTTTGGCAATGACTGCTTAGGAAGGACAGAAGCTAACTGATGTCCTGGTACGGTCTATTCGAGGTCCTGCCGAAGGACTACTGTAAAAATACCATTTGCAGGTAGCAACCAAACGGGACAGCCAATGCGAAGGCTGGGTTCGCTGCTACTGTGTAGCCGTACCTCTCCGGTGAAGAAAACTGTCGTCCTCGTATTCATTTTATTAGGACTTAGTTCAACAACTATCCAGGCAAGCTTCACTGGCTGGGGTCTTATTGAATCTCCCTGCGCAATCAGTGCCCATCAATCGCTTGCGCCTATAAAGCGTGCACCTACGGTGGTAAATCACTCTGACTGCGATTAATAAACACGCCTTCAGCTAGGGGACAGTGACAAACAAAAACTGTACTACAGCCTATTTATAAGGCCGCATCCGGCTGCTTCAAGTACCTTAAAAGGATCCGTACCAACTTCGTTGCAGGAAGTTGTTTTAAGCGAGGAAGCAAAACTATATTCTGGAATTTTACAGGCAGGAGATTGGAGCTTGGCTTGTTTATATTTCCTGTTTGTTTTAATTTGACCTTGTTGGTTTCACAATGCTTATATGAGTGGAAAAACTGACTGGTGGGTTAGTTAGCACACCGCAGTATGCTGGCCTTTGGTCTGGTCATCGTTATCCTTTAGCTAGTTAGTAGGGAACAATTTCTGCTAAATTATGGCCGAAGTTGTGATTAATCTTCGACATTGGTATGAATTTAATCGTAGTTCTAGACTTTAGGTTCGAAAATTCTATTTATTATGGTTATTTGCGGGGATTTTATAGCCACTAAATATGGTACATGAAAGAGTGTACTTTTTACTTTTAATTATTTGCCTAGGTGAAAGTTCATAGGAAGTAGAAGCCATCAAACACATCAAAAGGGAATTTGCATATTTGAATAGGGAAGTGCGAGTTTGGTTCCGTGTAACCCAAAAAGTAAGGAAAAATACCGATTGCCTTTCAAATCCACCCCAATTTGTACACTTGTGAAGACTTATATGTTTATGGAGCGAATATGCAAGGCCAAGATTCTTTTTGCAACAAAGATGAAGATGCGATGCCTTAGCTTTCGGCTTCGTATAAGAGGAGGTCTTTTGAGGAAAATCAGAGCGCAGCGAGGATTGGAGTGTTTTTTATTCCATCCACGAGAATATTTGGGAGGTGAGGGTAGCTTTCGTGATAGGTTGAGTCCACGCCACGCTGTCTCATTTCGTCGTCACGGCGTGCATCCATGGCTGGGAACTGGGCCGCATAAACGAAGGGCATGATAGCAGGGGGCTATTTCAACGTGTCTGGTAATTTGAGTTAGCTACCCTGACCTCCAGTAGTTCTCGCCACGTCTGATTATCGGCTCGCGCCCTTATCCGCGTGCCTACGAAGTTGAATTCACGGCCTTTTTCCAGAGTGTGTTTTGGTCTTACCACACTGTCCGTTTGTGCTCCGTCATTCATGAGCTAAGTCCTTGCCCAGTATGCCCTGTATAATGGCAAGAGCAATCGTGACATGGCATTTGATAAGCAACGCCAGACTGCGTACCTACAGTAGATTTCCTATCTCATGAAATGTCACCCGGAATTCTGAAATGCATTTTCGATTGGAATATATTTATTGCAGATCATTTTAATAGAGACGATCATTCAGCCTAATCTCAGCATGTTCTAGACACTTCAGGATACCAGCTTTTTAACAAGCTTCGTTTTGACCACCAAGAAAAGTATTACTATGCAAAGTAGCTACTTAAGTAGTATGCCTTTTTTTCATTGATTTGACAGCTTTTATAGATTCAAATATGTTTTTTTGGAAAACATGCAAGAAAATAATATTTTTGTACTCATTTGGTAGAAAATTACGCACTCTTTAAATTTTATACCCGAAGAAAAGGTATATTTCGGTTAAAAAATGTTTCTGAATTGCCGAATAGTTTTGGAACCTACTGCCTGCTACATTAGAATTCAAGGTTTACAAACTCCGCACTGTGTACATCCTATTCAAGGAAAAGTACGTTTTCGCCTACAGGTTGAGGAAGATCTCACATAGTTCTCATTAATTGTTACAATAGATATGGAGCAAGCTTTTTACAGTGAAGGCAGCATTAACAAATTGACGGATACGATGTTCTATGAAAGAACACCTGGAAATTGTAAAAAAAGCTTCTTGTATGAAATATTTTTAAAACTGAAAGATACACTTTCTTTGAGTATAAAATTTAAAGAAGGCGTAATTTTCTGCCAAACGAGTACAAGAAATATTTTTTTCCTGCATATTTTCCAAACAATATATTTATTATCCATAAAGGCAGTCAAAATCAATGACAAAAAGGCATACTACTGAAGTAGCTACTTTTTAAAGTACAGCAGCCAGAACGGAGCTCATTAAAAAGACGGCATCCTGGTGTGACCAAAATATATGAAGATAAAGCTGTACGAGCGACATTTATAAAACCATATATAATTAATATGTTTGAATCGAAAACTCATTTCAGAATTCCGGGTGACGTTTTATGAGATAGGGAATCTACTGTACTTCCATTCGGTCATTTATTTTCACCCATCCGCCAACGGATGTTAGCTGTCGGACGATGAGCAATACCCACGCCAACCTTTGTAGCGATAGTTTCTGTTGCTTCTGACATATTCTTTATGTACGGTAGGGGATGCCAGAGTTCTTCCTTGAGCCTACGCGTGATGAGGACACGCACAATTGCCGTGTCGTGACTAATATTTGCGTAGTATCTAGTTTGTGTTCTGCGGGCTGTTAAAGGTACATATTGGATAAGTGAAGTATTCTACAATCCGAGATCAGTATCAGTATCAGTTTATTGAGGGAAAGATAGGCGAACGCCGTTGAACTCCCTGTTAGTAACACGATTATAGGGAATAAATGGATACAAAGAAAAATTTAAAATGTGCATCAATTACATGTTCCGGGAAGACACCAGAGTTAAATATTAACATAATATGACAGAAAAAATATGACTACTCGCAAATAATGAGAAGTATAATTTGATGCAGCGTATGTGATAAACAGTGTGATTCATTGTAATGTGATGTAGTAGTTTTTACATTATTTGCATTTGTGCTTGATGCATGTCCAGTCTAATCTTCAATGAATTAACAGAACAACCTCTTCAGGAAGGGCGTTCCACGCTGAAACTTCTCTGTTGGTAAAGAAAAATTTTCCTCCGCTGGTTCTTGCTTTGCCGTGGCGTAGTTTAAGGGGATGCCCGCGCAAAGTTGGCGTGTAAGCCTGGGCAAAGAAATCACCGGGACCGAAACAACAATTCAGGTTATTCATAATACGGAAGGTTAGTATGAGTTCCCCTCGGAGTTGTCTGTAGCAATAGGGAAATAGGTTGAGGATTGACAGTCTGCTTTCATAGGGCAATGTTCCTAGACATTTGACCATTTTTTTCGCTCGCCTCTGGACCTTCTCTAAGACGGTACAGTCTTTGACAGTCCAAGGTCTCCATGCCTGTATAGCGAATTCCAGGTGCGGCCGAACGAAGCTTCCAAAGATTTTGGAAAAGCTGTCTTTTTCAAACCCCATAAAGGCTCATTTTATCAGCTGCAATATAGATTTGGCCGACTTGGCCACCTTCGTAGAGTTCAGCGTTGGTTTGAGTGAAGAAGTTTTCCACAGACCCAAGTCCTCCTGTGATTATATAATTAAAACTAAAAAACAAAATTTAATTAAGACTACATTAAAATCAAAACATAAAACTCAACTAACCAAAACCTAAATTAATACTAAACTAACTTAAAGCAGAAAGTAATCACAGGACGCTAAACATTTCCGTGTGGGACGTACAATGTGGATGGATTATTTTGTATGTCTGTGGTCAATAACAAATACTTACTTCTACGAAATACGTAGGAGAAGCAAATTTAGTGAGTCCGAAACCATACTCTCGCCAGTAATTCTCTACAGACTGCAACGTTCTCTCAGCTGGCGTCCAACTGCTCTTTAAAGCTGAGCATGTAGGTCTTTGTGACTACTGTTTCCTGTATTACGCAAGTTGCCACGACACCTCCATCATGGGCGCTCTTCTCGGAGGGTCAGACAAGGCCAAGACAAAAGCAGGTGAGCGAGGATGCAGTGGCGGGCACATTCAAAACTCCCCATGCACGAGTGTTGCGCAAGATCTGATCACTAGATTCACATGATCCAAACCGCTGCATTGAAAGGCAGTCATCGCAGTCTGACTTTGAGTCCTCAGAATGACCTAGTTAGCCTGACTCCCTTGACAACCTTGAAGATCATGATTTTCAGGGCGTCGGGGTAGATTCAAGCGCGTCAGATTCCTCACAGTGAGGTGGGGTGTCGTGAGCATGAATTTCTCTTCCCGCAGCAATTTTGCTGTAGTATAATAGCAGCTAAAGGAGCATAAGAAACACCGGCACCTGAAGTGAGCATTCAGAAGATACGTTTAGAAATCAACAGGTCTTTTTTCAGCAAAGCGGGAAAAATGACCGGAGAGCAGTAGGGAATGGGAGGAGGGAGAATGCAGGCATCCTCAGATTAGGGCTTGAGGTATTTGATGTGAACGGAACCGACGGATATAATATAGACCTTTACAAATTTTTTTAATGAAGAAGGTTTGAATATGAAGAGTAAATGAAAGATTAGACACCAGGGTAAGTCCAAGGTACCGGACAGAAGATACCTCATTGGACAGGACGTGTAAGGACTGAGAGGGTCGAATTCGGAAAACGCACTGGACTAACTTCTGGTTATTCAGTAGAAGACAATTTGCTGATGATCATAGTTAACGAACCTGCTGAGACGTGGTCCAGGCCATCTTTCAGTACCTAAAGATGTGTTTAACTTTTGAGAGGATGACCAACAACCTTATCATCAGCATATTTTACCTACAAACATTCATTTGGGTCTCGTAGGTCGTCAATGTGGTGGGATAAGCGGTGGAAGGTGTCCTAGATCCTTGAAGAGCTCCACAGGTGTTGGAAAGGACCCTGGTTATTCGTTTGACTGAGTTAGCCCGAGGCAGTTGACAACCTATCAACCATTGCGACTTTCAGGGCGTCGGGATAGATTTAAGCGCGTGGGGTGGTCTGCACTGAGGATGGTGTTAGGATGACCGAGCACGTCATCCAAACAGACAGACATCCAAGATCAGGCTGGAACAAAGGCGCGCGAACAGGCCAGTCCAGCGCATACAGAACGGGCCAAGTCACGCAACCTTCAACGGCAGAAACCACACGAGGAGTCCAAGGCGTTATGCGCACGCGAGACCCCTGTCACATTCAGGTCACGCCTGGCCAGGGGTAAAGCGCGCATAGAGAGCCAATGGGAAGCAATGACTACTGCCCCGTAAATAGCGAGGCTGCGAGCAGAACGAGACTCTGCTGTTATCCTAGACAAGAGCCTGTTGTCGAGACAAGACTGACCACAGAAAGCAAGCTGCTGGACACGCGGAAACAGAGTTGATGTAGTTGTACAACTGACAGTAAAGGGATATTTGTTATCCTGTTCTGCCTTTTCCTTCTAACACGTAATGGGAGAACATAACCAGTGTTGACACAGGAACACAGTAGGTAATGACAGACGGATTTCCCGGTTTTCGCTTCATTTGCTCTATCTTTCTCCCTACATGTAGCAATGATCCGTTTTATCCTAACGACCGACTGCCGAGATGACTGGATTGGCTGTTGTCCCAGTAAAGCTTCTGCCAAAGGTGTGCTATAGGCGTTTGGATACGTAATGGAGGATTCACACCATCTTAGCATGTCATGGACCAAGGTGGCCTTCGTTTTGGCCCAACGGGTTAGCCTACAGTGCAGCCAATTTGTAGACGAAGTGGTAATTTCACCCTCCCCTCCCTGTTAACATGACGGTCGCATAAATTTGCCCAAACTACTTGCCACATCCCTCATTCCTTTAGTGTGGTGCTAATAATGTCTAAAGGAGGGTTCACTCTTGCGAACTCTCTGACTACAGTGCAAAACACTTAAGAGGAGACTTCATCCGCGCGAAGCCGTCGCCTTTGATCTCAGCCAGAATGTTGACAGCTGTTTATCGCGACTTGGCACCAACCTCAGAAACTATGCGTCAGTTTTGTTTAACTTACTACTAGAACAGATAGATTTAAGTACAATTTCACACCACATACGCACCAAGAAAGGCCGATTCCTATTTTTCAAAAAGTCGAACATGTGCGAAAAATCTTGGAAGAGTGTCTGTGAAGGCTGTCACGTCTCTCTGAATTTTTATAAAGATACCGGCGCCGGAATAGGTTGACGCACTTAACATCTATCCTCACAGAAGTGGGTAATTGCACACCGATCTGTTTCAGGTTGATGTCTGGGCGATCTTGGCACCCCAAGGGATGCGAGCTCGAAATTCAAGTGTGGCGGCAATTTCCGCTGTTACGCTGGAGTAGGATATCTTCAGCTGACGATGGCAAATAAGCCAGGAAAGGCCGTCCTCGAAGTCCCACTGTATTTCTCGGTAATGCATAATATATCCCCTTACCTGAATGTCAGTGGACACGTTCATTCCCGTAAACTTTTTAATGGATTCCTGTTAGTATGTTGCCAACAGGGAGCTCATACGTTCATCTTTTTCTAGAGCACAGTACTAAAATGTATTGCTGTTAAATGAATTTCAGCGCTGGATTCTAACGAAGAATAAAGAGTATGGCCTAGAATTCCTGTAACTTGCCAACATGTGCGAGAGATTGATACTTTTTCAGTATCGGAATTGAGTAAAGTTGTAATTCTGATTGATGTGTAGTCTAGTCTGAAGCCATTTCGGTCGCGATAGGATGCTGGCTTTTTAACGAGCTTCTTTCTGACCGCTCACATAACGTATGTACTGTAAAAAGTGGCTACTTAAGCAGTATACATTTTGTCGTTGATTTTTACTGCGTTTTATAAATGCAAATATATTTTTATTTAAAACATAAACGAAAAAATTACTTTTGTACTCGATTGGTAGCAGATTAAGCCTTCTTTATATTTTACACTTAAAAAATGGGTAGGATTGTGTCCTGGGGTCGTCTGTGGAAAGTATGAAGCGCGCCCCGTAGGCTTATGAACGAGTCATTTCCGGGGAGAGGATGGGTGGGGCATGCCAGGGAAGAAATTATCAACCAATTCGAATGCCCAATAAAAAAGATACAAGGGCAAGTTGGGTCGCGTACTCAAACCTTGGGAGAAAACACTAAAGGTAGCTTTAATATCATCGCTAACCTATCGCCCGACCAACGGTGAACGCGTGCATGTAGGGGGGTGTACCCAAACCTCGGGCGAGGTCATTGAGAGACATTTACTAGTGTAATTTACAACACCAACTAGAAAAACGCTTAACAAAGCAAAAAGGCAATGAGGTTAGGTAAATCCCCCTACTTACAATTTGTACGTAAACGGTAATTCCTGTGGGTAGTTCAAAAGGCCAATTTTGCCTAGTTTGCCGATTTTAGTAGTTACGGGATATGTTTGCCTTCGGAGAACAGTTCTGCATTCCAATGCCACCATAAAATCCCTGCAAGATCGATGGATGGCGTGTAGAAAACCATAAGTTTACAGGCAACTCAACCTACTTTAAATTTTCAGTAGGTAGCTATACTACATAAGGACATTGATAAGACAGCTACAGAAAACCTCACCAAAAATGGTATCTGTCGGTTTTTAAAAAACGTTCCGGTGGGGTTATATCGAGGGTCTGCTATTTTCCTATCTATAATAATCAATTACTTACAAATTTTCAGTAGGTTGAATTACCCATAATCATTCGTTTTCTACACGCCTCCCATCGATCCAGCTGGGATTTGCTGATGGCATTGAACTGTAGAGCAGTTCTTCAAAGGCAACCGCATTCCATAATTGCTATAATCGGCAAACTAAGAGAAGTTGACCTTTTGAACTAACAACGGGAAATATCGCTTACTTACCATTTATAAGTAGGGTGATTTACATAATCCCGCCACTTCTGTTCTTTTTTAAACTTTTTCCTAGTTGGTGTTGGTGATACAACTGGAAAATGTCTCTCTGTTGCATCGCCCGAGGCTTGGGCACTCTCCCCTTCCATATACGCGTTTGCCGTTGGTCGGGTGGGGGGTTGGCGATTATATTAAAGCTCATTCATCGTCTTCTTCTAAGGTTTGAGTACTGGGGCCAACTTGCCCTCATAAAGTTTTTATTTAGCAAAATTATTGGGATCTAATTTGTTCCCTGCCATTTCCCGGTCGTCCTCTCCCCGAAAATCAAGTGTTCGTTAGCCCGCGATGCGCGCTTCACACTTTCGCCAGACGACCCCACGACATAATCCGACCAAAGTTCATAATTATGAGCTTTTTTACGATTCTGGAGTGTTCATTCATTACACATCAAATCCATCAATTTAGTATAATGCAATCCGTCAATTAGGGTCTATAATGCATTTAGCATGTTTCACATCAGTTGCAACATTTTATGAGAACTATGTGTCTTCTTCCTTAAATCGTACGTGAAAAATTGTTTTTCCTTAAATAGAATGTACACAGCGTGCCTTTTTAAATTTTGAATTCAGAGTGTAGCAGTCAGAAAGTTTAAAACTTATTAGACAATGTATAAACATATTTAAAACCAAAAGATACCCTTTCTCTAAGTATAAAATATAAAGAAGGGGTAATTTGCAACCAAGCAAGTGCAAGAAATAAGTTTTTCTTTTGTCTTCCATCACATATATTTGAATCTGCCAAAGCAGTCAAAACCAATGATAAAAATGCATACCATACTGTAATTCCCGGTAAATTGACATGACGGTCGACAATAACATGTGGATTTTCTGGTCTTCAATAGGTACAGTTGTGCCGGTTGCTGAAACCTTTTAATTTGAATGTGGCCTCATCACTTTTCGCTATTTTTGTGTTAAAATCTGCATTTTTTACACATTGTTCTTAATACTACTCGGTCTAGATCATCATCATTAACAGCATGGACTCGTCTTGGGCTATACATTTTCCAATAATAACGTTGCATAACGCGATGGACAGATGATTTTGAAATTCCAACCTCACGACAAGCCTGTCGTGCAGAGTTTGTCGGACTTCGCTGAAAAGTTTCTAGTATTCTTTCTTCCCGTGCAGGGCTCGTTGATGACCTTGGTCTTCCGGAACGTTTTTTGTGAATGATCTGAATAGTTCCATCAACTTCAAACTTACCTCTTATTTGAGTGCTGATAACTCGCGTTGGAGGTCCTCTTTTTAAACATAAACTTAATTTGCACTTGAAATGCATTTTCACACTTCCAGAAGCATTTCAGAATAAATCTTCTCTCATCTGAATTTAGTTCGGCACTCAGTATTGTGTTCAAGGATTAATCTGCAAAATAAATACAAACAGTTCATTTATTGGCTATTAACAATTATTTAAAATATGGTCAAAATGCACTGAAAGAAAGTTAAATATTTTACCTTTTTTAAATAACAAAATTATGATAAACACCAGCTTTACAATTATTTAAAATATGTAAGGACCCTCTTCCAACGTGTTCAGACACACTGCAGCGACGACAGTGGAAAGAAGGAGGATGTTAAATACTTTAATGGTCTCTTTAGAGCCAACGGTTATCCAAAGTCCTTCGTACGCAAGTTTCTTAAGAAGTCCCACCTTGAGCGGTCGAAAGGAAAAGGTCCCAAGTTTTGGCTTGCTATCTTTTACGTGAAGAGCGTGTCCGAGGCAACTGCAGGAATCCTGAAGCCATTCGGATCGGTGTGGCTCACAAGCCAGAATCAACCATCAGACAGCAGATTATGAGGCCCAAAGACCAGCTACCGTCGACAGGACAGTCAGGCGTGGTCTACAGCATACCATGTCAAGATTGCGATGCAGGGTATGTCGGTGAAACAGGCAGACGCCTTGGCACCAGGTTGCATGAGCATCAGCTCGCAATTAGCCGCGAGGATAAACTGTCTATGGTGTATGAACACGTACGGTAGAAGAAGCACACCTTCGCCTTCGACAATGCAAGGGTAATAGGCCGAGCCAATGACAAGATGGCTAGACTTCTGTTGGAAAGTTGGTCTTCGACTGGCACACTTAACAAAGCCATTGACCTTCATTCTGCTTACCAGGCGGTACGCAAACTGCTCGAGTCACTTAGAACAAGGCCAACAGGACAGCGAAGAAGACACAAACGGAGAGTAGAACCGAGATCAGAGGAAGATAGGAGAGGGGTCGGCCAGGAACCAGGTAACCAGCATGGGGCAGGAGTTTCCTTGGTAGTGGCTGAATAAATCTTCACATTTCAAGCTTTGTCGACAGCGATTCGAGCTCGATTCGGGAAAGGGTTAGGATTAGGGTTATGGTTAGGGTTAGAGGTTGGGGTTAGGGTAAGTGCTAGGGTAAGGGTTAGGGAAAGGATTAGGTTTAAGGTAAGGGTTAGGG